>CAJQUW010002633.1:410000-748388 GCA_907163375.1 Prostheceraeus crozeri | reverse complement strand
ATTTAGGCAAATAGTCTATCAGTGCACAGTTGATGATTTTATTAACTAATGATATACTCTATGATTGGATGATAATTATTTTGTGGTCATTGTGTATCTACAAATACGTACAGTACAGATATCAATTATATATATTGTCTTACCATCTCTGATTCTCTAAATGTCGAGCCGTGTGTAGTATGAATTTATATCTGCTACTCAGCTTAACTTGACAAACGCAGCAAGTCAACATGGATGAAAATATTGAAATTGATTTAGAGCTTAAGAATTAAAACAAAAAATTAATATTGAGGCTCAATCGCTGCATGAATGCGTAAAATCAAATTGCTTGATGAGAAACCAGTTTGGGTAGGCAAGATTTCATGTTTTACACCATGAGCAATTTTTCATGTAATCAACTTTCATTATTTCGTTATATAACGGCATTTTCATTTTGGCACCTAAATGCGACCTAAGTGCAAAAATTCTTGCTTAGGTGCAAAAATAGCGATAGGAACCCATACTTGCAGCTAATTCGCACGTACAGGATTACAGTGCGGTTGAGAATCCTTGGGCGAGGATCTTCAACAGAATCGACGTCGTGATATAGCGCGTTATTCTTTGTGCTTATGCTTTACGCTCTTGCAAAAATTAGAAAAATATCATCCATATTCTTCTTCTGCGTGCTTGTATTACCTGTCATGAGAAAAATGTTGTGAAAATGACTTTTTTGTGTCTTAGTCTGTGTGCCGATCTATTTCGTCGATATTTTTGCTAAATATCCAGTCAAATTTGAGAAAAATTCTCATTTTTCACATATTTCAGGATCTTTCTAAATTTTGTTTAAGTGATGATAACATAAGACTGAGAAGTATTTTTTAACACTGAAGCAGAGCTGGAAACTCAGCCGGTCTCCAGCTCTGTGCTGAAGTATTTAGGAAGTGAATTTGTGCATTGGAATACAAATCGAACGTTTTGTAACCTGCTTGAAATGTAGGAAAATGTTTTTAGTATCCACTCCAGTCCATATTTCAGTAATAATCCTACAAGAGCGACTGAACAAAAAAAAGAAATGTCTTTCACGTCAGTCATGGTAGTCTAGTTTTTAAAATGTCCACAACAAAAAATTGCTCTCTTATCATATTCCTTATGTTTTCATGCTGAGAGACACCGGGGCTGGTACCTCCATATCCCACAACCTGATTAATGGAGATTGGAAGGGACTTATGGGTTATCTTTCCCCCCAGGTTTTCAAATTTGTCTAAAATCCGTAAAAATATATCTACAGTCGCAAAACATCAGATACACGTATTTGAGTATATTTTCTACCCACGTGCAAAAAATTATGCAAATCCGACATGTACTTTTTGAATTATAGACGATAACGTGAAGTGTAACGACGTCAGCAGCTTGATCTGACTTTTGTCTGTTAGACGGATTGTTACTCGTGTGTGCATTGTTCTCTTTCCGTCTCCGTCTCATCCATTGCTATTTGAAATCTTCCCACGACCACTACCTTGCCGCATCTTTCTTAAGCAAAAAATGCTAGTGCAAGGAATTTGGACTGGTCATTATCACTTCACGAGTTGTCGGGAAATGACTTTGTTGACCTTAAATGCTTTCTGCTCAGACGAAGTCAAATCAAGCTGCAGACATCGATGCACTTCACGTCATCGTCTCTAATTCAAAAAGTACTTGTCCGATTTCATAAAATTCTGCATGTGGGTAGAAAATATACTCAAATACGTGTCTCTGAAGTTTTGTGATCATTGATTCATTTCTACAGATTGTAGACAAATTTGAAAACGTGGGGGGAGATGACCCATAAGTACAGATTGGAGATCACAAGCATGACCGCATTCTGAAGCAGCTTAATTGGGTGATGCAACGTCTCGTGTTTGTTTTTTTTGGTGTTAGAGACCATTCATAAGTCACGTGATGGTATAAGACTCAAGTTTCGCCTCTCTCCTTCCCTTTCCAATTAATCACGTGGTGACTGCATAAAAGGAAGAACTTAAGTCTTCGAAGATAATTCTACAATGTGACCGATTAGTCAGCATATTATTATTGATTAAATGATGTTCACTGATAGTTTGCCTGTTGAGATTCAAATTCTGACATTCCTGAGTGCCCCGAGCGTCAATCGCTTGTCGGCTCGATTCCCCCTTGTCTCAATCAGACCCCGTTGCATAGTCCATTCAAGGCAGTGGCGGATCTAGGAATTTCCAGTGGGGAGGTCTGTGAATGGCAGAGGCCGGTACGGGCACTGAAAGCTTGGCGCACCGCGCTCCGTACGCGGAGCGCGTGAATGGTTAAACCATATCTTCTCATATTCGGGTGCTAACTTTGCCGCGTTCCCAAGGATTCAAACGAATTGAACTCAATGCGTGTACATTGCGTGATAGAGAAGAAATTGCCCCCTGTAATGATGTTTCGTGATGATTTAGCTTTACTTTCACTATTTCGCTTCCACTCTGTATACCAACACGTGATTTATGAATGGTCCCTTTCTCTTATTTTTCTTTATCTGAAAATTTTATGAAAGCCGCTCGGCTATTTTCATTGCCTACAACTCGTCTGCCATGTGTTCCTTCCTCATTCGCCACGTCTGAGGTGTTAATCATTCCCAGTTTTCCGTATCTTAATATGTCAGTGTTTATCTACAAAGTCAAGTATAGCTGAGTTAGACGCACAGGAGTAGTTAAGATTACGCGATTCAGAATCCACTGGCTCAAATTGCTATTTTATCAAATTTATAAGCCCGTTTTGAGAAATCTTACCATATGACACTTTATGATCGTAAAGGAGGGGCTTTCATGAGCTGAGTTGCTAAGTCAACATGTGCGTCCCATATTAGTAAATGAAGTTATGCTGAGGAAACGCAATTCATTGGATCAGTTTTGAATATAGAATGTTATGTTTCTACATGTTTCGCAAACTTTATGTATCATTTCTGTCACTGTTTAGTGGTGAAAGAAAAATAAAACACATCTTGTCACCATTGAAAGCTAAATATGTAATAGTTATTGCACTGGGAGCAACAGTCGAGCGCGTAGCGCTGGAACATTGCCTAGCACAATTAAAATCTGGCAATCATAGCATAATTTGCGTGTTTTAATTATAAATGTGGAGGTGATTTACATAGGATTTATTATAACATTAATACTTTTTAACTTTGGGATTTTTTATAACTTTTCATAGAAGTATCTACACTTCAAGATTGATCGCTTTAATTACTATAAGAGCAGCACGCGGAATAAATTAATTGTCTGAAGTATAAGAAATTGAAGGATTAAGGCAGCTGCCGGTTCCATGTTTTTGTTGTACTTCATTGCTGCATCAGGGATGACCGCTTCTGCGACAGCAATAACTTATACCACTTCACTATGTGATCAATTTTGGAGGAGTGAGAAAGTCTCCCACGTTTCCTATGGTGTTAATTACTTTTTCACCTATTCATGTGCAATTGTATCTGAAGTATATTTTTCATCACTCTGAGAACTTTCTTTAAAATTCTCCCGCACGAATTAAGAATCTTGAAATCTTCACATCTTCTTGTGCTGATTACAATTGAAACATCAGAAACAACTTTATCCCGACTATAGAGAGCAAACTAAAAGAAATCACATTAATTACCACAAAATCTTAAGCGCCCGATCCATGTTTTGTTTACTGTGTTTGTGTGACATGACCAAGACTTGACTTCATACATTTGTATTCTCACCCGCAAACAGACGTCACTTTCAACTCGTGTTGATGATGTAAACACCGCGATTCATTCCATTCCTACACAATGGCATTCACACATTGCATACAGCCATGATTTGGAGGAGTGCAATAAGCAACGAAAAAAGCTCGCCGTGCGATAACCAATCCACTAGTTGGTTGTCGCACGGGAGCTCTTGTTATCGTTCGCTGTGCGATAAATATTTTTAGCTGCTGTGTGTTTCCGATTAAATGCACCTTTAAATAACTGATAGAAAAAAGTATACCTTTTCCCGGTCAAATTAGCATAATGTTCAATCAAATTAGCACGCGTGCAGTGAGCGCACGCAGAAGAATCATCATGACGTCAGGGGTATAATTGAATTCCCTATTTCATCTAGATTTACCCTCACTATATTTAGATATCAGTATTTAATTTAAGCCACAATTAATTGATAATGAACACTTGGTTTGTGGATTATCAGAATTTCTTATGCTACAGGTAATTAAGACAAGTCAGAATCCCATATTTATCAATTACAAAATGTTTCTTTAGAAATGGCATTAATCAAAAACAATGACTAGGTCTGTCTACCCAAACCAGAAATGCACTTAGTCAAAAATATCCTGTTTCTGTAGACAAGCTGGGGCATAATTCAAGGTATACTTGAACCATGCTGAACATTTCTCTCGCGTTATTTCCGACATACACGATTCTATGGTTCCTTTCAAGATAGACGATCTGTGAGCATGGAGCGTCATTCCCTGTGCAGCTGCAAGTTGATGGCTAGATAGTCTCACTTGTATTGATGGTTCACTCAATTTCCTCTTGCAGTGAGCTTTTAAACACGAAATGGCCATCTCAGTCATATTTAGAAATGGCGAATACCTGGGAAGAGGTTTAGTTTCATGCTCAGACAGCATAACCGGCGGCTTTCGATGTGCAGGAGCGTTGTCAAATATCAAAACAATCTCCTCGTCCTCAAGTAAAGCAGAAATTTCCATAACGAAGTAATTGAATATTTCTTGGGTCATTCCACCGTCGATAATTTTGTAGTGCACCAAACCAAACTTCTCCGAAACTGCAAGAACAACAGTAGTGTTTTTTCCTCGCTGCCCACATAATGAGCGAACCGCACGCTGTCCTCTCAATGATCGTCCTTGACTTCTACATGTCCATATATTGAATCCACATTCATCGAGATAAACAGTACATTTACTGCTACAAACAGGAAGAAGCCATTCCATGAATAATTTTCTGTCTTCTTTCAGCTCTTCGGTATTCCAATCGAAAGGCACATTTCGCAGAAGCTTTAAAGTTACAAGTTTTCCGTCGAGAAAGCGTGATACAGTCATTCGTGACACCATTGGACGATTTGGGAATTTTTCATGTAATTTTGCCGACAGCTCGAGTAAAGTTGCTGTAGGCTTCTCCTCGACGAAAGTTATTAAGGCATTTTGCATTTGAGGAGTCAGAATGGACAGTGAGCCTCCTCTGGGTAAATTTTCTCGCCTTCCAGTTCTTTGATATCTTTGAATTATTCCATAAGCCGTTCGACGATTAATTTGCAGGGTATCGGCAATAAAAATAAAGTCACGGCTTTCATCAAAAGCATTTATGAGACTCTCACGAGCTTCGGTGGATATCCGCATGTACGGCATCGTGCGAAACGATTGGGTGCTGATAACGCGCTGCGAATATCATTGTGAAGCGCGCTAATTTCATTGAACATAGCAGATACAGTGAAATTCACAATTAGAATGCGTCACACGGGCGCTAATGTCATTTCTATAAATAGCTAATAATAGGGATGACGCTGAAATAACGTCAGCAATCCTGTGCGCCTCCCTTTCCTCGCGTGCTAATTTGACTGAACAGCTTGCTAATTTGACCGGGAAAAGGTATAGTGCATTTGGTCTTACCTGCACTACTATATATTTGATGATATTTGATATATTTGATATATTCATTGGATGAGCTTACCTGGGATAACCCGATACTGTTTGATGACAGATTATTCGCAATTCCCACAGACTCTCATGCGTGAATTTCAGCACATTCGATGAAAGGGCGATTTTGTCAGATATTAAGAAATCTGAAAAGATGATAATTTTCGAAATCGAATAAAATTTGTCATAGTCGTCGCATGTGGTGTAGAGTAGACGTCTTAAGTTGTCGGAAATTTACCTTCAACACGACTCGGAATTGTTCAGACGAAATACGAACACGACTGCCCTACCTTAATACGACACGACACGAAATCCGACTCGCCTACCTCTAACACGAAATCAGCACGAAATCCAAAGATCGACAATAATAAAATGATATCATTATATTCTGAGGAAAAATGATGTCATTATATTTTTTAAAGAATGATACAAATGATTTCATCAAAAATTTTTGTTCCATCATATTTTCTAATCATAGATTCTCCGCATTTTGCTTTGATCATTTATTTTTATCTTTCCTTTGTTCTACCCATGTCGTTCCCCACTGGTTGATTGACGTAGTGAAAAGCAACAGCTATTGTCTGTCAGTCTGTCTGTCACACAGATTGTCAAGCAATGCAGCACTACAGGTGCACCAAGAAGCACCTGATATCATTTTATATCATTTTAAAAGTAAAATGATACCATTGCCGATCAGAGACGAGATCTATCTTGCGAGTTATTCATTTATAACTTAAAAACACTTAATTCAATGCAAAACAAGGTTAGTGATGGTGACTGCGTCAGATCAAAAAAGTTACTAAGACATACTGCAAAAAATCTTTCGGACGGTCCGCTGCCCTCTATAATGCTAAGATAAATCTTAGCAAGTGAAGCAACTGCAAGATACAAGTATTCATTATGGGATTCTGAAATTCTTGGGTCGCACGCATTGATAATGGCCTAAAATAATTTGTCATAAACTTGAATAATCTAATTTTCGTTTTCGTGAATTTCAGAAAGTTTCATCTTCATGACATATACATCAAAAGTTTGAATTGAATCGACATAGAATTGAACAATGTTCTCCTAGTTGAATTAATTATGTTGCATGCTTAAAATATTTTTTCTCCATATTTGTTGTGACAAAAATAACAAAGAAAGGCAACATATAAATGAATTATTTCTCATTGAAAGTATGTCAATCTGAACGGAAGTCGCGCATTTCGGTGCACCGGTCTATGCAGAGTAACCGGTGCACCGCGCACAGCCCTATTAAAAATACTTATTAAAATCCGCATTCTTTCTAAGCGCCGCAGTTGTTTAAGTGAGAAATGATTGACAAGCATCGAGAAAATACGATAATTCGTGAACAGTGAGCATATACACTGACGTGAAGAAATACAGTCCGCATTTTAAATTTAATGTTTATGGCATGGATATTTAATCATGTATAGGCCTATGTCAACGTGCAGTCGTTATGATTTCAATGTTGTCAGCTTTTGTAGGTTGAAATAAAAGTCTGATGCAGAATTTTAGGTATATTTCAAAATAATTCAAATGCGGTTCAAGTACCTTTCAATTTATTTCTAACTGAAAGCAGGAACTTTTTTAATTTTAGCAAGGCCTATTCAAAATATGGGACAATTTCTTGCCTGATCGAAATCGCAAAAATTCATAAATTTCACTGATGATCATAGTAGTAAGCAAATGACAAACACTCGACCGGCGCCCCCCCCCCTCTGGAACGGCAGAGTGTCGTGGTCGGCCGCCGTGGTGCTTCGGGTCTGAGTCCCCCCCCCCTCTGGAACGACAGAGTCTGTCGTGGTGTGCCGGCCAGGTGGGTTCACAACATGTTCGCTGACTCCCCCCCCCCTCTGGAACGACAGAGTGTGAGACTCGGATGTGTTGGTCTCGTATGGGTTGACGTGACCGACCGCCTAGGTTGACGTGGCCGACCGCCTAGGTTGACGTGGCCGACCGCCTAGGTTGACGTGGGCGACCGTCTAGGTTGACGTGGGCGACCGTCTAGGTTGTCGTGGATGGTGAAATGGCTGCCAGATTCGGATTCAGCGTAAAATTCTGCATCGGTAGGGTGAGTTTCAAGGCAATTGGCGAGAAAAAATTTTTCTTCAAAATTTTAACAGAGTTAGAATTTGGGACGTTTTGGTGTGTAGCGCCCAAACGAAGCATCGGATGAGAAAACGGAGGCCAGATTCGGAATCTACGTGAAATTTTGGGTTAGGAAGGATGTTTCCAGCGAAATCGGAGAGAAAAAATTTTCGGCTGACGTCCCCCCCCCTCTGGACAGCTTGCTTCGATTTTGGCTTCTAGTGGACGGATTTTGTCGTGCGATAGCTCGTTTGAAAGCTAAGAGTGAGACAAATTCAGTGAAAGAATCGGCTTGTTCCTATCTGTCTTCGTTTAGATGTGAGACGCCATTTAAGATTTTGGGACATTGGTGAAAAACGACAGAGTTAGAATTTGGGACGTTTTGGGCTGTAGCTTCAAAACGAAGCATCGGATTGGAAAACGGAGGCCAGATTTGGAATCAGCGTGAAATTCTTTATCTGTATAGTGAGTTTCAAGTCAATCGGAGAGAAAAAATTTTCAACATTTTTCGAAAAAAACGACAGAGTTAGAATTTGGGATGTTTTGGTGTGTAGCGCCCAAACGAAGCATCGGATGAGAAAACGGAGGCCAGATTCGGAATCTACGTGAAATTTTGGGTTAGGAAGGATGTTTCCAGCGAAATCGGAGAGAAAAAATTTTCGGCTGACGTCCCCCCCCCCCTCTGGACAGCTTGCTTCGATTTTGGCTTCCAGTGGACGGATTTTGTCGTGCGATAGCTCGTTTGAAAGCTAAGAGTGAGACAAATTCAGTGAAACAATCGGCTTGTTCCTATCTGTCTTCGTTCAAAAGTTAGAGCGGTTACAAGATTTTAGGTCGGAGCTCGCTTACCTGAAAAAATCCTAAGTGTCAGAGTGACTTTGTATGGGTAAAAATTTGAAAATTTTCCAAAGTGTGGAATTTCGACCTGGGACCGTCACCAAAACATTTTTCATCAAATTTTGAAATTTCACTGACGTCCCCCCCCCCTCTGGACAGCTTGCTTCGATTTTGGCTTCCAGTGGACGGATTTTGTCGTGCGATAGCTCGTTTGAAAGCTAAGAGTGAGACAAATTCAGTGAAACAATCGGCTTGTTCCTATCTGTCTTCGTTCAAAAGTTAGAGCGGTTACAAGATTTTAGGTCGGAGCTCGCTTACCTGAAAAAATCCTAAGTGTCAGAGTGACTTTGTATGGGTAAAAATTTGAAAATTTTCCAAAGTGTGGAATTTCGACCTGGGACCGTCACCAAAACATTTTTCATCAAATTTTGAAATTTCACTGACGTCCCCCCCCCCCTCTGGACAGCTTGCTTCGATTTTGGCTTCCAGTGGACGGATTTTGTCGTGCGATAGCTCGTTTGAAAGCTAAGAGTGAGACAAATTCAGTGAAACAATCGGCTTGTTCCTATCTGTCTTCGTTCAAAAGTTAGAGCGGTTACAAGATTTTAGGTCGGAGCTCGCTTACCTGAAAAAATCCTAAGTGTCAGAGTGACTTTGTATGGGTAAAAATTTGAAAATTTTCCAAAGTGTGGAATTTCGACCTGGGACCGTCACCAAAACATTTTTCATCAAATTTTGAAATTTCACTGACGTCCCCCCCCCCCTCTGGACAGCTTGCTTCGATTTTGGCTTCCAGTGGACGGATTTTGTCGTGCGATAGCTCGTTTGAAAGCTAAGAGTGAGACAAATTCAGTGAAACAATCGGCTTGTTCCTATCTGTCTTCGTTCAAAAGTTAGAGCGGTTACAAGATTTTAGGTCGGAGCTCGCTTACCTGAAAAAATCCTAAGTGTCAGAGTGACTTTGTATGGGTAAAAATTTGAAAATTTTCCAAAGTGTGGAATTTCGACCTGGGACCGTCACCAAAACATTTTTCATCAAATTTTGAAATTTCACTGACGTCCCCCCCCCCTCTTATCGATTGCATATTCACAGGGTATATAAGAACGGGATCGGGAGAGGAATTTCACTAAGTTGAGAAACTGACTACAGGTAAGTCGTTTCTCTTGAGGTCCGATATCGGACTTCTGACTTTACATTGCTGATATCAGCTAAGGTGTCAGACTTATAGGTTAGTCAGTATAGCATGACTGACCATTTGATGATAGTAGGCCGAAATCTTCAAACGGCTATAACTTTGCTTCTACAAGTCCTTTAGACTTGATTCAAAAAACATTCGACAGCGTTTGCTATGCTGAAGGTGACAGACTACTTATAAACGTTTTATGAGTAGTACTAAAATACTGAAAAATTTAAATTCATATTTAATGATAATAATTAAAGTTTTTGAATAAAAAGCAGTCGTTTATGAGTCTCTGTGACTTGGGTCGTTTCCTCTTGTAAATAACTCCACCGGTTTTCATGTCAAAACTGGGGCCCGGATACCAACACAGTGATATGACGCACGCTCTGTCCGATCGAGGTTGGATTTGTGGGTCGAGGCCTTGGAGCTGGGATAAGATCCCCTCTGAGTAACGCCTGTAACGGATTCAAGAGCTTAACACCCAAACGGTTGCTGACTTGCTATCAAATGTTTGGTGACTTAGTCTTTCAATGCATATCAGCAAGTAGTATCCTATAAACACTTGCTATCAAATTTTACTCTATCTTTACAGAATTATCATGACAAAAGCGAGTAATGCCAAGATGTTGGTGGGCAAGTGTAGCTGTGGAAAGATTGCTAGAGGTAGCGAACTGAAGAAACACTTAAAAGAAAAAGAGGGGACGATGGGCCATGAGAGGAAAGTGATGTTGAGGTTGTGTGTGTCTTGTCGGAAATGTGTGATGGGGGATGAGAAGGAATTTATGAAGGCGCATATGCAGTGTGAGAGTGGGAACATCGGAGAGAAGGGGTTCAAGGCATGGTTTGAGGGAGAGTTGTTGGAAAGGGAAGAGGTGAGAAAGGCGGTGGCCACGATTCAGGACGTGATTGGGGAGAAAGTGGTGAGGAATGCGAGTGAGGGGAGTTCGAGTGATGGGAGTTCGAGTGAGGAAGTTGAGTTGAGAGCGAATATGAAGAAGAAGAAGGATGATGTAGATTTGGATGCGGTGATGGAAGATTTGTTTGGAGACATAGCGGATTTGAAGGAAGAGTGGGAGGGGGAGGAAGTGGCTAAGCCGATGGCAGCGTCATCGCCACGGCAGCAAGAGGCGTATGACACGGAGGTATTTGTGAGAATGAAGGATCGTGTGATGGCTTTGGAAAGTAACAATAGAAAGGTTTTGAAGGAGAATGATGAGCTGAAGGTGAAGGTTGAGGGGTATAGGGCAACAAGGGAAGAGTTGGAGAGCTTGAGAAAGAAGGAGAAGGAATGGATGGCGGAAAGGAGCGAGTTGATGAGGAAGGCAGGTTTGGTGGAGAGTTTGCGGGCGAGTGTGTCGAGGAAGGATGAAGAGATAGAGCGGATGCGAAGCGTGGTGAAGGAGACGGAGGAGGTGAAGGTCATTAATAAGAGGTTGACGGGTGAAGTGGAGCGACTGCATGAGCGTTTGAAGTGTCGAAAAAGAAGAGTGTATGAAGTCCATCTTCCCCTCTTTGAGAACAATATTTGCGACGCCCCAACCATCACGGATGATCCCAACGTAACCCAGCAGTGTTATGAGGGCGACGGAGTCCGCTGTCTCCACATGAGCATGGACGTTACCGGTCAGCTCGAAGACTTCGTCGTCCGAAAAGTTCGGAAGAAAGTTCCCAGTAAGCTTCCTCAACATGATCATTTTTGTAGCTCATCTAATCTCCTATTCTTTTTCTTTCAGAGTTTTTGCAGAAGTGAGAGGAGTGTCGGTGGACGGAGAACGACCCATGGGCTCTTTTAAGGGCCAACCTTCTAATGCAGCTAAAGCGGTCCCAAGCCCGCCACATATCCTCGGATATGGAATGCAGAGGGGAAGAAAAATAATGAATGGAATGAAATGGGAGGACACTCACGCGCCACACGCAACATAACACACTTCTCTCTTCCGTAGTCTAACAAGCTCTTTACACATGGATCGCAGTCGATTGCTATCCCTGTATCAGAAGTGTAAGCTATCTTAATTTTATTTGACACTATTTCATCTATCATCATCGTCCATATGAAATGTTTTAAGATTTACAAGTTAGACTAAGCGTGCTACTATTTCCCAATGAAAATGTATACATGGTTAAATCATCCACTTAACCCCATCCGTAGTCTAACAAGCTCTTTACACATGGATCGCAGTCGATTGCTATCCCTGTATCAGAAGTGTAAGCTATCTTAATTTTATTTGACACTATTTCATCTACCATTATCACCCATATGAAATGTTATAAGATTTGCAAGTTAGACTAAGCGTGCTACTATTTCCAAATGAAAAAGTATACATGGTTAAATTATTCACTAAAGCCCCATTCAAGTAAGTCAGTATGAAAGCAAAGATAATACGAAATAAACATTTATTATGGCATGTATTTTAAAAGGTCTTCATCGTCAATATCGTCCCAGAGTCTGACTTCACATAGATCACAAAAACAGTTGAGCTGCTTTAAACGTTCTTCTGCAGCGTCCCTCACGTTGTCAATGTACGCCCACTCCGCCACGGTTCGCGGTTGGGAGTTAGGGGTGTACCACTCCCATATTTGATGCAACTGCGACTTGCTGGTCATCTCCATCACATCGTCAGTATCGTACTGGAGATACTTCCACCTCACGCCTGTTAAGTCGGGACACTCCTTCTCACATACACTCTCCTCTTCCTCGTCCGCTGGTAATGATAACTTTCGTATATTGTCCAGTCGGTACACCTTCTCCACCTTCGCCTTTCTTGGTGCATTTGGTGTAACGAGCGCCTTTGGTGTTGAGCATGGAGAGGAGAACTCCAATGCGGTATTTGGTGTTGTTGGAGGGCTTGTCATGTTGACTGTGAATAATGACTTTGAAATGTTTTCTAATTCTTAAGTATACACAAGCAGCCAATCAGAATGAACATCCAATGAATGAAGAGAATGAAAGTATATAAGCAAAGTGATATCCGTATCATTTCACTCTGTCTTTGAGACGCATAATTGAACTGTTCTCTGACGAATTCTGTATTTGAGGCGTACAAGTGAACTGCTCTTTAGTGAATTTCAAATTTGAGTGAAGTCTCTATCTTGTTGAAGTATCAAGCTTAAACATAATTTCGTTCAAATGGTAAGTTGAAAATTTCCTCTCTCATCTCCCTCAAACGTGTAGCTAATAGCATCTTCCTCAATTTCAGGCATCAACTTCATCACCAACGCCCTCCCTTCTCGAGGAAAGTTTAGAGTTGTTGAGTCAAGGTAGGTTGTAACAATACACTGAGACTTGAACAGAGATGAAAGAATGATTTCTCTTTCAGGTGATACCAGTTCCATCTCGTGCGAGTCCATCTCAACATTGTCGCGGGAATGCGACGATCGGCAATGTGCTGACTGTGGACACATCTTCACGAGGAAGCGTGATCTCATCCGACACATCAAGCGAGGTGTTTGTAGACCTAAGCCGGCATCAATCTCCGAAGGTAGGGATGATTCTGTTAACGATGTCTCCTTTTCTTGCGATTTATGCATTCAGTCTTTCGAGACACGTTTTGAACTATCTTCGCACAGACTTCAACATACACACACGAACGATACCTACACCAACGGTACCTCCTCTATCCGACTCACTGAGGTGTCCATAAATAATTTAGTGAGGAACTACCAGATGGACTCCTCAGAAACCATTGCTAACTTTGAGGAATGGTTTCATCAAAATTCATCATTGATAGAAGCGCTCTTCAACAATTTAGACAATTTTAGAATGAAGGCGCTCATCTATCTTAAAATAAAATATGTAAAAATCGACCACCATACTGGACAAATAATAGAGAGGTTGGAGTTTCACATACCCTCCTCTCCTGCAACCGAAGTTGTAGACTGTGAGTCTTGGATAAATTTTCATATCCAAGGGTTAAAATTAAATATAGATAAATTTAACGAGCGTGATAGTGGACTCGTTTTTGATGGTATTGAGACCGCTATGATCAAAATCAGTTTATTAGGAAATCATAGTGGTCGAGGCTCCTTTAAACTTCCGAAAAATTTAAGAAATAAAGCAGCAGTCATTTCTGTAGATTGCGAATCGCAATGTTTTAAGTATGCCGTCCTCTCCATTCTCCACTATAATGATGTGCAGAATAGTCGATACCGCAAGAGTAAGTATCAACAGTGGGAGAATGAATTAAACTTCGATGACTGTAATAGTGACGATATGAAAATTAAAGATATAGAAAAATTTGAAAAATTGAACAACATCAAAATAGTTCTCCATGTTTGGGAAAAGGGATTGAAGGGTGTGCGCTACAACTCGCGTTCGAGTTGTTATGAACGTACAATAAACCTGTTATTAGTAAAACAGGATGATAGTGAGGAATGGCACTACTGTGGTATTCCCAAAATCTCTCGCTTATACCACCACTTAGAAAACTCTAGTAGAGAGTTATATTACTGCGACAGATGTATTCGCCACTTTAGGAGGAAAACTAAATTTGAAACTCATTACGAATGGTGTAAGCGAGGTAAACTGCAAATGGAGCGCATGCCCAAAGATAAGGAGTTTTCATATAGAGAGAATGGTGATGAACTAAGTCCTCTTCGTGTCATCTATGCTGACATCGAATGTTATATCGATGATAACATCCATCGACCAGCAGCCATTTCCTGCTATGAAGTATGGCATGATCACTTTAGGGGTAGGCAAAATAAAATGCGCGTCTGGCAAGGTGAGGATTGTATTTACCAATTCCTACAATTCCTCGAACAGGCTGTAAAATTTCAACAAAAACATGATGGTGAACTCTATCGCAGATCATTGCATATGACAGCAGATGATCAAGTAAAATTTGATAGTTGCAACGTTTGCCCCAAATGTAGGAAAACATTTGACGATGATAAGATTAAGAAAGTGCGCGACCATGATCACATCACTGCTAAATTTAGAAACGCACTCTGTTCAAAATGTAATTTTTCGCTGAGGATGAAGCGGCGTACATTACCCGTCATTTTCCACAATTTCAAGGGCTACGACAGCCATATGATAATAAAAGGAGGTTTAGGTCAAATGAAAGAGTGGAAGCTTGATGTAATAGCGCAAACGAGAGAGAAGTTTATGGCCATGACAGCAAAAGTGCCTGTCGATAAAACTAAAGAAAATAAGACGGTCTATTTTGATATAAAATTTTTAGATTCCTACCAATTTATGACTGCATCACTGGCCTCTCTCGTGCAAAATCTAAAGTCTCTTCCACTAACACAAAATCTTAAGAAACAATACCCAAATCTAACCGATGAAGTCATCACACGGAAAGGAGTCTTTCCATATGCATATTTTGATGCGATTAGTAAACTCGGCGAGACTTCTCTTCCGCCCATAGATAAATTTAAAAATGATTTGACCGGCGCAGAATGTAAGACCGAAGATTATGATCATGCACAAGATGCATGGATAAAATTTGACTGCCATACATTTGGTGAATATATGATTGCCTACCTTAAGTTAGATGTATTTTTGCTGGCTGATGTATTTCAGGAGTTTCGACGAGTGGCATTAGAAGAAGATAAGTTAGATCCCGTCCACTTTGTCAGTCTACCAGCCATGTCATTTAAGTCTGCTTTTAAAATGACTGGTGAGACCATTCATCTCTTACAAGATCCAGAGATGTATAATTTATTTGAGCGAGGAATTCGCGGTGGTCTCACATTTGTAAATAAACATAGGTTAAAATCTGAAACAGTAGGTAATGATCATACCCATCTGAAGTATTATGACCAAAATAATTTGTATGGTAGTTCATTATCCAAACCGCTACCTCACTCTGAGTTTAGCTGGTTAGATGATAGTGATATTCAACATTTCTCCAACCCTTCTAACATACTAGCAATTCCAGATGAAGGTGATTGGGGATATTATTTTGAGATAGATCTAATCTATCCAAATAATATTAAACATAAAACCGTAGATTTTCCACTCGCACCCGAATCAGGTGAAGTGAGCAAAGATATGTTTTCCGACTTTATGAAACAATTTCATAAAGATTTAGAATCATGTGGACAACCCGACTATAAGCCTTGCCGCAAACTTTTGCTCACTCAATATGATAAAGAAAACTATCTAGTCCACTTTAGCATCTTAAAATTTTATTTAGAAATGGGCATGATTTTAAAAAGAGTTCACCGCATTATTAAATTTAGACAGAAAGCCTTCCTCAAGCCATATATTGATAGCAACAGCCAGAAACGTGCACTAGCCCAAAATAACTTTGAAAAAGATTTCTATAAATATAAGAACAACAGTCTATTTGGTAAGACGATGGAGGATGTTAGAAAGCGCGTAAACTACAAACTAGTTAATGATGATCAAAAGTATCACAAATTGACCTCATCACCTCTATTCATCGATAGAGACATAATCGATGAGGATCTTGTAGGTATTAAAATGATAAAATCTGAAGTTGAGTTGTGCAAACCCATCTATATTGGTCAAGCTGTTCTAGATTACTCCAAGCTTGAAATGTATCAACTCTTCTATAAAATACTAAAACCGTGTCCTCTCGTAAAAGAGGTTCGTTTGTTGGGTGGTGATACAGATAGTTTCTTTTTAGGTATTACCACTCAAAAAGATTTAAATTTCAATGAAGTAGGAAAATCTTTAGAAAGATATTTTGATACATCAAATTATCCTGCTGATCATCCACTCTACTCCATCAAAAATAAGGCAAAACTTGGCTGCTTTAAGGATGAGACAGCAGGGAAGGAAATAGATGAAATGATTCTCCTCCGTCCAAAAATGTATTCTATGAAATTAAAGGATAGCGACGATAGTATTAAGCGTGCTAAAGGCATATCAAGATCATTGGTCTCTAACATGAAACATAAGAATTTCAGGAAAGCCTATAGAAATAAAAATATAACGTTTGTCAATATGACAATCTTAAAATCTAAGTCGCATGAGATCAAAACTCATACTTTTAGGAAACGGGCGCTTTCAGCATGGGAGGATAAGAGGTGCTGGTTAGAACACAACATATCTCTTCCACATGGACATCCTGACACAAACATACCACCACCCAAAAGAATTAAACTCACACTACCACATTCAGGAGACGTCTTAGCATAATCATCCTTAACTTAGTATTTTGATGTTGATTTCTGTAGATAAACATTGTTGTTTTATGTATCGCATGAGATTGTTTTTTCCTTGTGAATATGTGTCCACATCTGTACATTCCCCATGTGATGACTTTTCCACTGAAAGACATTTTTCCTATCCCTGTATATTTCCACCCTTCACGAAGTAAAAAGACTTTTTGTATATAACAATGTTTATTGAAGTGCGCTCATGTATATATTTTCAGTGGATGTTGTATAAAGTCTATTCCTTCACATTCATGTACATATTTCAATAAACATATCACAATGACTTCACTTTGTTTTCCGAAACACTAACGTTATGAGGGATTTAGTATCTTTCACATGGATGCACTCTTGTAAACCATTGGTAATTTTGATAGCAATAGAGGGTATAGTTTGTTTGACGACGGGATGATAGAAAATAGATTCAAACATCTTCTCGACTATTCCATATGAAGCGTCTTTATCATGAATGAAATCACGTAAAATGTATTCTTTTTTCTCACCAACAGAAATAGGTAGAATCAAATCACTTTGAATGTAAAGGTGCTGTTCATGTTTATCAAGTGTCATTGGTGTTTCTATACCAATCGTATGCGCAGCAGCAAACACAGTTTGTAGCATTGAAAAACCAAAGAGTTTTTTCAAATTTTTACTCAATTGACATTGAATGTCATCACCCAGTTTCAGAACAACGCGTTGATTTTCAATTGAAAACGAAATGTGGTGTGTCTTTACATCATATTTACTTTTCATCACATGCTTCAACTTCTGTTGTATATAAGGATTTACTACATGAATGAAGCTTTCAACTGTATGATATAGACGCGGCATTATATTGATAGCAACTTTAGATTCTTCATAAGACTGGTAAATTTTCTTGATGCGATCGCCATAGATGTCCACCCACCATTCATCATTAACTGAATCAGCTTTAGTGTGATATTCATGAGAAGCATACACCACACCGCTTCCAATAATAGGTGTATAATGTCTTACAAAATGACGCAAGGTTGGAGAGAAATAAACTGTAAGTTTGTCATTATATTTCTGAATAACCAACTTATTTTTGTCCGCCATAATTTTCTCTCCATACTTCTTACCCACAGTCTCATTCCATCGTTTTACTAACTCAATAAGTGATAAAGGTTGAACACCACGCTTTTTCAAAATGATGCGTTCTTCGCATTCTACAACATCTTCATCAAATATTTTAAATCTATAATGAAATTTGTTGATTCGATTTGAATAAACTTTTCTAACATTTGCAGTAGCAATTGACGTTAGATGTAGTCCATGACCAAAACCGAGATGCGGATAGAATTCACTATCCAACCTCAGCGTAAGACCTTTAGTAAAAGAATGAAAGCGGAGGAACTGTCTCCCACTCCAATGATAGATAGTAAACTCATAAGCTTTCTGATTTTTATTCTTCATGATGGAAGTATTACCACTGTTGAATGCCTTAATAATTTTCTCATTCCCAAATGGCTCATAAGAATCTGATTTTATCTGAATCCATTCATAGTTCCACTTTCCATCTGATGTTAAATTGTATGGGAACTGAAATGCATTATTCATCGTTATTCCATCATGGGTGCGAGGAGTCAATATCATTTCTTCCAAATCATTCACATTCTGAATATTGCTATCATAGCAAATACTAGAAACGCCAACCTCCCATTCACCTTCTAAATGCAGTGGGCGATTTAATTCTACTCGATAGTCTGATGGTTTATTTTTGGGAAATTTATTCATAGAAGCATTACTGGGCAAGTAGATTAGAAACGAGTCCTTATTTTCACTTTCCATATTATTCACATTGGAAAAATATATTAGCATACGTTTGCATTAACTCTTCATTCGGAAATGGAGTGTGATACTTGTCACAGCATCTTTATGAAAAGGAATCAACGCACCAGCATCGTCATAAATGGCAATATCAATTTGTGGGATGTAGTTTGATTTCAGCTTTGTATAATGCACTTTCTTGAAAGTATGCTCAGATAAAATACTGCAGCTCTTTGGCTGGTATGGTATCATTGCTAGCAATGGAGCTTCAACATCTCCCACACGTACATCTTCACCAATATTGGAATATATCTGAAAATAGTTAATACGACGCGATAGCGACATGTCTGCGCTAGCTTTGGTTACAGTACCACTTTTAAAGATATTTTGGTCAAAACCCAAAATGTCCATTAGAGTTTTATCCATAATTAGTTCAATACCTTTTCCACTTATAGTGAGAGACAAAGTACCTTCTTTTTCAGAAAATGAAATATGTTGCTCATTAATCACTTCATTTAAATAATCTACAACCAATTTAACCGAAGTAATAATGCGAGGCATCAACACTCTTGTTTCATGTAAGAAACCACCAAAAGGCTCTACACACTTTCTGTATAAAGATACGGCCCATTCTGTATCAAATTGATTTGGCCTTTCACATGGTAAATGTTGCATATCAGATTTTCCATGAACAGCTGCAGAACGATGTCGTAAGAACTGATGAAAATCTTTTGAACAAACTAATACTAGATCATCATCATTTAATTTGCTTATTGCAATATGATTAGATGATTTGATATAAGTCAATGTTGCCACTTGTTTACCATCAACTCGAAGGAGATAATTAAATTTCTTCAATAATGTTTCAGGAGTCATGTTTGTCTTTCTTGGCTTAATCACAATCTTCTTCACCAACGTCTTCTCATTTCTTGGAATAAGATCTACATAATAAGCTTCCTCTCGATATATTAACTGTTTATGACCACTTATGTGGTAATTAACGTTAAAATTATCATAGCTTGTTAAGGCGCTAGCGAGGTAGCCTAAATCATTTCTTAAACTTGGACTTAAACCAACAATCCAATCTTTCTCAACTACATGATGTACATAATTATAATCATCATTGTGCGGAGTAAATTGGACAATATGTTTACACGCTTTATTCAAGAAATCATATATAAACTTTTTACATGATAAGAGATCTTTCTTTGACCACTGTGGAATGTATACTCGGCACCCCTTTTCACATTGATAAGCAGCTGTACGCCTCATATTAATAGTCATCACCTCATGATCAAAAGTATAGACACAGTTGCTATAAACAAGTTGAGTGACACCCACTTCCCAATTCCCATTTAGCTGTTGTGCATGATCAATGGGAGTAGAAAAGAGTGCGGCTCGATTACTAGTAAATCTCTTTGTAGCCGCATTGCTAAGCAAAATATGATAAAACGACATTTTTATATTGCTAATCTGCAACTTTGCATAACATCATGAAGACTTGGATTTTGGACTCTCTACAATATATCAGAGTTGATCGTGATGGAAACGTACATTTCAAAAATTCTCATGGTCATACATCAAGAGGTATTACATTAACATGGCGACAATTTGTCAACCTCAATGATATCATGAGGGATTTGGAATATTTTGAAACATTAAGATTCATCTCCTTGGGTGATCAAGTTTGGCTTCAACATTACAGAAATGAAATTCAAATCTACCATTCTCATTCCGCAAACTGTTTCTCATTTCGCAAATACAATTGGGAGAAGTATAGAAGATACATACATCGCTCCATCATGACATTTATTCGTCGTGAGTTCATCGCCCTACTATGCAAATCTTAATCAGATATGATTACCACGCACCATGAGTTGGAAATTAGATTCCCTACAACGTATTGAAACGGATCATGATCGAAACGTCTATTTCAAAGATTCAACTGGAAATGTGAGAAGAGAGTTTGCTTTATCTTATCGTCATTTTCAATCTCTACATCATATCATGAAGGACTTGAAATACTTCTATATGAAAAGACATTCACGTATTGGAAATCGCATCTGGCTGCGCGTCAACAATCGGCGAATTCAACTCTATCATTCCCAACTTCATACTAACTTCACATTTCATCAAGGTAGTTGGGAAAAGTATAAAAGGAAGGTACATCGCTCAATTTACTCATTCTTTCATCATGAAGCGCCATCGCTACACCATCGTCAACATTCTCCGTCGCTTCAGACTCTACACCAAAATCGATCTCACAACATTACGCCAACAGCTTCCAAACAGCAAGTATTACCCGGGCCGTCCTCAAATGTTAGTGGTGAAGATGAACAATTCACGGAATCTTCAACTCTTCCCAAATGGGACTGTACAGATTCTCGGCGCCCTTTCTCATTCATCGGCGCAGTCAATGCGCTTAGAGCTACAAAGACTACTACGTCGGATATGGAAGAGGGAGAGGTGTGTGATGTCGAATCTGACTGTGGACAATATGGTGATCTCTACTCAATTGAGTGACAGTCTATCATTTTTGAAGATTCGTACCAGCAGTTACAGTTTGTGTTATGAACCCGAACTTTTTCCTGCAGCTCTCATTAGTTGTTGGTTGCCTGTGCATGTGGCAATCTTTCATAATAGTAAAGTGATCATTACTGGACTAAAATCTCATGAACAAGCAAATATGATCCTAGACTATCTCATTGAGTATGTACGTACCCAGCGGATTGTAAAATAAAAAACAATTTTTTCCAACATGATGTTTTTATTTCAAATCATGATAGAACTTACAAATCATTTTTTCATTAGAGGATGGATTACATGAAAAGTTTTGAATAATAGATGCAAATCGAGATACATGTAAACGTTTTAAGATGAAGTACAGTACAAAAGCACCACACGTTGATGAAAGTGGATGTTGTAGTATGCGTTCATTTCGCTGATATTGACGCGTATGTTTTCTCAACCACTGCTGTGTTGGTATATTTGGAGGTTGAGCAAGAGAGTCAAATAGTTCACCACGTCGGTCTTCTCCAATAAAGATCGCTTTCCAATGCTCACCGCCTAAATTCTGTGAATGAGTGTTTAGCACAATAAAGATGGGATAGTGATTTACTGCAGGTGGTAAGGTATCGAGTGAATAGACATTATCGAAAGCTTTCAACGTCGCTTCGTCTGCATTACGCTGCACTTTAGTCTTAATATCGTCAGCAGTCAACCAACTCATTAACGATTATACTGAAGAATCACGTCACGATACTTTGTAATTTCAATATTTGAATCGAAGACTGCATAAATTAATACATTGATCGTCTCAGGTAGTGTTCTTTTGAACGTCAAATCCAAACGAATATTATGAGGCACGTTCGCTTGACGATAGGGTGCACTAATATCGCTGTCAGCAGTTAAATCAAATGCATAAATAGTATATCCACTCTTAAACTCTTTCATAGTAAGTCCGTTGGTGTCATCCGTATTGTAAAAGCCAAAGACATCCATAAAATCAACATAACTGCGCATAAATTGATCTGAAGCAAAATCTGGTTTGTAGGGTGGACCAGGATGACTCACACCATTTACACGTAAAGCAATTTCACTTAACTGATTGTGTTTAAAATTGAAAGGATTCTTCTTTATATTACCATTAAATGCATCATTTTCAACCATTGCCACCATGAGGAGCTTCGGTGCTTCCGATGGAAAGAGGCCATCTTTCATGAAACTCTTTTGATCTTTCGGAATTGTAAAGGTGAGAAGCTTTGTATGCTGAATGGGGTAAATGGCATTTTGGCGGTTAAGGCCTTCAGCATGCCCTCTAATGACACTTGGATTCGGTACTACTCGACGAATGTAAAGTGCAATATCTTCCACATGAATTCTAAAATTGTCAACTTTAGCAAATGCATTCAGCGCAAATTCAGGCTTATTCAATGTCAGCTTGAGTCGCATGCTGGTATTACACAGTAAAAACTTTGACTGTCTAAAGAAGTCTAAATTCAGCGGACCATATAGCTGACATACTCTACTATCTTTAATCATAGCAGATCGC
The DNA here is from genome assembly GCA_907163375.1 of Prostheceraeus crozeri. NCBI lineage: Eukaryota > Metazoa > Platyhelminthes > Polycladida > Euryleptidae > Prostheceraeus > Prostheceraeus crozeri. Next base: position 725,675 of record CAJQUW010002633.1, on the reverse strand, counting down.
TTTACAAAGCCACTGTTTGTTTCAACATCAAATTTTCCTGCTTCATCTCTGTACCATCCCATGGCTTCCATATGACTTTTTTGTGCTGCTGGATGAAACTGTGATACATGATTGAAATATGATTTATAGGGATAATCGCTTTGACCACCTTCCACTTGCTGCTCTCCAATCGTTAGAGAAACATCACGAAGTAATGTAGTCAATGGTAAATTGTTCAGTCCAACTTTATGTGCATCGTCAATAGCAGTTCCATCTGCTTGCTGAATTCTAAACCTCAAATCAAGCATCGCATAACTCAAATCTATGTAGTCATCACTACCACCAGGAATAACAAATTCAATGGGGCCAGCATTCTCAGCTGTTCGAGGATGATAATCTACAATACTTGAACTAAGAATATCTGTCTGTATGGCTTGTTGATCGAACAAACAAAAACCGGAAGTTTTACACTCCATGATTAGAAGTTATAGCAGCGTCGTCGTTTAGCGCCTGATGAATGATTAGAGCCTCTGCGACGTTTGCGTGAATGCCTTTTGACTGAAGATCGCACCTTACCAGCTCCGCGATGTTTCCTCCTTCCTTTATTCATTCGTTTAGGTGATTTCTTTCCTTGAGTAACACCAGCAATGGTCTGCTTCAATGTTTTTAAACCGCGTTCCTTCCCACGATTCAACAAACTGCTCTTGAAACTTCTACCTCTGGAAAGATCACTAGCAACATCACCAGCAAAGCCAACGGCATTACTTAAAACATTTCGTTTTAAAGATCTACCGACATTGGATATGAGAGGTGCTACAACAGATTTCAGTGCACCAAGTATGCTACCTCCACGTTGGCGGCGAGCACCGATGTAAATTTGTCCTCCGCCACTTACATAGGAGGGTCGTGAATAAAATGAGGCAGTTGGATTCATAGCTCAAACCCTAAACATTGTTAGTTACAACTTTGCATGAATCACTGTCGATCACTTAGATGAAAGATGTCGGCACGACGCATCCAAGAGTTCATACTTGAAGGATAACCAGCCCATTTAACAAGACACCATTCTTCACCTTGCCGTTTTTTACATCGAATGATTTTCTCTACCAAATATGTTTCACTTTCAGTGACTACCTCAATCTCATCGCGGTAAAAGCTACCCTCAATTTCTTCATTATCGTAATCTTTCAACTTGTAGGTGGTCGGAGAGTCTTTTTGATTAATCCTTGATACTGTAAATACCTCCTCTGTCCAATTCGGAAGGTACCCTTTAGCAAAAACACTTTTCACTTTTGAGATACGAACTTTATCGCCAATTTTCACATCACTTTTCACATGAGTGCGTTTACGTTGGAATGATTCGCGCACTTTATCTACATTGTCAGCATTTACATCTACTGGTCTGAGTCCAATAGAACGATGGATAGAGTGATTGTAGGCATGGAGTGTATCTTGTAGAACCTTTGTCCAATTTTGTGTCAAGTTGGCAGTAAAATGTCGCCACAAGCGATTTTTTTAATGTGCGATTAAAACGTTCAACGAGTGCAGCTTTATAAGCGCTCTTTACACTAAACAACTCAATGTCATGCCTCTCAAATAATCTTGTCACATGCTGATTTTCAAACTCTTTTCCTTGATCACTCTGAATTCTTTTTGGAATGCGACCTTCTCGAAAAATGTTTGGAATGCTTTTGCTACTCCTTTCCCTTCTTTAGTTTTTAAAGGTTGAGCCCACGCATAACGCGAGAAAATATCAATGACGGTTAAAATAAAATTATTGCCCGAGTTATGTTTTGAAATGGAGGCAACATCGCACAAATCTGCTTGCCACTGTTCATCGATGTCATGAACAATATAATGGCGGGTGCGGTACTTCTTTTTCGCTTGTTTGTGGAGTGTATAGGTAGCCTGACCCTTTAACCATCGTTTCACTTGTGATTGTGGAAGACCACTCGCTTTTGATAATTTCTTGATAGATGCAAATCCTGCCGGATGTTTTACATCATAATAGATTGACTTCAAACGTTCAGTCGATGACGGCTGACTCTTTTTCCTCCTTCTCATCTTTTTTCTTTCTTGCCTTTCTACATTTACAACAACTGCAGCATTTAGCTTTAGCGGTTTTGCGATCGTGTTCACATTGCTTAGGGGTTTCATTATGAGAGCTGGCGCAGCAAGTGCAAGTGACAACGACATTCACCTCTGGCGGCTCATTACATGGCAAGCAACACATCTGCTTCATATTAATAGTCTGAGAACATGTATTTCCTAGGAGGAGCTGTTTTACGTTTTCCTTTTACCAGTTTTAGTGGCGATGTAGATCTACGTCGAGTTCTTCCTCTTGTTTGCTTAGTGAGTGTGGGAGGGGATGTAGCAGGTGACGTCTTAAACCAATTTGTTGGCATTTTCATCGCCTGAAGCATTGGAGTAGTAGCCACTGTTGAATCAAGTTCTTTCAATGTCTCATTATTTAAAGCAAATTTTGGCACATTATGCTTTTTCAATAGTTTAAGAAAGTATGACCAACCAGGTGGAACATAGCCCTGACGGCGCTTTCTACGTGTCGCATACTGAATCAAGTCTTCATAACGTGAAGCATCAATCACTTTATTTTCATCTGTAATGATTTCTCCTCTATCATTTACATTGAGATGGGGTTCAATACTGTTGAAAAGAGATATGGCATGTGCGCGAGATGCTAAAGGTGTAGCAGTCGATACAGAGTCACGCATCTTATTCTTCAAGTTTTTCAATTGCTCAACAGTTTCCGATTGTAATAATACAGCACGATGTGGATCTTTGATGTGAACATTTTGCTGATAATCTATTTCTTTCCTATACATTTGATTTGCAAGAGGTTGCTTTACTTGCTGCATGGCAGTCAATTGTACATATTCATCCTGAGGAATAACAATCATGCGAGAATAAGAACTCATAGTTTGTAGATAATCATGGGAGTTTTCAAAATATCACTTCGAAATCTAAATTCTTCCGGACACTCTTGCGTAAAGTCAATGAATAAGTAACCGTATGGTTTTTCAGTAGCTGCTTGAAAAATTTCAATTAAGGCTTTTGATCCTCTGGGTGCAACTTGTCGCGCTAAAATTTCAAATTGACTTTTATCTCGCGGATTCTTGAAAATAGCATAATAGTGTGTATTCAGGTTTCGTGTACGAGCTTCTTTTCCATCAGGAAACAAATTTTGTGTAATATAGATGATAAAACACCTTTTATGGTGTGCTGCGCGAGTGAACATATCTGTAACATCTTTTGAATTCTTACTTTCTTTTAATAAATCATCCAATACAACAACATCATTAGACTGAAGTTTATCCACTGGAATAATTCCTTCATGTCGAATAAAGTTGCGACTTTGCAATTCCTGAAACAGCGACGGTTGATAAATACCATAACACCAAATCACTCGATTGATAGGTTCCTTAAACAACTCCCTTCTTTTATCCAATAAATTCAGCGTGAAAACAGTTTTACCTGCATGAGATGGACCTGATACAGTCAGAACTTTATCACATTGAAGTCTGAAATCCATTTTATTACTTTGAGACTCAACATTTGCATAATTAACGCTTAGAGCCAAAGATATTTCCCAATAGGTTGCCCACGGCAGGAGCTATCATTGGAAGTATTGCTGAAAGGAAACCGCCCTTTTGTGTTAGAGTTTTCCTCTTTCTTTGAAGGGCGACTTTAGGATTGGAGATGAAACGCAATTTCGTAGCATATCGCTTAAGTAACTTTCGTTGTTTTGGTGCTAATTTCTTCGTCCTCAACTTCCTCACATGAGAAATAATTTCACAAATGAATTTATCGTTAGCATGTCGTATAGCATTGTATCGCTGATTTGCTTTCATTCGTCGGAGAGCTTGAATGGCTGAAGAAAACTTTTGACTTTTACGTTTCGTCATTTTACGTTTCGCCATTTTCCGTGTTAGTCTTTGCTAAAACCTATCTTTACCACATTTGCATAGGTACTAACTATTGCGACATAAGTGACACTCGAAATGAGCAATGTCACAGTGGTTACATTGGCAAAGTTGAAGCAATTACGTATGAAACAGCGTTGACAAAAAGCATGCTTACATCTCTTGAAGATGCGCTTTTCATTTCCATCCTTTCGCTTACATACATCGCAACACATAGTTTCACCGTTACTGATGTCTATAGCAAGTCTTTTTGAAGATATGAATTTGCTAGCCTTTTCTAAATAATAGACGCATGTACAGAAGGAATATACTTCGAGAGTGAGCAGACATAGCTCGAAAACCAGTTGTGCTACAATCAAGTACCACTGCATTTTCAATTTTTCTTTATGGAAAGTTGAATGTGAATATCTGAAATCGCTTCAATCACTAGACTGCTACCATGATGGTTAAATGCGTTAAGACGTTCAGCAATTTTTATCATATGTCTTTTAAAAAATTCTTCGGGGTGATCTACCACTTCCATTGAATAAGAAGCAAAATGGAAAGAGCGACTTTCCACCTCTTCCTTTCCAAAATGACTAAACTTAATTTTCGCAACTAATCGCGCCATGACAATGCTATCAGAGAATGTATTCATTAACTCTAGAAATAGAGTGCTAGCATCATCTACCACTGCTTCGATGTCGGTCTCATCTTTATGAAAATTTATCACATAATCTTGAACAGCTCCTTTTAAACTTTGCCTATGAAAACGTAATGTTCCGCAGTCGTTTGAGAAAGACATGATCGCCCTTTAACTAACCCATCCATTGCATGAAAACAACAACTCTTCTCATAGTAACATTTATTGAATAACGGTAACAAGCATGCATTATAAATCAATGGTTTGAAAGAGATAAAATAGATACAGCTGATAACTATCATACAGCGAGCAATGATAACCATACAGGACTTTGGCAGTGTTGAGGTAAGGAGGAAAGAAGCATTGGTTATGAACGTAGCTACTACAACGAACAGACAAAATAGGAACACACAAATCCTTAAAACGTTTCGTGACTTCATGATAATGTTGATTCACTCTACTATCCCAAGGCGGGAGCAAAATATCATCAATGATTAGATTGGGAAATACTTTCCTCTCCTTACCAGGATTATTACAAAAGATGCGTATAACATTGAAAGCAGCTAACCATCGTTTAAAGTCAATAAGAAGAGCACTCTCACAAGAAAAGCCATAGTCTTGCAAATATTTCAGATTAAGTCCATGAATGTGTTTTCTCGCCCATTGATCAACATTGGGATCACAGTTGGCATGTTGATGATAGACACTAACAATCTGATATGTCCAATTGTTCATAGCAATAGCACTGAGCTCCTGTACAGGTTCACCCTCACAATCCATAAAAATGATGATAGAAGCCTAAAACGGAAATTTACACATCTAAGGAAGCGTTCTATAACATATTACAAAATGAAGAATTACATCGATGCTTTTCACGACAAAATACACAAATGATATGATGGCAACGAAGAAGTAAAATGTATCTAATAAGACCACGTCTACGACACTCAAAGCACATAAGCGAATTGTCATAGGGTAGAGTTAGGAAAGGACTAGTAATTCTCCTTCTTTGATTTGCGTTTTGATGTAGCATTCTTCTCCGACTTGCGCTTCGTACCACTGCTGTTAAGGATTTGATCAATTATGTCGTCCACGTTGGGTGGTTTCGGAATATATAAAATGGATTCCATATGCATGGAGAGAGAGGCTATTTTATTATCCTTGTGTCGACCATAATATAGCCCATTCACTTTGAAAAGGGATATCCCAAGTACCTTCTCCGAGCTCATCACATCTGATGGGTATTGAATGATCTCCATCCTTCTTATAGTAAGTACACCAATGTGATACCGGTAGGCAAATGTGATTACCATCCCAAATCTTTCTATAGGGAGTATCCTTGTCATCTCTCGCCTTCCACTCTTGAGCAAGAGGAGTAGGAATGTCCATATTTAATGTCACGTACTCCTCAATAATATCAAGTTGGTGGCGAATGTACGGACTCACGGGGATCAGTATGTAGTCCCCATACTGATTGTGCATTATCTTGACATCCGTGGAAGGGAGCATTCCCGTTTGGAGTACTACGCTATGATCATCATAACGCAAGGCTTGTTTAAATTTACGCTGTAGCGGTGTAGGATTATGTACCTTGGATGTTTCTTCCACTGGCCTCAGTTGTAGATGATCTGACCGTAGCGAACCTTGTAACGTTTGACCGCCATTTTGTCCTACTAGTGCAGCAGATGGAGTAGATGCCTGAAAATGAAAAAAGATTGTATTAAGTTTACGTTCAAGGGAGGAGAGGGAGGGAAGTAGCGACTTACCATTTTAGTTGGGTAATAGAACAGGGAACTAGAGAGAGAGAAAATGTGCGTCCGTCACTCGTGTGATTCAACGATGGAATGATTCTCACTGTGGAAGGCTCGCTATTTATAAAGAAATGCTTGATTCTCATTGGATGATGATCCTCATTGGACAATAACATCAAGCTGATTCCAAATCTGGTCTCTGTTTTCCAATCCGATGCTTCGTTTTGAAGCTAGAGTCCAAAACGTCCCAAATTCTAACTCTGTCGTTTTTCGCCAATGTCCCAAAATCTTAAATGGCGTCTCACATCTAAACGAAGACAGATAGGAACAAGCCGATTGTTTCACTGAATTTGTCTCACTCTTAGCTTTCAAACGAGCTATGGCACGACAAAATCCGTCCACTAGAAGCCAAGATCGAAGCGAGCTGTCCAGAGGGGGGGGACGTCAGCGAAAATTTTTTCTCTCCGATGGCGTTCAAATTCACCATACCGATGCAGAATTTCACGCTGAATCCGAATCTGGCCTCCGTTTCCCCATCCGATGCTTCGTTTGGGCGCTACACACCAAAACGTCCCAAATTCTAACTCTGTCGTTTTTTCGAAAAATGTTGAAAATTTTTTCTCTCCGATTGACTTGAAACTCACCATACAGATAGAGAATTTCACGCTGATTCCAAATCTGGAATCCGTTTTCCAATCCGATGCTTCGTTTTGAAGCTACAGCCCAAAACGTCCCAAATTCTAACTCTGTCGTTTTTCGCCAATGTCCCAAAATCTTAAATGGCGTCTCACATCTAAACGAAGACAGATAGGAACAAGCCGATTCTTTCACTGAATTTGTCTCACTCTTAGCTTTCAAACGAGCTATCGCACGACAAAATCCGTCCACTGGAAGCCAAAATCGAAGCAAGCTGTCCGGTTGTAGGTGTGTGGCGCGGATGTGTGTCGGTTGGGGTTTCGTGTGGTCCTTTTATATTTTAGGTCCCGAGGGGGGGGGGGAGGGGGGGTGGGTGGGGGAGGGGGGGGGGGGGGGGTGGGGGTGTGAAGGGGGGGGGCTGAAGGGGCGGGGAGGGGGGAGAGGGGGGGAGGGGGGGAGGGAAAGGGGGGGGGTGGGGAGGGGGGGGGTCGGGGGGGTGCGGGGGGGGAAGGGGGAGCGGGTGGGGGTGAGAGGGGGAGGTGGGTGGCGGTGGGGGGGGGGGATGGGGGGGTGGGAGGGGCGCGGGGTGGGGGGGGAGGGGGGGAGGGGAGGGGATGGGGGGGGCGGGCGTCGTGGGTGGGGGGGGGAGGGGTTGGGGGGTAGGCGAGGGGGGGGTGGGGGGAGCGGGTGTGGGGGGTTGGTGTGTGCGGGGGGGGCGGAGTCGGGTCGGTTGCGGGGGTGGGGGGTGGGGGGGGGGGGGGGCGGGGGAGTAGGATGGGTGCGGGGGTAGTTTTGGGGGGGATGGGGGGGTGTGTGGAGAGAAGGTGGGGCCGGTGGGGGTAGGTGTGGGGAGGAGGGTGGGGGGGTGGATGGGGGGGCGGGGGGGATTGTTGGGAAGGGGGGGGGGGGCGGAGAGGGAGGGGGGGCGGGGGGGGGGGAGGTCGGGGGGGGGGTGTGGGGGGGAGGTGGGTGGAGGACGGGAGCGGGGGGGGGGGGTGGGGGGGTGGGGGGTGGAGGGGGGGGGGGGAGGGGGTGGAGGGGGGGGGGTGGTGGTGGGGGGGGGGGGGGGGGGGGGTGGGGGGGGGGGGGGGGGGGGGGGGAGGCGGTGGGGGGGGGGGGGGGGGGGGGGGGGGGGGGGTGGGGGGGGGGTGGGGGGGGGGGGGGGGGGGGGGGGGGGAGGGGGGGGTGTGGGGGGGGAGGGGGGGGGGGGGGGGGGGGGGGGGGGGGGGGGGGGGGGGGGGGGGGGGGGGGGGGGGGGGGGGGGGGGGGGGGGGGGGGGGGGGGGGGGGGGGGGGGGGGGGGGGGGGGGGGGGGGGGGGGGGGGGGGGGGGGGGGGGGGGGGGGGGCGGGGGGGGGGGGGGGGGGGGGGGGGGGGGGGGGGGGGGGGGGGGGGGGGGGGGGGGGGGGGGGGGGGGGTGGGGGGGGGGAGGGGGGGTGGGGGGGGGGGGGGGGGGGGGGGGGGGGGGGGGGGGGGGGGGGGGGGGGGGGGGGGTGGGGGGGGGGGGGGGGGGGGGTGGGGGGGGGGGGGGGGGGGGGGGGGGGGGGGGGGGGGGGGGGGACGTCAGCCGAAAATTTTTTCTCTCCGATTTCGCTGGAAACATCCTTCCTAACCCAAAATTTCACGTAGATTCCGAATCTGGACTCCGTTTTCTCATCCGAACACTCCTTCCACTCGAAACAACCCATTTACAACCCAACATTCAGCAGATTGCACCAAAAACATCACACACTATAGCCTCAACACTAATCCTGGCGGTCGCCCAAGTCCACCACGACACTCTATCGTTCCAGAGGGGGGGGGGACTCAGACCCGAAGCACCACGGCGGCCGACCACGACACTCTGCCGTTCCAGAGGGGGGGGGGGCGCCGGTCGAGTGTTTGTCATTTGCTTACTACTCGAGGGATTCAGTATGAAGATTCTCTTTCAGAAGAAAAGCATTACCACTAAAACCCCGTTCAACAGTCGCATTCCCGTGTGAGAGAATGAGAACCTTCTGAATCACGGATGACAAAGTTGGATAAGTTTCCTCATCCAAGACGTTGGTGTAGAAATCGTCGAGACGATCCTTAAATGGTTTATACTTTGATGATCTTTCGAGAATGTTTTCGTCCAGTACAAAGTTCCGCCATTCAGCATTCACTCTGTCACAATCAAGTATCGTAATGATATTACATTCGCTCAAGGTGGTGAGCGCACTGCGAACAAGTCGACGTGTTCTACCAGTCAGATGAAATAATCGAGGATTGAATCCTGACAAGAATTCCGTAAACTGATATTTGAGGGGAGAACGTTCCGATATTTTCTTTACTGTGAGGATCAGCTACATTCTTTTCGGAAAGCAATGGCTTCATTGGGTTTCACTTTTTTGCTCTGAAGTGATCTCCGTGCACCTTCGCCGATTTCTAGATCGTCGAGTGTGGTCCAGTTGTCCGGATCTTCGATCTTGACGCTCAGAAGATCTGAGCCACTCACCGCAGCATCGATCGTATCTTTTCTGATGAATTTGGATAATAATTCACGAAACAATGATGATAACTCACCGAACAAGTGAGGTGCAAAAGGCATTTTTGATTGAAATTTGGTCAAAAATTCTCTGACATCCTCTGAAAGATGCACAAAGAAATGAAGACGAGCAGTCAATATCGTAGTATTGTTCTACATTGCGCTGACAACGTTACGGTATGACTTTGAGGCAGGAGTCCTCAATTTTGTTTCTAGGCCGCTAATAGTGACAGTGTCTTTGTTGTTAACCGCGGTCACATACTTTTGTAAGTAGTCTATCAACATGAGGGCCCTCCTTGCGACGGGTACATTTTCTGTCCAGCGAGTTGAACAAAATTTCAAAGGGAAAACGTCCGATCCTGTAACAGCACTGAATTCTCCTCGTCGGGCGGTTGAATCACTAAATAAATAATAAATACCACGAAGAAATTCAAAGAGGTCCCAAGAAGGCGCATCTTTACTTTCGAATCCGAACTGCACTGCCCCGTGCACAACATGAAGTCCGCAGGATCCCATGTTCAGCAGATGTTTATCTATGTTTTTCATCTTGATTTCACTTTTCATCAAGCGCATAAATTTCCAGTTCACATTCGGACCGTCCATTTGTATTTCTATTATCTTGTCCCAACACTTTTCAGGAATAGTTTCCTTGAACGACATCAGAATGTCTTCAGCTCTTGACTTATTCATGAAGTGAGAATCCAAATAAAAGCAGGATATTTGATTTACTGAGCTATTCCATACGTTAACGTAGACATCAAATTGTCCCATTTTGGTCATCTTGTTAAAGGCTTCGTCAAACATAATAACAATTGAAGAAGCACTTGTTACCAAAGACAAAGTCTGATCTTTGAAAAATTGTCCTACTCCAAACGTTGCCAGATATGATGCCTTGTCCTTTTCAACACTGAAATCACGAATAATAGCGGAGTCTGGAGCCATTGCTCTAAGTAATCGCCCGTTGCTCTGGGATGATCTCATTGATTTTCCAGATTCCACTAGATCCATAAGTATCTCGGATTTAAATGTTGCCTCTTTTGAAGCTAACGGCTGCGAACTGATCGACGATTGAGTCTGGAGACATTCAACGGATTGGTCGACATATGTGGCTTCTCTCGTAGCAGTTGTAGTATCCAGTTTACAAGTTGCAATCTTGTGTTGAGCCTTCGTCTTGTGAGCAGTGCCTTTTTGATGTTGGTTAATAGCCCCGACGCCCTGGTGTGCCACCGTAAATTCTACATTACATAAATTGCAAAATGCTCCTCTGTCTTTGTCAGTCTTTCCTCTAGCAAGCCATCTGAAGAAAGATCCGTCCTTTATAGAGTGAGGCTGAATCTGGGGTTTGATACCCATTCTTGGCGATATAAATGGCGCCCCATCCTGAAAAGAGTAATAATTATATGAATCCAGAAAACACAAAACAGAAGGCATAATCATGCAAAAACAAAATGTGTAGTCATTTCTATAGAATGCAGGAATTCGTAAGATGCCAATATCTATTACATAAATGTATAGCTTGAGTTGCTTGAAAATGGCAAACGATCTAAGGAATATTGGAATCGAATATGATATCGTAATATTGGAAGCAGATGCTGCCCCGAACCGGTATAAGCTCGCGAAATGTAAATAGTTATCAACAACACCTGAGCCACTAAAATTCTTACTAATTTTGTTTTTTTAACAACAGGCAACAATCGCAATACTGGATTTCCTTTCTGTTTTCGAGACTATATTACTTGGTCAACCTAATGATGTGATTAACGAGGTGATTTTGTTACTGTTATGACATTTTACAATTCAAAGAAGATTTATGAATAAATGCATCGTGATTGCTGATACCGTACTATCTCTGAAACTGAAATTATTCGGTATTTTTCTCTCGTATACGTATACAATTTTCCTTTTTTCTCTTACCAAAACTTTCAATCACCAAGGAAAAGGTAAAAAACTTTTCACTTTGAAGTCATCTTCTGATGAAAGTAAGGCACGTCTGACTGTCCCACCAAGACACGAGTACATGGAAACAAACGAACGAATATCAACGAAGCATTTAAACAAAAATTAAAACGGTACAATCTAAGGAATATTATATTTCTGAATCTCAAGCATATATTACACAGTGGGAATAGCATTAAGTTGGTGAGGATCGATTGAAGTAAAGTCTTTGAAGTGAAGAACATCTAGCATCCAATCAATGAAACATCGAAAAACATATACGCAGTCTCTTGACATTGAAAGTGAAGCCCAAAGTTGACGCTTAGAATTTACGATTCTTAATTGTAACAGTAGTATGTATTTCGATAAGCACCAACAGATTGAAAGGAAATATACCTGAAATTAGACAATGAATAATCGTAGATAAAAAGTTTAACTATAAATAATTATGTCTGACATCAAAATGTATCAATCCATTTACTAAATTTGAAAGCAATGGTCAATTCCTCCGTTATGTCCTATATTTCCAATTGATTTATTTATGTAGATTTCGTGAAACGAGAAAACAAAAATCCAGCTCGTACCTTGATCAAATTCGGATTGTATGCTGCGCTTGGAAGTCACATATGAGACCCGTCAGCTTAAAACTACGCATCATTCGAGTTTCGCAACAACTTCTATCGATGAAATCAACATTTATTCTCGTTCATTTCGACATGATTACTTTTTCTTATTCAAATACTGTGACTTACGGTAAGTTGACTGATACCAAGGTACATAAAGGCAAAAATGTCATACGTGACGAATTTCAAGAATAATGCTAACGACTAACATCACCTTTTTTGGAGTAAAATTTGATATGTATCAGTCAATAAAATAAAAGACCAGTTCAAAAATTTATATTTTTTACGTTATATTTTCATAATCTATTCAAATATATGCCAATAACGGTGGTATGAATATATTCAAGAATCAATCGAACTATAGTACCTTTACATGAATCATTTGCAACTTTAACAAAATCTGAGAAAGTCATGCAATGTTTTTCATCAAATAACAAATCAAAATTATTTTTCAAAACAAAGTCAGAAATAGAACACTTGACTCTGATTAGAGCACAAATAGTGTGCTCTAGAGCACATAACGCCAAATAGTGCACATAGAGCACTCAGTAGACACCCTGATCGAGCACATGGCTGCAGAGCTTTGAAACGTTAATGTACTATGACACATTACAGGCCAAGAAATATCAAATCATGGAAATTGACAATGCATCTCACATTGCCACAATTACAATACTTACCCGGCTAAATCAACCCGATATCGCCAATTCCGAACATTTTCCATTGTTAGAAGGGATTCGAGCCTTTCGAGTAGCTCGCTAAGCAAGGGTCTGCTCAAATGACGAGCAAAAGATGTTAAACAGAACACCAATCCTTCTTTGACTTCATCCACATCTTGAGCTAAATCATAAAATATAGGAATCAAATCTGTACATGTAGCAGCATCTCCCACTACTGCAGCTAATTCATGTAATGAAAAAGCTAAAGACCGTCTCGTTTTCCACTGAAAATAAGCAAGAATACATATTGTCTCAAAGAGATATCAGAGATATGAACACTCACATGCATATCTTGAGCCAATGTTTCATAAAGACTTTTGAGACATAACCAATGCTTCGGTCCCAAGGTGTATGCAACTGCCATGAAACTGAATGCGCAGTGCCGAGTTATTTCAGTATCTACGGTTTGTGCCAATTCAGCGTCAGCCATATTCAGGAATGAAAGGAATAATGGACGTGGCAAAGTAGCCTGAAATGTTTTCAAAAAGGGGCATCATTTACACAGTGGACATGTATATTTCATCAACATATTTCAATAATAATCTAATTGCCTAATACCAATGGTATGACTCTCTCTTGTTAGTGCTATGTGAAATATTTGACCGAATTTTACTCGGCTCTAAATCAATACGATATTGAAAGAGAATTTAACTTCCGCTTTATCATCTTGAACAATTTTATGATATAATTTTGCGATGTCAAAATGAATGACAAGCATAAAATATTGAGTACATTTCTAGTTTTCTGTTCAACTCGAACATTTGACAGGAATTGAATATATTGGGCCGTATGCATAAAAATGAGAAATTCTTTTTCTTGAATTATTCTGAGATTTTCTCGCAAAAGTATGCTTAAAACTTTGCGCTCAGGATGAGAAATTCTTATCAGAAGAATTTCTCAAGTGACTCTGAGATTTAGATGATGATATGCACAAAAACAGATTTTGAGATTTTCTTATGAGAAAATCTTATAACTTTGTGAGCTGCTATTTTATTGCTTACGCTACCGACGATGTACATAAATCGATGTTGTTATGGAAACTTGACGGCACATCGCTTTGCAGCATAGTTCACAACCGCTAGCATTCTCCTTTCGTCATGTTGAGCTTGAACGTTGTCCGCAAGAGGCGCATTTACAATGAGCGCAGGTGTGTGGCCTCAGATGCTCAGTATAAAGCATTGCATCGCTTTGATCGAGAAAACGTTCAGTGGTTGGCGTCACATCTATTTCCTTCGTCTGAAACAAGAGGTGGAGCGGTTTCATCCACACAGAAGGTAGAAATCACTCTAAGATATCTTGCAAATCCTGGATTCCAGAGTCACATCGCTGAACAGACTGGTTTTCATCAGTGCACTGTATCCAGAACGATAAATGAAACAGTTCCACTGATTGCCGCAATGGCAGATAGTTGGATACGTTTTCCAACAACTGCTAATGAAAAGCAAACAGCGAAAGAAAATTGGTTTGCAAAAATGGGGTTTCCCTCTTGCATAGGGGCCATTGATTGTAGCCATGTGAAAATCGACAAGCCCAGTGGATCATTCGGAGACGAGTATATCAACAGAAAAGGATATCCATCTTTAAATGTTCAAGCTACATGCAATGAAAAATGGGTGTTCACAAGCATTGATGTCAGCTGGCCAGGATCGGTTCATGACAACAGGATCTTCAAAAATTCTCAACTTTTTAGGTAAGTACCGATGTCAATCACGCTTACTCAGTCATCCGGCTGCAATCAATTATATAATTTATATATTAATTATATATAGTAATTATATAATTAATTGAGGCCTTATGCCAATCACAGAGATAAAAGGGCATTGTTCAAGGACTATGCAATCGCCTTTTCTGATGTTTTGATCCATTCTCCCAAATCTCTCAGTCGGCTGTAATCGGCGTTATTGCGTCATTAATTCTAAAGATCGAACATTTCGCTGTCATTAAAATTTCTAGTCGTGCTTCCGGATTGGGCAACTTTAAGTAGACCCATTCTGCTGCTCAGCCCACATGAAATCGAAAAGTTAGCAGGGTTGATTAGAATAATTTCTTTTTTACAGACACTTGCGTGAAGAATCTTCTGGAAGTTCAATGATTCTGGGAGATGAAGGATATGGTATAGCACCTTTCCTCATGGTTCCGTACTCGAATCCGACAATAAATGCACATGTGATTTTCAATAAAGCCCACAAAGAAAATCGCATTGTCATTGAACAGACTTTTGGACAATGGAAGCGACGTTTTCCGATTCTCAGATACGGTATTCGCCTGAAATTAGAGCGTGCTCCGTCATGTGTTGTGGCATGCGCCGTGCTTCATAATATTGCGAAATATCTCGGAGATGATGACAACTTTGAGGAGTTTGAAAATATCGATGAGGATATGGTCTTGCTTTTCAATAACAATGGTGATTTTAATGACAACGACTTGAGACGCACCGGACAAGTTCGACGTGATGAATTGGCCAACAGTCTAGTGCAGCTGTCGACAGTTTGATAAAATATGTAAAAATCATCTTGTGGCTTTGTCATCTTGATTTTCTTTCAGCTCATCAACTTATGTCGTTTTCGTATTCGTAGGCATACATGTGAGATACTAAACATTTTCAAGAATTCGACAGTTTTACTACCTGCATGATGAATTGATAGTCACCTAAAGCACCTGCTTTTATAGTCAATCTCTAGTCTAATGAACAGGCTTTTCATTTTTGTGTGGCGTGCTCTAATTTGAGAATCCCACTGAAATACAATAGGCTACTGTAGTGTATATAGATATGACAGACGAAAATGCATCAAATTTACAGAAAAGGTCTTGCTATCTAGAGGACTTCTGTATAATCCTGAATTTTTACCTATTCGCAGGCCGCACCAGAGGATTCACAACTTAGGAATTGTAATTTGATGAATTTTAAAATTTAGAAAGATGACATCTGATGATCCTAGAATCCGAGGAAGTGAAATTGTCTACATTGGTCTTTTTCTTCTTTTGTTCGAGACTTCATATTTACATTTCATGCAGCTTTTCTGATTTAGACTCCCTCATCCAGATTATACTGAAAACAAAGCAAAGCAAGCCAGATTCAAATGCATCTATTTGCCGTTACAAGTTTGTGTAAGGTGGGTTGCAAGAAGAGCACTGAGGATGGTCTTTGGTGTTGCTAGCGTCAAGCAGGAGACGCTTTTCGAATAAATAGTCCTGCTTCAGCCTTCCTGCTTAAGACAGCTGACCCAGCAGAACCAGTCGTTGTAATTCGGAGTTACTCAGATCTTCAGTTTCCTCCGTTTCGCCATGCAATCTCCTCTTTCTCTTCTTTTCTGGCCGCATCGAGGTCGCAGCTGCACTGCGAATTTCTGGCACACGATTCTCGAAGTCATCATTGTCGCGGCTGCCAAATCGCGCAGAAGACGATCCCTGTATTCTGGAGAACGTGGGATTTTCCTCGGCGTTCAATATTTCCAGCAACTTACGTTCCCATTTACAGAGAAGATTGGTCTGTTGCCAGTTTGGTTCCTGTCTGTTTTCTGCTTGACTCGGGTTTTCAAATTGGCAATCTTCTTCTTCACTTTCTCCGCATCAAAGGCTCGACCCAACGATTGCGACAAGGAGGCACATAGTTCTGCCATGGCAGCAGCCTTGCGGGACTTTTGAATGGGAGTGCTGCTCTTCTCCAGCACAACAGAGTGATTCTCGAGGAGAGATACGAGAATCTCGGTTTCATTTTCTAGAAGCTCTTCCATTTTCACGGGACACAGCTGCGATCGTCACTCGTCAGTCAATAGGCAGACAGGATGAAGAATGATTCCGACGAGAAAGCTAATTGTCATTTGTAGTCAAGCAATGCTGATTCACTCTTCACTTCCCAAAAAATATCTATGAAGTGCGCTCCTACGTCGCGAGAAAAAGAAATTCTCATTCATTGTGCATTTAACCGATAAGCTTCTCAGCATTTCACGCAGCTGCGTGAAGCAACAATCAATCGAAATGCACAGTATGAGGATCGTGGGACCTGCACCTGATCTTGCACCTGAGTCAATTTTGACTTATCTCATAAGTTTTTCTTGATAAGAAATTCTAATTTTTATGCATACGGCCCATTGTCTTAGCTACTTTTCATTATTTTATTGTAGTTGGAAAGAGCCAATATAGAATGATGGTGTTTTATGGTGGACACCATTTTTACTTCAATTTTCCATTTATTTCTGAGAAAGTGGATAACCAACTACAAAATGTTTTTCGTCGAGAAAACTTGAACGTAGGATTAACAAGAAGATCAAGAACTCTTAAAAGTGTATTGAAACAGCCTAAATCAAACCAAGATTGTCATTTAAGAAATTGCCCAATTAACAACAACAACATCTGTAATCAGAAATGTGTAATTTATCAGCTTAAGTGTGATAACTTCTACATTGGAAGCACCATAAGACCATTACATATCCGTTGCCGTGAGCATAAAACAAACAGCAAGTCTTCCATGTATAACCATCTTCAGAAATGTCACAGTTACAACTTTTTCCACAACCATTCTTTCCCGCGATAGTGATTCATCAAACCTAAGACTTCGTGAAGCATATTATATTAGAAAAATGAAACCTACAATTAACAGCAAAATCGAGCTCAACAATTATACAGATTTTCTTTTTGATTAAACATATTTTCTATTATGTAAAAATAATAAAACATGACAATGTATTACATTATAACAGTATCAAATTTCTAATTCGCACCTCTTACCTTATTCCAATCGTTTTATAGCTTTATTTTTTTATACTTGTATGATATGTGCATGTATCAAGCCTTTGTATTGCTAGTCCATTTCTATGTCCTTTGTTTTCATATCTAGTTAGGTCATCATTAAGATGCTATTGGTACTATGTAACCCAATACTACCTGTTCCATAGCCCTTCCCCCTTTTGTATTCAATATTATGTTATTATGACATAGACGTCGGTGTGAATAATTTTAAATTTTATACTAGACATATTTCCTTCCTTTTTAGTTGAAGATAGTTAACGGATGTTAACTGAAATTAATTGCAAGAAATAAGAAAAAGAAAATAAAACCACCATCATTCTATATTGGCTCTTTCCAACTACAATAAAATAATTTGACAGGAATGCAAATTCTAACACGATCATAGGTTGATTCATCAAAAACAATTTGGTTCACCAATTATTTTGAATCACTACTACATGCGCTTTTGAATATTTTGATTAACAATTTTACATAACTCGATTAAATCGTTTAATGTTTTCAGGTATGTAGAATGTATTCAATGTTTCTTTACACGTACGAGTGTATTCGACATCAACAACAACTACCTGCTTGCACTCCTTCGATAAAGCAGCTAAATTTGCCGCAAAAGAGGGATCAGAATTTCGTTGGTTCAAGGATGTCACTGATTCGCTGATTGAGGAAGCAGAGGATAAACGAACACGACCGATTCCTGTGCTGAAACTTGAATCTCCGAAACTACATGAGGATTCTGAACCAAAAGGCAAATGAGCCGTATTAGCAATCCCACTAATTCCGGAGGCATCGGATACCGATGACGCTGATGATGACCGAACCCGCCAGGAAGACGTCGACACTGCATTCTGGAAAATAGAATTCAATGAAGGACAAAGGTCATGCAAAGGTTTCACTCACTCCACCCTTCCCAAAGATCGAGCTCGAAAGTAAAAAGGCAGTAGTTTGTGGAGGTTTCATCGACTCCGTAGATATACTGTAGACCAATACGAGTAAGGATATGAAATTTATTAAAACATCGCGTCAACGATCCCGACTCAGCAGAGCATACATTACTATCCAAGAATTTCTCGCACGCGCAACTATTTGAATAAACGTTATCTGTATCACTTATGAAATTATGGCAACATGCCATTTCAGGAAAATTCAAGACACCACTTGCTACACGCACGAAAATAATAATACACATGCAAAATTTACATATGCGAAAGTATATATTTTACTTATTAAAAGCTACACATATCAACTTCACTGTGGATTCCTACAATTTCTTCTCCATTAGCCTTCATGAAGTTCGGGAATTCGGGCGCAACGTTTTGCTATTCGGACATTCGAGCGTGATTAGGATCACTGATTAAAGTTTTGAGAAGTTCTTTCTGTCCATCGTTTCCGAGGAAAATTAAAAACTGGGGAAATCATAATGCAATGAGGAAACACAAGTAACATTTTTAGAGATGGTGGTCAGTCTAGCTGCATATATTTTGCTGTTTCTATGACATGTAATCAATAATACAAATAAATCACTACTAAAAATTTTTATTCAATCCAAGACATGTTCTATGACATGTAATCAATAATACAAATCAATCACTACTAAAAAATTTTATTCAATCCAAGCAGTTGTAGCTTCTCAGTTCCTTGATTTGTCTGATGCGATGACCTCGCTCCGGCTCAATTGAAAACAAAGCTTAATGAAAGGTGTCTTGCTATCCTTAGAGGCAAAAATGATAAATAGGAGATAGCTGTGGGAGATACTGACGATAATTAACAAAAGATATTTTTAAAGGTTCCATAATTGGAATGAGTGACATACACGACAACATGACGATGCTAAGTCTATCATGTCATCAGACAGGTCATGTCAGCAATAGACCACAATCCCCTTTTCATGGTTTGGACTCTAGACCTAATGAAATCCATCATGAACTTCCAGAATCTTATATAATATATATTCATATAATCATTGACAAAATTTTTGAAACATTTACTTCTTTCTTTTTGACTGATACATGTATGCATGATACCTTGATAATTTAGTCACAATCTCCACCAAGTCGCTAGCACAGAAAAACAACGCATGTAGCAGATTTAACATAGCGCGTGTGCCCCCCCTCCACCTCCAATACATTCAGTAATCCGAGATGGCATGGATTCACAAAGTTTCTGAATGAAGGATGTTTCAAGGAGAAGCCACTGCTCTGTCAGTCTTTCAGAGAGAATCTTCAGGGACACTGGTGGAAGTGAATAGCGGTCTCTCACTTGCCGCCCAAGCTCGTCCCAGACTTGTTCAATGGGTGACAAGTCAGGTGAGCGTGCAGGCCAGTCAAGGGTTTGAATGTTCAATCTCCTAACAGTGGCAATGACAGCCGAGGAGCGATGTGGTCTTGCGTTGGCGTCTTGGAAGACGAGATCCTCCACCCTGACCAATGGGGCAACTACAGGAAGCACAATTTCATTGAGATACATCTCTCCAGTCAACGTGTCTTGGATGATGACTGCTGTCGTTCGTCCGCCATGCCAAATGATACCCCACAGCATAACACTTCCACCACCATATCTGTCGTGTTCTTTAATACAGCATGGGGCAAAGCGTTCACCTGGAAGACGATGCACTCTGACACGACCGTCATTGAAATCCAGAGTGAATCTCGATTCATCAGTCCACAAGACTTTCTGCCAGTGATGGTCATTCCATGAGCGATGGGCATCACACCAGGCAACTCGTCTTCTGCGGTGCTCAAAACTCAATGGAATTAGGACAGCTGGTCGTCGCGATTGAATTCCAGCTTCTCGCAATCTTCGGTAAGCCGTTCGAACGCTACAGTCTATATTTGAGGCACTCTTCCAGTGTACGACTAGCTTTGGGACTGACACAAATCTACTCCTCTTTGCAGCTAAAACTAGACGTGCGTCTGTCCTTCCTGTAGACTTTCTTGGTCGACAGATCCCTTCTTCTTTTTAACATCTCCTTCTACTTTCCATCGACACCACCACCTCCAAACAACCACTCTCGATAGTTGCAGCTCTTCGGCAACACTCGCACAACTTCTACCACAACGAATCATTCCAATAGTCATACCTCTAGTAAACTGATCGTGTGCCATTTTATTTTACAAAAGCTGGATTTCAGTTCACGTTTATGTTCAATTTGTAAAAGCAATTGTGACAGTTGTATCGGCATCAAAATTTGAAATTTGACCACCGTAGATCTTTCTCCATTCTCTAATGTGTTGAATGGTAATACGAATGGAAAGCGAGATATTGCATCATACATGAGAAAAAAATGAAACAAACTTCAATTCAAGCCAATGATAGTTTGTTTCATTATGTCAATGAGTATATATTATCATATAATGATACATTTAAGATTCAATGTGAAATGATTGATACCACGTTCTCTCAGACCATCCTCTATGGCTGAGACATCCAAGCATGGAATTCTGCGTATCTGCAGTCTGCAACAGACGCTTGTTATATAAAAATCAGATAACATGCCTTGAACATGCATGCAGCTGCTGTTGAATTTGAAGATGGCAGTAGTACAACAGAACGTTGTAAAATAACGTAGAACTTAATTAACTTGACAAATACAGCAAGAACAGCAGCTCACCATAATAAATAAATAAACACCTGCTTCTATTCCTCATTTCAATCAGATGCATTGGGCATGTACAATTGTACGTAGATGTAGATTGCATGGAAACTATGTGTCCTTTCAGACATATAAAGTATAAAAAAATGAACTCGCATGAAAAAATTCCAAGTTTCTCACTGGCTTTTTCAGGGTGTGACGGACCGGAAAAGACAGATGAATCGAAGAAATCATTGAAAAAGTAGAAAAACTGATGAATCCAGGTACGCATCATTTGGGTATGTAAATCTACAGCAGCAGTCAAATTTAATAGGAGAGATATGCTGATGAAAAAAATCAATATTTTTTGTAGCTCACTTTTGAAAAAAATTATAAACTATGACACACTCTCTAATCATGGCACAATTGAGTCAATGTGATAAATCTACGGATTCTAAGGCCCAAGGATATCTAAAACAGCATCGGTTTGAGTTAAGAGTAAAAAGATTAAAAAAGATTTTAATTAAGATTAAAAAATGTTTTCGATATTGAATCTAGACGCTGCTGGAGGTGGCATCTGGGTGACCCACCTGCACCTGCCTTTATGAACAACGATTTTTTTGAAGCCGCTGTCCTGCTATGATTTGTGCACATGTGGGTGCGAAATGTCGATCGCATTAGGGAATATAATTCAAGTATCACAAATTCGCAGAGATTCCGAAAATCTGAGGTCGCGGGAATTGAGATTTCTGTACCGAAAATGATTTATCATGAACTTAAATCAGCTCATTTTCGTCACTGGAAATCTTCTTATCTAACTAAATTTTTCTCAACATCAGGAAATGCATGGACTATGCACAGCCCAAACATCTGTGTTTCAACCATATCAATACCAATAACATAATAAACCCAGTATTTCGCGAAATATCATCATCTAAATTAACAACATGTAACTGTTACCTGTGTGTGATGTAAAATAGCACATGCATAAATGAAACTTAAGAATATCTTTACCTGCTGAGAAGAGTCGCTTGAAACTGAAATTCTCTTCGAGATCGAGGAAAGAAGATCAGGAGTTGAAGCGGAGGAGGAATTGAGGGTGTCATCCGAGGAGATTGAACCTTCGCATGGGGGTGGATGATTCAGTTCCTGAACCAGGTCTTGGGATTGAGTATTTTGACTTCCTGCTTCAGAAGAGGATTCCTCCAAACCTATCTCCAGCTGAGAGGTGTAGACTCGATTCGATCGAGAATCCATCACACGTGCAGACACGTGAATGACACGAGGTTTTCCCTCGACGATATCGACGTCCATATCCAACTCTGGCACTGGAGATCGCCAATAATTAAAGGAGTTAAAACTTTCTACGTTGTCTACATGGATATGTAACGTTCTCCCGGCATCATTTGTTTCTTCAGAGACCCTGCAGAATGAGATTTAGAATAGAACCGACTTCGCAATATAAATAATAGATAGTTTATATATCAGAAATCTACAAGTTCATGAATATAGGGCCTAAAGGGTACCTACATGCATGAGTTGGTCATTCTAAAATCCACCGGTGCATTTTCGAGTTTAAACCGGTCAAGTATTCGGGATTTACCGTTGTTTGGAAAATTGTACTTATTATTACTACGCTTCCATTGCATGTCACAGCTTTTCTATTTTAGTAACCAAGGATGAGAATGGGTCAACGAGGAAATTCAAATTTCAAGGGGTCCCGAATACAAACAAATGGCTTGTCCACGAGAGCGAGTGTTGGGACATTCGTCACTTATGGATCTCCAACTCGCTCAAAAATGTTGCAACTACAGCACAACCTGAGACGATTTACTCGCAAATGACTTGTAATATAATCAAATAATTACCACACCGTCTAAAATAAATAAATAATTTCCAAAACCTCCCCCTAATTGCTGACCGCTCGATCCGATGGATATAAATGTCGTCCGTGCGTTCTACTCCCGAACAAGCGACCAAATAAGGAGATCGCCACCAAGTTCAAGAACACGCTCCATCTGTGTTGGGCCGGCCGCACGTTCTTCAATGACGATCTGACTTTTGAGTTTCTACAGAATATGAGAGAGAGAGAGAGAGCTTTATTACCCATATAACAAAACAAGTATATGTGGTTTACAATCGTAATGACATCATCGTACAATTCAAGACAGTCATCGCCAGACATTTTAATACTAAACATCGTCAAAACATACTCAGAAGCGATCATACTCTCCATGTCATGCTGTCTGCATTTCTGCCATCGAGTTGAGTTCCTTTGAGACTGTCACAATAAAACACTTGCTTCGAAGAGCACTGCGGTGTTGTGGTACACGTAAATAATGACCTGTGCGAGTTTTTCCTCCTGAAGTGTCTTCATTTTTGGCTGAGATGAGATGGTGGAGAGGGTGACAGCTTTTTCGCATGCCCAGGAAATACCTCTGTCCAAGGCCTTCTAGGTGGGTCAGGATCGGGGGCATACCACATTTCTTGAGGGCTTCATTATACGATAGGTCTGCAAAGATGACCTTGAGGGCGCATTTCTCCACTCGTTCGATGATTGATCGAAGTGACTTTGATGTGTGACTGTACCAGGCCGGTGAGGCGTATTCGAATAGACTGCGAATGTTTGACTGGTATAATTGGATCAGTCCGGTGTCACTGCCTCCGTGTTTCTTTAATGTCCTCAACCAGAATATTCGTTGGTTTCCCTTTCTGCGACAGTTCTCAACGTGCTTGGTGAATGTGAGATGCCTGTCAGTTGTTACGCCGAGGAGCTTGATTTCATTCACCTGTTTGATTATAGCGTTTCCGTTGATTGATAGGGGCTGGACTTTTCTATCTGATCTTGCGGTGATGATCATCTCGACCGTTTTATTACTGTTCAGGGACATGTGGTTTTGGATGCACCATTGAGTGATGTTGTTGATGGAGTTTTGGGCAGATTCCCTGATGGCAGTTTCGTTCCTTTCTAGGATGGACATCGTTTACATCATCAGCATAAAGGTCATAGTTAGTGCAAGGTTTAAGGTCGGAGATGTACGTGATCCACAACCACGGACCCAGCACAGATCCTGAGGCACACCTCCATGCACTTCCTTGATGTTCGAGTAGCTGCTTTTGAAAAATACTGTTATTCGTCGATTAGTCAGGAAGCTTCGAGTTAAGGAGATGAGAGCGGGGCTGATTCCATACTCTTTCTGCTTCGCCAGTAGCCGGTCAGGATGCATTTTATTGAAAGCCTTTGACATGTCTGCCATGATGGCGCTGACATATGGAGCTCCTTCGTCGAGTGCTTTGGTCCATTTGTCGAAGATCGATATCAGGGCGCATGTAGTGCCACCTCCAGCGATGTAAGCATGCTGGCTGGAAAGGTGATTTGTCAGTTCACGACGGTAACGATTACAGATTAGTTTTTCAGTGATCTTCGACAGTGGTTCGAGAAGGGATATCGGGCGGTAGTCGGTCGCTTTGGAAGGACAAGTCTTTTTCGGGATTGGACGCACTTTAGCTATTTTCCATGTATTAGGGAAGTTGCAAGTTGAGAAGATGTTATTGACTATGGACATGAAAGGACGCATGATTGCGTACCTCCCTCGCTTGAGTAGCCAAGATGGAATGTTGGTTAGGCATGGCGATTTGTTATTATCAAGGGCTTCTAGTAGTTTCAGCACTTCAGATTCAGATGGAGGGTGTAGGTGAGAGTTGAAAGGACACTCCAGATCGCTGCCCAGTTGTGGGCAGTCCGCGGTGGATGCGAAGTAGGAACTGAGTCTTTCCGCTGAGTCTTCTGGGCTGAGCCATTCTTCGTCGAGGAGGATGGCTTTAGGAATTTGGTTTTGCTCGGTTTGGCGTTTGTTGAGCAGGAGGTTGATGTTTCTCCACAACTGCCTCGGTTTGATCTCTCCGTTCAGCTTCGAGTTGACAATTTTTTTCTTTTTTGTTGTTATTCGCTCATTGATGAGGTTATTGAAGAAAGCAACTTTGTTCATGTTTCGCTGCCGGAATGCTGCTGTCTTGGCCCGTCTCCATTTTAGAATGGTCTCATCTATCCATGGAGATTGTTGCACTGATGAAATTGTTACATAGTGGCGTGACTGATTTAATACTTGGCCAATGGTGCTGTTTAATAACAATACTTGCTTGTCTACGTCGTTTTCAGTCATGATGTCACCCCAGTCCTGTTCGACCAGCAAACGCAATGCCTTTTCCTTGTCTTCTTTCACAGTGGTCTTGGTGAGGTGGAGTTTGATTTGTCGCCGAGGATATCTGGTCACTGAAATGCATGCGTGGTCTCCACGACTTATGGGACTCAGTTTCGAAATTCTCCATGTTGAAGTGGGAAGGTCGCAGAAGTTAAGGTCTAGGTGAGCCTCTTTCCTCGTCCGAAAGTTCACAATTTGGTTGAGGTTATGGGTCTCTGCGAGCTCGTCATGTTTGAGGCTGTTGAAATCACCAACGATCACTATGTTTAAGGTCTCCTTAATCTCACTGGAGATATAGTTGTTTAGGAAATCAAGTGTTGTATAATCTTCTGCGTTCGGAGGGTGATATACGACCACGACAACTATTGATTTCGAAGAGTAACAAATGGTCACGCATAATATGGATATAGTGTTTGTCGTTAAGGTGGAAGATAGTTTGAAAGTGAGGTCGTCTATGATGTATAGGCAAACACCACCTCCTACGCGGTCAGGTCTGTCATTTCTCACAATTTTGAAATTAGGGATGCTGACTGTTTCGTCGTCAATGTTATTTTTTAGCCAGCTTTCTGTGACTGCAATGATTTCCGCGTTGTTGGCTATGGCACAGGCGTGTAGTTCCGGCGTTTTGTATCTCACGGACCTAGCGTTGCAGTACAAGATATTTGGAGGCCATGTCGGTTCTGTGCGATATTGCGTAGAGATAGAATTGGTCGACGTTTTTATTTCAATCAAGTTTTTAGGATTGATACCCGCTTTACTTCGGTGTGTGAAAGCACAGTCGATTTGACGGCGAGGGGAAATCCAAACTGGAATTCTCCTTCTATCTTTAGTCTCACATACGCGTCCATGTAAGTCGCCTGCACAGTTGTTTGCTTTAATTGGGTGAAGCGCGGTAGGAGAGATT
This sequence comes from Prostheceraeus crozeri, assembly GCA_907163375.1. Taxonomy (NCBI): domain Eukaryota; kingdom Metazoa; phylum Platyhelminthes; order Polycladida; family Euryleptidae; genus Prostheceraeus; species Prostheceraeus crozeri. Next base: position 699,545 of record CAJQUW010002633.1, on the reverse strand, counting down.
TCGTCAGCTATATTGGTAACAGAGTGAGTCACAGGCACACAGTTCGCAGGCGATCGCAGGAGGTTGTAGTACCACAATTTGCGTCTCAGTTGGCGTTTGATGGGGAAACTTTGCTGTTGATTCAAAACATCAACACGAGAGTATCGCAGTCTGGTTGACGTCATAGGGTTACTTGTGTAGGTCGTTTATTTCGGTCTGGCCGGTACTGACATGGCAAGTTGAAAGGAAGGTCGCTTTGTCACAATAGGGAAGATGTGGCTGTGCGAGGTAGCAGAGATGCCCTATAAGTCTGTGGTTCAGGCCAGTGGCGTAGCAGACCACCTCAGATGAGGTAATCTGAGTCCAATGAAAGAACCGGGAAAAGAACGTAGGCCTACATGTAAATTCCAAGTCAATTTTTAGTCCTTTAGGCGCATTGCTCAAAATATATTTTTTACTATTATAATTCAAAGAGCAAAATCAATTTTCATAACAACTCCATTGCCACTTATAGTCATTACCAAGAACAATACAGGTAAATCATAACACTATAACCTGATGTATTTACTTACGATATAACAACTTTACTTGACGATCTTTCATTGAAGCAAACTTGTCGATAATTGTGTCAACGAACGAACACTCTCCTGATAAGTGTTTGAGAAGAGAAGTTTCGATGATTAAAAATACCAGTTGTTTCATGCGTTCTTGAGTCATGGTGGAACGCAGGTAGGTCTTGATTCGCCGAAGCACACTGAAGGTTCTTTCACATGTCACCGATGTTAGAGCAATTGTTTGTGAAGCCATTAATGCTTTAGAGACAAGAGGTAGAGCGTCACACAAATCCAAGGAATGCATTTGTTTAAGAAGGGTAGAAGGATCATTTGCTTCTCCAAGTGCCACTCGCAAATCTGAATCAGTGAATAGAATGTGTAATTCGTTGCGCAACTTCTCTTCTTCTTCTTGAACTAAATCTGGGTGATGTTTCTTCAGTTCATTCACAAGTCGTACAACTTCAAATGCATCAGCTTTCAGTACATCAAATCTCGATGGCTGAAATAGTTTTATCCACTGAAGACTTTCGATGTTTTCAAATCGTTGGTCTAACTGAAAAATTAGTGTATCGATGATTTCGTACATTAATCGCCTAAGTTTATCCTTCTCAAATTGGGATGACGAAGATGATGGCTTAGGCCTACTTGGAGTGTAACCGCTGTCAAGGAGATGTTGCTCGTTGATTTGTGGGACTCTCTTTTCATGATTAAAAAAGTAAGGCTCATATTGCTTCGCTTCCTCGACGAACGTTTGAAAGGAAACTTCAGAGCGTAGTTCACACAAGTTTGCACGATAGTCTGCTACCTTCGAAGATATTTCAGCTGGATCAATCATCACACCTTGAAGTTTCTTTGTCATCATGTCGGATAATGCGAAAACTTTACGAAAAAAGAATAAGAGAAACACATTCTCACAATTTCCCAATTGATATCGCAATACTTTCGCTTCAGCGCGGGTGTAGCAATCAATTGAGCAAGCAGAGGACTCCGAAGAAATATTTTCTAAAACATTGAAAATTTCACAATACTTAGAAGAAATAGCACAGACAGATTTTCCTCTCGTCAACCAACGCGTAGTTGACGCAAGAGGCAATGGACTGGATAACATAGAAGCACGTTTTGGTGAAGCGCGAAAAAATGTTGTCAAATTTTGCAAAAATCCGAAAAATATTGATACCAACGGAATATTCTTACTGACACTTTGTGCTACTAATGCCCATTTGTGTGCATAACAATGAACGAAGTTTGCTGAGGGCCAAATCTCCTTGATCTTAGTTTGCACTGAATTGTGCTTACCCATCATGTTACTTGCACCGTCGTATGACTGGCCGATCACTGAAGTATTTTTGGTTACACCAACGGACTCAAGACTTTCACATATTACACAGGCAAGATTGTTAGCTGATCTGTCTGCTGACACATTGACAAGGTCAATCAGATGTTCGAAGACCGATCCATTGTGAACAAGTCGGACACTGACAGCCATTTGACTTGTATTTGAAATGTCCGTTGTATCGTCAGCAATTATAGATATAAAAGGAGCACCTTTGATTCGATTCTCGATTTCACCGCGAACCTGATCATACAAACACTTAATCAAGTCGTTTTGAATATCAGGTGATAATCCTGAAAATGGGAGACTGTGATCAGGAGAGACACAATTTTTAATCAGCGGATCAGAACTAAATTCACTGAGGAGCTTAATCAATTCAATGAAATTTCCACGATTTAGACTGTCAGTGCTCTCTGAATGACCTCTAAAAGAAAGGCCTTGGCAAACAAGGAAAAGAGCGGCTTTAATATGATGTCGCATCATTTCTCTGTTCTTCCTCACTTCCTCGTTGTGCATATTTCTCAAAGTTTTGAACTCCTCATTTAACATTTCATCGATCCTTACTTTGCCAATAAGTTTAAGAGAGGTGATCGCGGCCAGATGCGTAGGAGATTTTATATGTCTCTTCACATGATTAGAGAAATTCGCCAAGTCGAGTAATCCTCTCGTCGATGAAAACACTGTCGTTTTTGGTTTAAAGATAAGGCACGGAAAACAGAAAAGTGTCTTTCTAATGGGGCAACCAGTCAGCCATTCGTATTTTTGATATTGCACACTAAGATTGCACTTTCTCCTTCCTTCAAAGGTGAAAATCGGCTTATCTCTTCCTTTAGTTTTTAGTTCTATTTTCTTTGCGTAGGATAAAGGAGAATTTTGTAAATTTATCAATTCCTCGACAGTTGCCATGAGTATTCTCCGTTATAAGTAGCGATGTAATTGAGTAATAGCGAAGACCGGAGAGGGTGGTTACACTCTGCTAGCAGATATTGATTCTAGAATATCAGACAGCAGACACATGGCAGGAGGGCGACGCAGAGAGGAGACGTATCATTACAATGTTTGCTGCATCCAGACCAATCAGAGGCGCGCTATTGATAACTCTACTGCTGTACAGGTGTGATTCTGTCGCGAGATAGAATACTCGTATCTCTCCGCCTGTGTTAAAGAAGTTTTGTGAATTGGAAAACGGAAACATCGAACAAGATTATATGACCTTCATGTTAATCAAAATCCTATCATCACATATTTGTAATTTCATTTTCGTTTGTAAATTCCGGTGTATTCTCAGATTATTAGAATACTATAGGCGCTACGCCCCTGGGTTCAGCACCAGTAATTTGAAGGTTCGAAATTACCATAACAAGTAAAGTGAAATTGATGTAACTGCCAGCAGGATGGGATAGTCTAGTCGAAGAGGAGTGTGGTGTAAAAAAAATATCAATTGTTTCGTCGACGCAGCGAAAGTTATCACAAGATAGTGTCTTGTGCGTATTGCCAAACTGAGAGCAGCGTTGGACGTCCTCTCGCTACGGCTGCCGGTGAAGTTGTGTATATAATATCATCGGTTCTTCAATGTTTGGCAAGCGCCTGCTGGCCTGGGACTCATACCGTTGTCACATTAGTGATACCACCAAGAAGCAATTGAAGAAACAACAGATTGACGTGGCCGTGATTCCAGGCGGGTGCACTAAATTCATACAGGCCCCCGACGTCTACTGGAATGCCCCATTCAAGGCCAAAGTCAGACAGTTCTACGAGAATTGAATGTTGCACGGTGAGAAGAGCTACACAAAATCCGGCAACATGCGAGCGCCATCAATGGAAGTCTACTTGAAATGGATTGTCGATGCCTTGTATCAGCTGCCGAAGGATTTGATCATCAAGTCATTCAAAGGAAGCGGACTGACCAACGCTCTCGACGGCTCGGAGGATTGCCAGATCCATTGTTTCAAGCCAGACTCGGACGGTCCAATTCAGACTGGTTTGCAACTTCTCCGGCAAGCCCGAGCCAATGCTGGTGTCGAACATGGAATCAATCAGAACTTTGACGATGATGCTGAAGGTGATGCGAATGACGAGGACAGCTACAACAGCGACGCTTTAAAACACTTTAAAAATAACTTTTACTTTTAACTTTTACAACACTTTAAAAATAGCGGACAGTGTATTCAATAACAGCAAATAAACAGTAATAACTAACATGTTAAGTTGAAGCAACAACCATGATATCAAAATGTAGTGTACATGTTCATGCAATGGCACGATGACACCAAGTTATCAAGAAATATCGACAAGAGGAATATCGACTGCCATGCTGGACGGAGACCGTAAACCCCACCTGTGCTGTTCCCGCGACTGAATAGAATAGGACCGATGTTCTCTTGCCTCTCGCAAGAGGCGACTAAAATAGGTGTTGGCAGCTTGATATCCTATTCGCATTGCCTTACCCCAGTGGCTATACCAAGTTGATGTTTCGGGGGATCCTGACAGCCGAATATTAGTTGCCGGGATATGCAACAAACCTCTTTCAGCTTCCTTCCCTGTGGCACATCTGGTTATGCCATGTCCTAAGTTCCCTCAGCGATGGCTGCCGCACCTCTTCGGAGGCAAGGTGTGGAGTGAGACCATTGGGGATGCTGCCGCCCCCGGTCAGTACTGTTCACCCTGTGTGAACAGCTTTGTCTTGGGTGTGGTAGTAAACCGGTGGCATCGGAATGCTCATCTCCACGCCAGCAGTAGGCATTTATTTGCTTACAGGGTTGTCGCTTCGTGTAGTCTTGATACGAAGCCTACTATCCGCTGGATGGAGCCGGGTAAAAGAACAACCGTACAGAAGTACTCCAACTGATCATCCTTTTTGTATCAGTTTACACAGAAACAATGGACACATGGTAACCGCCTGTCATAAAATTTGTGTCTGACGTTTCCAGTATGGAGAATCGAAGTCTCGATCTTTTATTTTACGCTCGTAAAAGCGAAGATTCCATGAATTCATCAACGACAATACCATCGCTTCATAGGCATCATGGCATTGTCATATGGAAACGAAACAAATTTATGAAATCATGAATATTTCATCCAGATGTTTTGCAAACATGTACATTAACTAGGTTGTGTCGACTGAGATTCGAAGAAATTTGATAGAAGTAGTGGGCTTAATAATAGTCATTGATAGCAGTTGAAATACAAGAAATTCTGCTCATTGAACTTAGTGGTAAGTAATCGCAAAATGGCATTCCCGGGCTATTTAAGGGCTAATTGGCTATTTCGCTCAAATTTAAGGGTTATTCCCGGGCTCGGCCGACACCCTGCATCCAGTCATAAAAATTCCAGGCTTTTCCTGATTTTTTTTATCGAATTCCAGGTATTTTTAACAAATTCAAGATTTTCCAGATGAAATCACATAGTTCCACGTTTTTCCAGGCCGAGGACACCCTGCATGGAAGCAAGGTGGGTTGGCGAGCGGACATGACCGTGCTGAAGAAGTACATCTTCTGCATTGATCTGTCCAAGTTTGGACAGTCGATGAGATGGCGAGTGACTACGCTGGACAGTTCCGCAGTAGATCGCGTCGGCTTCGCTCCTACATGGCCCATGACGGAAGGTGATCGTCGAAGTATTTCTGCAGCCATCTCTCTGTCCGTCCAATATAGCATGTCCCTATGGCTACGATCAAGTCGATAAACAAGATTGGACGAACAAGAGTGGCAACATGTCCTCTGGGTGCAGGTAATTTGAAGTATTTGAGATTAAATCACGAGACCCCTCTTAATGTTCGGGTCCAGGAGACATTGACTTTTATTGCGATAGCGAAACGTTGCACAGCAAATTGTAAATAACACATTAACTAGTGCATTTTCGTTCGAGAAAAGTTGCTTTTCAAACTCATTTACGAATATCTTCTTATTACTTGATCAATAAATAAATGTCCTAAAAATACGAATCTAATGTTACAGAAAGTTAATAGTGTAACTGAGACCAAAATTTTGCCGAGACTGTCAATGTCACTCACCCCAAATTTGTTGGAGCATGAGCGGATTCAACAATGCCACAGTCCAATCTTCCCTGACTTGATATGTGATGTCCGCCAGACTGATGCTGCTGTCGAATTCTATGAATAGCAATCGCTGCAGGGCACTGGTGGCAAGGTTCAACTTCATCGGTGAAATCACTTGTGCGAGAGATAGTTCCATTATCTAATGAAAGACCAGTTTGTTGAGGGTCAGCGAAAGTTGCAATGAATTGTCCAAGATGATGGAAAGCAGATATCCGAACCTTAAAGACAAAGATAGTTCCATGATAAATCAATCTCAATAGTGAGATATAGATTTGATTGATTATTATCAAATAATTGATTTTCGAAAATTAATCGACTTATACTTCTATAACGCACTGTTCGTCAACCACATCATTTTTGAAAAACGCATCTAAATCAAGAGCTTTCTTTTAGTGTCAGCATTAACTCAGTTTTATCAAGTTCGCAGTAGGTCGAGAGAGATAGTTGGGAGCGCAGATGGATTCCCTTGCGTGTCTAGTTTGGTCTAGTCTAGAGGTGACATGATTTTATCTCATTGTATGCAAAGGTAGCAAGTGATGGAGATTGAAGTGGAGACTCTTCGTCTTCCGTCTGCTTGCGTGATTGGCCAAGCACGGGCAATGCATAGAGTAGCTCGTATTTTAGGAAGCGCACGAGCTTCGATTGGCATATTACTTCAGTTTGCATATCAACTTTTCTCCGTGATTAATTGGTCAAATGGAGACAATATTCACACCGTTCGACTGCTCACGATCTACATTTACTGACTAAGTACGTTTAGGGTGGTGTCAAATGTCAATGTTCCAGTTCTTCAGAATTCAGACTTGAATTTGTACTACGTTCAATGGAAAATTGATTTTCTAGCCATTGGTGTCTAGTTCTGGCAGTGACCATTTGTGATGAAGGATCTCATCTCTAGACCCCAGCACACAGACAACGCAATTGATCTCTGGCTGTGAGCTAAAAACACAATTAGCAGGGATGGTCCGCAACTTCAGGGCTTGTGTCACATTTTGTCACATTTCGGAAATGACAAATTGTCACTTACCAAAATTCAATTTTGACATGTGAAAATACATCCTAGGCGCGCAATGCAGTTCCACAGCGCAAGCCTATTCCTTTATTTCTTTATCTCTGGTATTTGGTACCTGGAACTTAAAATATAGACATCGATCGACTCATTCTGCGGTCTAAATGCTACAGCGACGGAAAAGCTCTTTTCACTTACTCTTACCTCTGTACTGAATTTCATATCATTAAGATTAGTACCTGCGTATTGTGTACATCAAAGGTAGTACACAATCCCATCCTAACTAGTGTACATGATCAAAAGGCTGATATCAACAGTAGAGTAATTCACAACGTATCTATATTTACAAAAATTGGAATAACAAAAAAATCCAAGAGAGCATCTACAAGCGTATGTCGTCTTTTCTAATTTGATTGTACTTCTTTGGCTACAATGTAAAAGCAAAAAAATAGCAACTTTATAAACAAATTGCATCACTGACATAATATGCAAAGAGAAGACAGTATCACATATAGAAAAAAATGATCAAAAAATGTTATCAAGAATGAATTAATTATCCACATCTTGAAAATGTCTCCGCCACTCAAAATACATGCATTAATTGGAAAGAGCGAGGATAATAGTAACTCGTATGGGTTTTAATACATATCCTCCTAAATTCTAGAGAATCACAAAAACATTCTCCAACTTAAAATTCCTCAACACTCAGAAACCCAACCTACCGACTTCGATGTTTAGATGCCGAAAGATTGAAACTACTAATTTATGTACAAAGAAAGATTCCTTTGATGAATTAAGTGTCAAGGATGATGGCAGAAATCAATTACAGTGATTCGGTTCAATAGTCAACAGATCGATAACAGTACTTCCTAGCTCCTTCTAAACATATGTGTAGATTCATAACAGATTGATTGTGTACGAATGTGTATCTTAAAGCGTTCTAGAAACGTGTTCACCTTTGGAAAACAAGCAAACAATAAAATTTCAACCCAAGGCCTATTTTCATTTATCTACATATTTATAAAAATCATAGATACATTCTCAAAGAACATTCAACAAAATAAGGTCATCTCATTTATCTGTAAAGGTCCATCTTATCTGAAATATGTCAAAGTTTACTTTTACTTTACTTTATCCTTTTAGCGTCTTCGTTTCCCCTATGACTAGAGGGTTTGACGTTTGATCAACCGTCTCCAATGGTTTCGATCCTGGGCGTCCTCTTCTGTCGCACCAATCCTCGTCAGATCATCTTTGATGTTTGCGAGCCAAGTCTTCTTCGGCCTTCCTCGAGGACGCGCTCCTTCCACCACGATGTCCAGTACACGACCAAGGGCTCCTTCTCCGTTTCTCCTCTTCACATGCCCGAACCACCTCAGTCTTTTCTCCGTGATCACTTCTTCCAACGGGCTAATGCCACACCGACATGCCACTTCACTGCTGGAGATGTTATCAGCCAGTGATATGCCGCACATGTAGCGTAGCATTCTCCTGTCGCATGCCCGTAATTGATGTTGCAGTCTTTCTGTCAGATTCCAGGACTCCGCATCGTAGAGCAACACAGATCTCACACAAGTGCTGTATACAGTGGCTCTGCACTTCAGCGGGATATGACAGTTGCGTAGAAGACTGGCAAGCTCTTTCCACTTGTATATTGTATATAAACAATAAGTCAAGTTTCAAGAAATTAATTCATAATGTCATCAAATGTAAGTAGACCCGGGCAAATGTCGACAAATACTCAGTAGAATTTCATTTTGTCACAATTTGTCACATTTTTTCGAGATTCTAAATTGTCACATTTTGTCACATCGGACCATCCCTGAATTAGTTATGAAATAGAGAGTGGAATATTTGATGACTTTTACAAGAGCAAGAATTTTCCTTTCTCTCTTGATCGCATATGGAAATGTGAAAAATAGTAAGATGAAGATTTCTAAAAGTGCCGATTCCTTTTTAAAAATGATTTGTTTTAGAGTGGCGTGACAGGATAGGCCTGAAGAAGCTACAAAGACAGTGGAAAAATCACAACTTTCGCCGGCACGACGGCTTGAACACGTTAAAAAGCGTATACATGATATCAATATTCTAGACAATTATGATATTTAAAAATCAGTTACTATTGATACTCTTCTACATTGAACAATCATAATCAGTATATTTCGTTACCAATTATTATTTTATACTGTAATTTTGAGAACGATTGAATCACATGAGCATCAAGGTCACACGACAGGGACTCCAGAAGTCCGGAATTTGGAGCTCAAAATATCGTGTCAAATAGGGTTGAAGTTGCTACTGAAATGTAATTAAACGACAAATGTGTACTTCTAATATATGGTATTCTCTTTCCGTGTACGGCAATATATCTAGACTCAATCCAACTTTGGACTGTGCTTAGATTCGAAATTTGAGATTCAGGAGGACCGAAAAACGGACCATAAGTCTGTCCCACAATGACGTCACATAGATTTTAAATTTTGATGATTTGACTATAGTAGCACTTATCCAAATGAAATGTATACAAAGAAAAACATAGAATATCATGAAAAATTTCATATGTATTCCATCATCTCATATAAAACAAATAAATGTAGGTAGTGATTCAGTTAAATGCTGCAAAACAAAATGTAAATACGACTCCCAGTCATGTCGAGAAAGTTTTAACAATAAGCTGAATGAATCGGCAAATATCAAATTACAGAATTAACTACATGAAGCACATTTGCAAAATAGTTTAAAGAGACCATTGAATTTGAAATACCAAAACTGTAATGAATACTAGAACAGTTACTACATGTACGTCTGCTTCTTTATGGAAAGCGGAAAAATATGAAAAACAGATTGCACAGTTGATTGACTTATAAAAAATAATTATCATATCAAAATAAATGGGTAATTTCAACATTGACTCTCTATTTTTTCTGATCAAATACTCAATTCTAAAATGAATGGTCTCTGTCCCTTATTTCGCAAATTAACTACGGTTGTTGAGAAGTTTTTATCATCATTCACTTTGTAAATCAAAGCTATTACAACACGTCATGCTAATAGACTCAAAAACTGCTCAAAAACACGTCATGCTGACAGACTCAAAAATTGCTCAAAATATTTTGTCGCTAATAAACACACGAAAAAACAAGTAAAATGTTGAACTTTTTACAAAAAAGACCACGTAGTCGCATGAAGTAACCAAGAAAGTATTGTAGGATCTGTGGCAGATCGATATTATTCTAGATTAAATTGAGCCTCTACGAACAATTGAATGAAAATTTTAATTTTTCAAAATATTTCTGTTAATTACTGAATAAATTAATTCAATAAGCTGCTCAATTTTTATTTTAGGGTAAGTGGTAAGAAAAAAACCCATGAATTACATTATTGGCAATTTCGGACCTTCCCCCGAAATTCTGACCAAATCGGACCAAGTGGTCACCCTGCTCTACATACAATTAATTTCTTCACTTTGCGGAGAATGAATTACTCTTTGGATATTAACGCCGCTCAACATCCGCAAAAGCCACAATTTAGGACTACCAGATTACGCCGCTGACACTGTTGATTAAGTGGATGATACATTTGATGGAGATAGAGAGTAGACCGGTACTTCAATTATACACGATCGTTTAAGCCGAAAGAAACGAATTCGTTGCTAAGGTTACGTCCTAGTGAAAGGAGTCACATGATGTTATTGCCTAAACTGCCTAACAGCGTTCGACGGAAAGGAAATGCACGGGAACGAGCCATGAGTAACAGGAGCGCGTAAGACAGTCTATGGCAAAAGATTCCCTACTATATAAGAGAGCTACGCAAAAGTTGAATAACCATCACCAATGTTCCCCTTCAAGATGAATCATCGCTTCAAATATCGCTTACTGCTTGATACTATCTTATTTTTCACCCGACTCTCGGCAGAATCAGAGTACCGAAATCATTAATTCACCCACCTATTCGACGACACGAATTACAATTCTATGACCCATTCACAGGCCTGGCACTTCTGTTACGCAAGAAGAATGACTTTTTCCTCTTCCAAGTCTTTATCAGCATCAACAATAAGCATTATTAGCACTGCTGGACTTATACCGGCATCTATGTAAGATCTAGGAGTTAATCATGCAGATGAGAAAGACAAAATCCATCAACTTATTATGTTACTGAAATAATTTTTCAAGATGGGAAATTGAAGTAATGCTGTTGTTATATTATAATATATATTTTAGGCGTAAAATATAAATAATATATATAATATAAGAACAGCATTACTTCAATTTCCCACCTTGAAAAATGAATTTTAATGAAGGACCTTTTGCAACGTCATTGAAATGAATTGATGCTGCCAGCAAAAGTAATCGATAAAAAATGCCGTGATCATACAGCATAACTGCTGACATCTAAAAGATACATCTCCAATCCAATTGAAAATTCGGATATATTGTAATTCTGCACTTTATCAGGAATGCAGGAAAGCTTTTCATAATTACATCAATTAATACGATTGCACTGAGATGCCAAGAATATCTTGCGACTATTTTGTGATTGCATAGCTCGGTCTGCATTCAGCTATGCATTCGCATCACAGTTTCTATAGAAAATCGGATATGAAAGCTAGATAAAATGCATCCGTTGTTTGATATAAATATTAGGGCCTTGTGAGTACTCGAAAATGTCGACTCGAATTTCGAGTTTGACCGCCCGAGTACTCTACTCGACTCGACATTTTGTTATACCGTTCGAGTACTCGAACGACGATGAGTATTCGAATCGAGTAGGCCAATATGTGTAAAAATACGTCGTGTTTGCATAGCTTTCTTATTTCGATTGCATTGAATTTCTCTTTAATGACATGCTAATTTAAAACTGAAAATGCCTAGCGAGTATATACAGATTTTTATTTCAAGCGTTATTTTCTACTTTACTTCAATACACTAATCACAACAATTACACTCATCAACTTAGGTAAACACGTTTCTCATAAAGGCAAGTGCAGGGTGATATAATGGTCAGCAAACTACAACTCGGCAAAATCACATTATTCAGCTGAAATTGATAGATAGAATGATGATGTGCTGTTCTCTAAAGTGACACGGATGGTGATTTTATGCTCAAGCATAAAAAGCATATTTCTTCTTTTTAAGCATATTTTATCTTTTCAGACATAAATGAACATTTCATTAATCTATTTAAGTATCATCGTTCATGTTTTTGACAAACATTGCATGTGCAATTAAGATTGATTAATCATTAAAACCTGATTCATTTTGTACCAAGGAAATAGATAATTTGTGATTGTAAATGCGATATATAATTAAATATATATATTTATATGCTCTAGTTCACATTGCTTATCAGACTCAAAGTAATATCACATGGCGATTGTCTCAAATTACTATAATATCGCAATATCATGGTGACACATTTAATATAATATACGTTTTACATCAGCTGCGTATGATTTCGACATAATCCGAGCATAATTTTTGAGCACTAAAGGGGATTTTTTGGAGTAAAGCAGAAAAATTTAAGCATAAATTGTCTCTCTCAGAAGCACAAAATCACCATCCCTGGCAATAAATAACTACACAAGCTTTTTAACGGCAAAAGACTGAATAGAGTGCAATTAGATAAACGCACATTGCAAGTGTACAACGTGAATTAAAACTGCAAACTCTATTAATTTCTATAAATGCTAAAATAATAGGGCCTGCTCTGACATTTAACAGCCACCATTAGACATAGCATTTCATAACAATGTGAAAAATATAGGTTTAAGTTGACTCGTTGATCTCGTTAAGATGAAATAGATCTTTTGTCAATTTCCCAATGGTAACTGAGCGATGTTCTCTGTATTCAGAATAGTGTCACAATTGCTTAATAACTATTGTAACATACCTACAAGGTGAAATACATACAATGCTTGCACAATGGCTTTTAAAATTCACAATATTTTAAATTTGTATAATGTATGTCTAATGTCCACAATTACATTTACTTAGCAAAGGATAACCCGCTCACTCGATCAACGATGTGCGTCGCCTTATACCTTATTTATTTTTATTCTCTTCATTGCTTATATCAGCCGAAGTAGGCCTAAACGCATTTCTACCTCAATCGATCTATGAAAATTTTGCTCGACTCGAGATTGACAAAAGCCCGACTCGCATGGTCCTAATAGATATCTCCCATATAGAAATGTCTGCATCAAACTACGCAGAACTTGCTTTCAGACAGTATAATATGTCTGATCCGCGCAGTGCTTCTCGTTTCTACAACGTTCTAAATTTAATATTTCAATTTGTCTTATTCGACAATAATGCAGAAGTACACTCAAAAATTTTCATTCCGGTCGGAGTGCCTGATCAGTATGAACTTTAAAATGTTGCCCGCAAACAGTAGTTGACTGTTGCTCTCCTACAGCATATTTTGCGTCTCGTCTCAATGCATTGCGGCATTTCTAGGAAGCTTGTTGGAAATGGAAAGCAAGAATAATTTATTTTCAAACATTTCAATTCTGCCAGCATCAATGAGAACAACTTACACTGAACATAGTTAGACCTTTGTTTTCTACTCTTTATGTCTCACTATTTGAGAGAGTTGGAAAAGTCGGAATTGGAATTGACGATATTTAAAACTACTGGAATTGGAATTGACCTTGATAAACCTCAATTCCACTTTTTGGGTAGACCTGTGATATATCTATTTGTACAAAAATTGAAATCACAGTACTCGGGCGTTGTGTTAACTGCACGCAGAGATAAGAGAGAGACAGATCGATAGAGGGAGCTTTATTCTATTGTTGAATGTGTGACCCGTCCGGAAATGTGACTGGTCGATAGTAGTAATTTATCAAGTAAGATAATTAATTAAAGTAAAACAATTGTTGAATTTAGTTCTTGATATGATAAGCACAGAAATTAGAGATTAGCTCAATTGTTGTACACACGAAAAACAATTAGTTTGGAAAGAGGAAAATTAACGCTGCATTAAGGGGCAGCAACCCTGTCAGTTCAAATCACATTATAGACAGTGTCAATGAATTATTCTAATTAATGATTCAATTAAAATGGCAATTACATGAAATATTATTCAACTTCCAATCACACCAATTAACAATATGAATTTTAAAGACTATAGCTATATAGATACAATACGCAACGACAAAAGAACTGTAAACTTACAGTTCACTTCTTAATGTTGAATTCACTTCAATTCGATCGGACTCACTTATACCAAAATAATATCATAAATATCAGTGTCACTTATACCGTCAATCTTCAATTGTGCTCGCTGATGTGTTGTTGTTCGCTGACGGGAAGTTGTTGTTGTTACTTCTGTAGTTAAGTTACACAGCGAGAGCCTGGAGCTCTTCTAACATCTACTGAAGATGTCGTATGTGTTGTTGTTGTGTCAATTTCTCATCGTTTCTAATTTATACCAATTTTTGAGACTTGTCGATAAATCCATTTTCTTTTGAAAATTGAAAGAGTTTCCTTTAATCTCTGCTCGTTAGCTTTCGACCCGACCACATTTCGTTTCTTTCGACCCGACCACGGAATTTTTAATCTCCTTTTTTAACATGGACCATTAATTAGTTTTCATGATATCATTTTTATCGTCGTTTTTTCTGTCATCAACAATCACGTTATTCGCACATTGAATTTCTTTCTTCTGTCAGTTTATTAATAGATTTATTCGCATCTAAATCTCATCTCTCTCTCGGCGTTTGATTCTTTGCTGACCGTTAATTTTCTTTTCTTTACGAGATGTTGAATATCTCGTTTACAAAGCGAAATGGAGTAGGCTGGCCGGTTACATATATACATGTGCACCACAAATATGAATATCAACATGAGAACGCACAGGAACGACAGAGGGGACGAGGATAGGATAAGGGCACATGGGTTAGATTGAAACGAACGAACGTTAGATACATTAACATAATACACTATACGCGACAGACAATTATCGGAATTAAATCTTATTATGGAATTGGAATTGAATTGAACTGCTTCGACTGGGGTTGGAATTGGAATTGAAATTTCTGCTCTGGAATTGGAATCAAAAAATTTCAGTGGAATTTTTCCAGCTCTGGTTTGAGACAAAGAGCGTCGATTAACTTGATTAAAATGTTCCATGCTTATGTTGATACTATATCCACATCCTGGATGCACATTACTGCGCAATTATCCGCCGGAAGGCATCTCTGAAACTTTTGAGATTGAACCCAGAAAACTCAAACGGATAGCAGAAGTGCCAGCTGTCAAGGCACCATTCAGGGTGTCCACTATCAGATGATCAGTTTCACGTAAGGCCTACTCACGTAAGCTTATTGGAAATCAAGCAATAGTACATCAGTGTAAATCCTGACGCATCAAACACCAAAATATGCTGCATGATTACGTTCAATTTCACAAAAAATCACTATCACGTCAACTAATTGACGATCCGATTCCAATTTAATGAACTTCCCTTAAGTTCTCATTCAAATTTATCGGTGAGTAAACCAAGAAGCAAAGAATTTTCATCGAAAGGTTTTATCTTTTTGAATCTTTCATCTCATGATTTAGCCCTTATGCTTAAACCTCCCAGTTTTTGGCAAGATGCAGTACATGAATAAACATCCAACACACGAAGACGTCGTAGGTGATTGTTCACTTTAAAAAATTGCCATTTAATAACATGCATTAATTACATAGCGTATTTACAGAACACTAATTCAATAAGATGCTTAGATTTTCAAGGATGTCCATGGGACAACTTCCTGTCCCATAAAGTTCTTCAATCATCGACCCATGGGAATTCCACAGGCCAAAGGACTTCAAAAAATCACTTTCAACAGCTGGGTGTGTCAGTTTGCATAATATCTATATGTCTAAAGTCATACGTCTTTGTCACATGTTATAACTGTGAAGATAATTTAGTAATAATCATGAAAATAATTCGTAGGCTTTATGAACTCCTGAAGAACATTATTACTAGGATATTCACACTGGTCGGGTCAGAGATTTTTTCACAGCTCTACTAAATTTTCGCAGGCCTACTAATGGCATCGAATTATAGCATCATATTTCATGATTATTCAGAGTGAACGCCACTCCTATCAAAACTTGACCAAGAGTGCCTAATATCTTTCGGGAGAAGCTATTTTGATACAGCTATAACATAGCGATTCAAATGGCAATTCAGGGCTTTCTTGCAACAAGCAAAATTTTCCGAAAGCAAACTACGTTTCGTCATTGATGACTCTCAGAGAAGATTTTTCGCAAATATCCAATTATAAGAACTCACAGCTACCGCCTTCCATTGTTTCTATGGACCCATTTTGTTAATATGTAAATGATTAAGCAGGTATTTTGTTGCAGAATCCATCTTATCAGCCAGTACAAATGCAACCAGCAGTCAATATAACCGTTACCGATCCGTTCCAATTGATAACAGGCGTCGACAAGGTCACAACAAAAGGAAATGCTAGCAAGCCAAATTAGCAATAAGCAGAAGGTAAAAGTTATCAAAAGAAGAAAAATATCTATTATGAATCGAAATTTGAAAGAGAATTGACGAAATGATGTAGAAATTCAAAGGTGTGGAAATCTTTAAGTGATTCTTGTTCATGTACAGACGCAACATTCCTGTTCATGAAAAACCTTGAAATGCATCTGGATGTAATATTCTTTTTCCATTGATGCCTCCTCCCATAGCAGTCTTGCCTGGTTCTCCATTATCATGGCTGCAGTAGGCTACAGAAAAAATTATGATTACATTATCTTTGCACCTGGCGAAGTTCTTAGACCAAAAGCCTGTGTGCCAATAAATCTAATTCAAGCCTAACAAGATGTATTTTTCCTGCAATATAATCAACTCCGGCTCCATGTCTCCACATCTTTTAATGGTTTTCCTCTCCCTTGTGTGTTCCGTTTCTCCTATGCCTCATTCTCTTACCACTAAATGTTCTCAAGCATCGAATTCATTTTTTAACAAGTCATTCTCCGTTTCTTGCGGCAATTGTTTTCAACTTTTTCTGATGGTCATTTGTCGACTTCTTTCTCCTCTTGTACTTTCAAACAAGCATTGGAGTGGTGCTTGGACAACGACTGTCTGTGATTGACAACGTGTGGTAATTAGGCCCAATTAGACGAAGGTTAACGCTCGTACACTATGTTGACCCAAATGATACGTCCACTTAGTACGTCAGAGGTTCCACGAGGCAAGAAGAGTATGCCCTCATTAAAAAAGAAGCCCAGTTGTTAGATCTAAATCTTATTACGAGTAGCATGAGAGAAAGGAGATAAACATACAATAGTTGCAAATTTGTTTCAATTGAAACATGTTTTATCAAAATAACAGTAGCCGTGAATTTCAACAAATTACACCGACAAGGAGCTGCTACCTAACCATTGTCAGCCAAAAAGGGCCAAATTCCATGGGTAATGCTGTCATGGTAACGAGTGTCCACTGCGAGTCCTATTGTTTTCAATGTGCATGTCCGTCCTGGCCCTTTAATATACATGTCGGATTTTATGACTGGATGTCGATGGCAGCTACTTCGCCACGCTCACAGTCCATGCATGGGATTTTGTGGACTTGGCATCCAGTAAAAGAAAATTCCATACTAATCTATTTTCAATATTAAGTTAACTTTTCTGCATATCTAGCAAAAAATGCATTCAATCTTTGAAGCATCCACTTCTTCAGAATGCGTTTGTATGTTTGCCTAATGGCAAGTAATAGGCGTTTCTAAAAAGTGGAGAGAGCATTCATTTGGCAGATAATTCATCGCTTGATTTGATATTTTCATGTGATGTTTAGTGACTTAGTCTTGATCAGCTACATTGTACCACCAGCATCCATCAGGGCCGCTGCATCGCTAGATGAATATCAAAAATATGTGAATTTAATGGAAAGAGGGTTGTCCAGCGCTTCAAATGACTATAGTCATAGCTATAGCTGTGTTCAAAATTTCTGGAATCGAGCGACTGTACAAGTAAATATCATCATTTATGAATTTCAATTTATACATCGGACAGCAATACTCACATTATTTCGAAGTTCATTTGTTTCGTTTACATGAAATGATTTTTTTTGAAATTATTCGATCGATTAATATTGCAGACAAGCCGCTAGATGTCTTAGTCCCGTTATGAAATGTCGCTTTCATGCATAATGTATCACATTATGAATTATGCGCTTAATTGTCGAAAAAATTAGAAATTTCCTGGTTTTATTAGTAATGGTCAAAAGACCGTTCCAGGACAGGACAAGTCAAAAAAAAATTGGTATCTTTAAAAACGACATAAATTCATGAATTTAGTCCCTTTTTCAGGTTTTTAAGACCTGAATTCATGAATTTAGTCCATTCAAAAAGTACCATTTTTTCAAAAAATGGTATTTTTAAAAACAACATAAATCGGAGCGAAGCTCCTCTGGCTTAAGCCGATTCATGAATTTGAACCCTTTTTCAGGTTATGAAGACCTAAATTCATAAATCGGCTAAAGCCAGAGGAGCTTCGCTCCGATTTGGGCGTTTTTAAAAATACCCAGTTTTTCAAATTTTTCAAAATCTCAAATTTGAGAATTACAATCGGGCGAAGCGCGAAGCCCTAGAACCTTCGGTTCGATTTTCACCCCCCGCCAAAATCATGACCGTTCCAGGACACCGAAAATCATAAAAGTTGAAAATCTCAAATTTGAGAATTACAATTTTTACCTTGAAAATCATGACCGTTCCAGGACACCGAAAATCATAAAAGTTGAGAATTTCAAATTCATGAATTTTATCCATCTTTCAGGTTTTTAAAATATATCATGTGACTGAAAATATTTCTTTAAAAATGGAAGAAACAAAAGTGGAAGGAACCTCAAGAATATATCCTTCGTTATCTCAATTAAAAATAAGTGAATTAAATATTGAAAAACACAAAGATAGAGTACGTTATATGAAAGATAAGGAATCTCAATTATTATTAAGATTAGAGCATTATAAAAAATTAAGAAAGAGATGGACTAAAGTTAAGAATGTAACACAAGGAATTGGCATATTCTTAACAATAAGTTTAGGTGCTTTAACAATTGTTATATCTTCAGGTGTTTTAGTAATTCCAGTAGTTGCTACAGCTTTAACAGGTACGGGTGTTTTTGCAACTTCACTTGCTACAATGTTAGATAAATCTTTAATAACTAAGAAACGAAAATCATTAAAAACTAAGCATTTACATATTAAAGAAGTCTATGATAAACTACATTACTACTTTCAAAGAGTATGTGATGATAATGTTATTACGTTAGATGAGATTGAAAAATTTGATCAAATAGCTAATGAAGTAAATCAAATATCATTTCAATCACAGACAGAAAAAGTTAATGATAAAAATAAAAAGGATGGTAAAATTTCTAGTGATGGTAAAACTTTTAGTGATGATAAAATTTTTTTAGAAGAGCTAAAAACTTTATTAGACAAAACTTTATTAAACAAAACTTAATACGAGAAAACTTAATACGAGAAAACTTTAAACGAGAAAACTTTAAACGAAAAGATTACAAACAACAAAGCAATAAAAAAATAATTTGTTCAGTAAAATGTTTTTGCTGTATTCCAATGTTACCACAAAATTCAAATATTATATTTTAAAAAATAGATAAAATTAAAGCTGATAATAACAAAAAAATATTATACCACTATGTTGTATATTTTTTATTACTCAGTAAACAAATCTTCGATCGACTTTCAGTCAGAGAACAATTGTTCGATAACTCTATCATGAATTTTTTTATCAATATTAATTGTAATGAATCCATAATCTTTTGCCCAAGCATTATTACACGATTGTTTAAATTCATCTTTATCTCTTATACATAAATCTCTTAGCAAATCACTTAAGTTTCTTGCATTTATTTCAAATAGTATAAATATATTTGCATTCTTTCTAATAACACTTCCATCTAATGAATACATACTTTGTGTCAAATAAAATACACTACAGTTATTATGTCTACCTCTTGTAAAATAATTTCTCTGAACTGACTGATTTCTATCATTAACACAATCATCAAAAATTACACAATGTTTCATTGTTTTATCTAGTTTACTAGGATCTTGCATATTACCACTATCATCTATTAATTGTATCTTTATATGGTTATTTTTATTAGATTCTACTAACTGACTATTTTCTACTGCTTCCTCACACCATGAACTTATTTCTTCTTCATATTCAGATTTTTCGTATTCTTCGAATAGGGAAGCAATTGCTGTTTTTTTAAGATTATTTTCAAATCCATATTTTAAAAATTGATAGACAGGTTGTTCTGCTGTTGTTGTATAAATTATAAGATTGTTATAATCCAAAAAATTTGGAGTCGTTAAAATTTTAAATAATAGATACGTTTTTCCACAACCTGATCTTCCGCAAATAACTGACAAAACTTTATTAGATAAATTTGGATGATGATTAAATTTAAGTTTTTTTTTATTTAAAGACATTACACTCATTTTTTAATAAAAAAATTTATTTTTATTTTATTTTTATTTTTAAAGAAGAAGAAGAAAATTAAACTTTTCTAGCTTCGCGTGATAGTTTATACCTCTCGAACGGGAGTTTATACCTCCCGAACGGGAGTTTATACCTCTCGAACCAAAAGATCTATCATAATCTCTTCGCCTCCAAAATTTATTTCTTGTCCTTTCTCATCAGTGATTCTAATGTTAATGTTGTTAATAGTTTTTCTTGTAATAGGGAAATATATTAATGTTTGTGGAATTACATTTAATCTATAACCAATGGGAACAGTAAAAGCTGGAAAACTGAATATTAAATTTGATAATTTACCATTTATATAACCTCCTTCAATAATGTCACAATGTACAACAATTGAATTTATTTCAGTTATTTTTGGAATCTTCTCACTTAAATGATAACCTTGACTATAAGTTTGTTTATTAAATCCTAATAGCTTTGACAATGATCTATCATGATTAAAATCAACTTGATGATTTTCGTCTAAAGTAAGAGAAAATTTATTAACTGCCGGTTCAACTGCAAAATGTAATTGTTTCTTATCTTTAAATGGTATACCTAAATGTCTCTTAATTTCATTTGATATTGTTTCAACTTCGTAAGAACCAGGAAGAAAAGTTAGTATTTTCCATGTTTTACCTTTATCAGTAGAATATCTAAATTGATCATTCACATCTTTGATAACGTTTTGAATAGTGTTAAATGTGGAGAAACTAGTCAATGCAATTTGATAATTTTTATTTTGTTCTAAATGTAGAATGGGTTCTAAATTACAAGTGTGTGATGAAGTAGTTGTTATAATTTTTAACGTCGTACTAAATTTTGATGAACCCAAAATCTCTATCAAATTTTCTAAATGATTATTAATTTTGTCTAAATCTGCTGAACACATTTTTAAACTAAAAATTAAATAAATATTTTTTTATGAAATATTTTTTTTATAAAAAATTAAAAACAACAACATATTTCAGCTACGGGCGAAGTCCTAGATCACTCGGTTCGTTATACTTTTATAATCCTCTTCATTTAGAATCTTCTTTTCTAACAGTCTTTTCAATATAGCATGAATTTCATTGAAACTAGAATTATGTCCTTCTTTTATTGCCGATATTAAAATATTTAATCTATTTAGTAATTCTTGTGGATCATCTGGTAAAAATACAGTTGTTTCTGTTTTCTGTTTTTCAGATAAACCTTTCCCTACTTTAACTCCCGTTGATAATAAATTTTCTAATTGTTTATAACGTCTAAGAGTTTTTACTGTGCCAACTCTATCTAATATAGTTTTATATTTTATTAGATCTTCTACAGCATAATTTTTTAAATCTGCTCCTCTTAAAAGATCAACAAAATTTCTATCTAAACTAATAGGTTTTTTATCTGGAGTAAAAATTAATCCTCGTAAAGGTTGTGGAAATATTTCTTTACCACCAAGATAAAATCTTGCAAATAATTTTTTATCTAAAAAGAAAGTAGAATGTTCGAATAACATAGATTTTGGTAATTTTTTATCTATGTTTGCCTCTAATAAACCATAGTCATCTAATAGTGTTTTAAGTACAGGATCCGCTATATCAACACGTTTTTCATTAAGTTCCTTTTCAAGAGTTTTAAATGGTTCGACAGTTTTTTCATAATCAGTTTTTACTTCTTCAGTTAATTTTAATTTATCAAACATATCAGATTGAATACCAGCTTTTGTCATTCTATGTTGAAGATGATTTTCTTTCATAATATTTCTTTGTTTTATTAATTCGTCTAATTGTTTTATTCTTTTAAAATTATCAGCTCTAACTTTATCCATTTTTATATGATAATTTTATATTATTATTTTATTTTATTTTTATAATATTTTATATTGTTATATTGTTATATTGTTATATTGTTAAATTTAGAAAATAGAAATTAGAAAATTAAAAAGGTAAAGTAGTTATTCCATCAGGTAAAATTTTTCTTTTATCATCAAATGGATCTAATGCTAATTTATGTTCTTCTTTTAAATACATTTTATGTTTTTTTGAATTAAGTCTATAATTATATGCTGTTTTTATTTCATTATTAAATAATGCATTTTTATAATCTTGAAATGTTATTTGATTAGCTACTGATGCCTTTGAAATTCCTTTCAATGTTTTATGTGTTTTAACGGGCGAAGCCCTGGAAGACATCTCCGATGTCCTAATATTATTAGTTGTATCATAACAGTAACATTTAGATTTTAAAAATATAGCTTCTGTTATGAAATCTTCATTTCCTTCTAATTCATCTTTTACTTTACATAAATCAGAAGGATGAATGATATCTTTTATTTTATTAATTTCTTCATCAAGTGAAGAACCATATGGTACTGTTAATTCTAAGAAAATAGAATCTGTATCTGTAAAGTGTAATTTATAGTTTTTGCCATAAGCAGGTGCTAAATAATCATATATAAAACTATACATAAATAGTTTAGCTAATTCTAATATAGTGAAACCAATGAAATTAAACTTATCATGTTTTACAATGCTTCTTCTTAGATGAACAGCACAAAGTTCATCACTGAATCTAGTAGTTCTTTTATATGTAGGTTTCCTTGTTAAATTTTGAAATCTATCTCTATCATAAACTATTTCAATATTTTGTCTATTACGCACATTTTCTAAAGTCTTACCATAAAATGCATTATTCATTAATTTGAAGAAAACGTTTCCAAAATCATCTTTATTTCTTTTAGCTATTTTACGTTTTTCAATATTGAACTCTATATAATTTTTTAACCATTTAGATTTTCTATACTCTAGTTTTCGATGTATTTTGGTGAGAATCATACCATGATCTAAATACCAATCTAGCATTCTTCCTTCAACAACATACTTTCCTTTATTGCTTTGTGTTAACATAAGTTTTTTTGTTGGTCTGTATTTTTTCGGAATTATAGATTTTTGATAATCTGAAAAATCTTCTATATTGGGAATTTTGTTTTCTGGACAGAAAGGATAATATTTTGTTGCTTCTTTTATATAATCAGGGTATACTAAATCAACTTCATATACATAACCAAAATTATTTTCACCATCATATGTTCTTTGATAATCTAGATATTATTACACCATGTCATTTCACCTGTTGGTAATTCCTGTATCATGCAAGAAGAATATAAGCTATTAAAATCATAATATAATAAATAGTTTTCTCTCATGAATTCATCAATTGCTTTTTCACGTTCTACTCCTTCTCGTTTCGTTCGAAAAATTTCTAATATTTTTTCTTTTTCTTCTGGAGATAAAGGTTTTATTATTCCATATTCTTGTGGATTTACTTTCTTATTATAACATTTAACATATCTATTACCTAAAACTGATGAAACTCCACCTCTAATTCCAGATTCAAAAAATAATAATTTATCATATGTATTTTCTTTATAATGTTTAAGTTTAACGGACTTTGTCCTAGAGCCATCGGCTTGAACATTTGTATGTTTTAATCCTGCTAACCATGTTAAACCTGGTGTAGAATAACAATAACATGGATCTATTCCGTAATATTCTAAACACATATCACGAAAGTTTTCAAAAAGATCAGCTAGTATTAATACATCTATCTGTAGATATTTCATTGTATAATCATACATTGTTTTACAATTTAACTCTCTCCAATTCTTTTCAGCTTCTGCATAGTCTTCGTCAGATAATTGTGATTGTTTTAATGTTGATTTAAATTTATTTATTGGAGGAAGTTGTTCTTCTTCCATAATTTTATTCACAGAATTAAAATCTCCAGTTATGTACTCATACGGAAATATTCCTTTTAAAGGTTTTAAATTATATTTATTTAATATTTTACATTGTTCAGATTTCAAAGTTTTTCCCATAACATCTAATGAATAAGGAGTAAAAAATCTAAATGCATCTAAAATTCTAATACAACCTAATTGCATTGAAAAATATTCTTCTTCTTGTTTACATAGTACATTTATTTTTTGTTGTTGTAATTTTTCAGATGAAAATAAATCTTTCATTACTAGATGGAAATCATATTTAGAACCATTGTAGAAATATAAAGGAACAAAGTTATATTTAAATTTGTTAGCATTAAGATTACAAGAATTATGTGCTGCACCTCTATATAATCCATTTAGATGATCATGATCTTTTACTTTATCAATATATCTACCTCTGCCAGTTTTATATTTATTTGTAAAACCTTTTCCACAGTAATAACAATTTATTTCATCATAAAATTCTTTTCTTTCTTCATCCGTTAATGGTATCATTGGTTTATTTGTTTCAAGCAATTGTGAAAAACGTCCTTGTAATTCTTCTACTTTCTTTGTAAACATTTCTGAACTGTCTTCACCATAGTATTGTAAATATTCTGATTTAAATAATTCAGGATAATTTGAATGAATGTACATTCCCCAACATAATGGTTTTTGTTCAAATAAATATTTTTCTTTACTTTGTTCAGTTGAACTTTTTCCAGGCGCACTTTTTTCAGAATTATAATTTTCAGAATTATAATTTTCAGAATCGGGTGAAGCCCTGGAACTTTCCGTTTGATTTTGTGTCATATTAACATTATATGCTTCAAAATCACAATAAATAGTAAAGGGTACTTTATTTTTAAAATACCATTTATTATATTCTAAATAATCATCTTTAGGAAAAGTATTTTGAACTGCTTCGTTTTGTTGACAATTCTCCAAATGTCTATTCATTTCTTCTAAAGTTCTAAAACTTGTCATACATTGAAGACAAGGAAAATTTTTATTATCTGAAGTTTTTGTAAATATAGAAACATCTTTACACAATATAAAATGACCCTGATAATATAATATATTCGCTTGTGCTGGTTGTTTTGACTGTTCTAGTTTTTCAAATTCATCTTTATATATTTCATGTGTTTCATTAATTTCTTTTGTAAGATTAAATGTATTTTGATAATAATTTTGATTTAATATTTGTAACTGATAACTATATTCTTTATCATATTGTTCTTTATATTGTTGTAGACATTTTTTTAAACATTCATTTATTTTTTGTTTGGTTTCATTTTCTTCATTATTTAATTCTTCATTATTTAATCGGAGCGAAGCTCCTCTGGCTTTAGCCGATTCTTTATTATTTTCTTCATTTAATTTTTGAATTGTTTCTATCTTATTTTGATATTTATGGTGATATTCTTGTAGTAACATTTTTGTTTGTTGTTGATAATCTATTTTACATTTTTGTAAACTTTTATTTAAATTTTCTAATTTTTGTTGGTATTCTGAAGATAAAGATGAATATTTGTAATTATAATCATCAGTACGTCCTTTATAATTATTATGATTAATCATTATTGGTGATAGTGTTTTAACAAGTTCAAATTTTTCAGTACATATTATATTTCCTTGGTAAAAAATATTATGATGCATGTAATTTCCTCTATCATTATATACTATTTCTGATTGACATAAATTTTTATTATTCAAATAAAATTTTTTTGAATCTGAGTAAAGTGGAGTAATTTTACCAATAGAAACATAATTCACATTTAATTCAAAAACATTTACTTCTATTAAATTTTTATTCTTTTTATGAAACTTTATTAACCTATTATAATCATATGGAAATTCATCTAAGCCATCAGAAAGATCAAATTCACTTATGTATTCTTCTTTATTGTAATGACTTAGTCTTTCTTTATGATATTTTGCAGGATGTAAATGTGCTATAATACTCCACAGAAAACAATAATCATCTTCATTTTTTATGTTGATTAATTGAGGTGAACTGAAAGGTAAAGGAACATAACTACCACCAGTATTATTTTTATATTTATCAATTACTATTTTCTTAGATATTATTTTAACAAATCTCCAACCAGATTCACGTAACTGGGCTTCAATTATACAATTTTCTAATTTAAGTATCATCGATTCAAATATGGGTTGTATATTATTTACATTATGAATTTCTTGTGACTTTGTAAAATGTCCTTGTATTATTTCTTCAGGAATTCCATCAGGTCCATTTTTTGTATAAAGTACTTCTACATTCATATAACATTTGAAAGATTTCTTAAATATATTAGAAAAGTTGGTTAGAATATCAGAAAAAGTTTTATCGGTTTCATTATATTCAACCGATTCATTAAATAAATATTTTATATCTGTTACGGCTTCATCAAATTCATCTATTTCGTTAAATTCATCAGTATCGCTAAATAAATATCTTCCATCTGATACGTACATGTTCATCTTCACTATTAAAAACTTTTTTATATTCCGAATGTGAATAATCATCAAACATTTTTTTAACTTTTATATCAGTAGGCAATGTTTCTAGATAGTTTTTATAACTATTTAATTTTAATATATTTCCTTCATCAACTCGTTCTACATTTTGTAAATGCATTTTACTTTGTAGATGAGATTGATAACTTCTTTTTGTTTGTAACTTTTTTTTACATAAGTTGCAATAAAATTTTTCCATTTTTTATTTTTTAAAGAAAAAATTTGTGTTTTAGTTTTTTTTAAAAGAATTTTTGTTTTAATTTTTAGAGAAAAAAAAATACTAATATATCTGCAAAATCGTGCGAAGCCCTAGTACCTTCGGTTTGATTATGATAAATTTGTTTAATTATTAAGTATTTCACTTACACCATTTATTAATGGTTTTATATCATTATATGTTTTTTTGGCTTCATCAAATGTAGATTTAGCATCAGAAAATGTAGATTTAACATCAGATATTATTGGGGTTGCTTTTCTTAAACCGTTTCTAACATCATTTATTGCAATTTTTAAATAGTTTAATGTTTCATTATCTTGTAATCTGTTAGGTATTGGTATACCAAATTTTGCATTTAAATAATGATCAAAATAAAAATAAAATGTATCAGGAATAATTTTTAGTGGTACTTTTGCTTCAGACTCTAAAAAGATAATTATTTGTTCTATAACTTGATTTGATAAATGTTTTGCATTTGCATACATTCTAATATCAAAATCTTGAGAGTTATTATAGATTTCATGTTCGGTATCTACTAATATATTTAAATCTTTATCATATACTTGCATATGTCCTCTTATGGTGTCAACACGTATTATTCCATATTTATGTTGTGTATAATATGATAAAGGCATATTCATTTTATAATTTTTATTAATATCATTAAAGAATGCTGCATTATTTTGTGTAGTTGTAAAAAATGTTTGAATGTTTTCTCTAATCTTATTATCTACATCACAAGCTTTATGAGCTAATACAACTATTTCAATATTTTGATGTCTTCCTTTTGTAAATATTTCTGACATATTTTTTTGTTTTGATAAACTTGCAACATCATCTAAAATTAATAAAGATTTATTTTCAGGTGTACCAGCAAAACTTTCCATATCTTGTAACTCATCTAATTGTTTATCATTATAGACGTTTGTAAAAGTTGGCCATTCAGAAGTATGCATACAAAAAATATGTACTTTTGTTTCATCCTTATAATATTGGTTTATATATTTTTTAATAAACGTAGTCTTACCACTTCCAGTTTTACCGTAAACAATGAAATGTAAATTTTCTTGATACATTTTACCTTGTTTAATATTTTTATTATTAGTTTTATCCTTAATCTTATCTTCCTCAGTCTTCCATCCTTCAAAAGTTTTTTTTTCTTGTTTATAAAAATTTATTCTCTTTTGTTCCTCTGTTAGAAAGTAACCCCATTGATTACCAATACATATAACAAGATGATAAATAAAAAATATTAAAATACATGCTAACAATATTTTTATACAATGAAATTTTAAAAAATTCCAAAGACGTGTAAGATCTGATTGTGGTATTTTTTTATTAAGAGATGAATTAGGGGGTAGTGTCTCTAAATATCTTTTATTATATGTATTTTTATCTATATTATTATATATATTTTTATCTATATTATTATTATATATATTTTTATCTATATTATTATTATATTTAGTATTATATATAGGATTATCTACAATATTATTAATATCTTTGAGATTCGGATCTTGAGGGGTTAGTGTATCTTGAAACTCAGTGTTATTCATATAATTATTTATTATTTCGTTTATTGCATTAAGAGATTTATGACGACTTAGATTACTTTTATTACTTTTATTACTTTTATCACTTTTAATTATAACCGGTGAATATAAATCTTCCAAATTTTCGCTTTTATTCATTTATTATTTTTTAAATAAAAAATTTAGGAGTTATTATTTGTTGATTCCGGACTAGCATTCTTACACTCTTATGAGTGTTTTTAACCTCTGTAGAACCTCCGGAATGTGTCGGACTTTTTGTTCCTATACTCAAAAGAAGTATTTTTATACCTCTCCTCTCTTCCGGAATGCTTAAGAATATTTTAATAAAATAATATTTTATTCTTTATAAAAAAATAATATTTTAATATATATAAGATTATTTTAGTTGAAATACAACTATTTTAGTTGAAATACAACTATTTTAGTTGAAATACAACTATTTTAGTTGAAATACAACTATTTTAGTTGAAATACAATTATTTAAATATATAAGTCTATTTTAATAGAAATACTAATATAAATTATTATTTTGATATAAATTATTATTATGTTGATTATTATGTTGATTAAGTTTTGGACATAGTGTTACATGTCGCTGAAAATTTTTCTTTAATATAATTTTTTGACAACCTCTACATTTAACTTTTTCTTTTAAACAATCCTTACACTGATATTTACTATCATAAAACTCTGTCTTAGGTTTAGTATTTTGACAACTTGTACATTGTCTTGTAGAACTTATACAAGAATTATAATGATTAGTAATTCCTTGAATTGTAAAATATTTATTACAATTACGACATAACTGATCTTTTAATTTATCTTTTTTTTCTTTTTTAACCTCTTCTGTTTGTTCGCATAATTTTAAATGACGTGCAAAATTTTTTGATGTTATATTTTTATTACATCCGGAACATATTTTTTTTTGTTATTACTTTCAACAAATTGATTTTTATCAATATAATTATTTTGAGCTACATTATTATTTTGAGCTACATTATTATTTTGAACAAAAGGATTATTTTGTGCTACATTATTATTTTGAACAAAAGGATTATTTTGAACAAAAGGATTATTATTATTTTGCCTAGGTGTATTTTGCCTAGGTGTATTTATTCTAGCAGTATAAAGATTTTGTTCTTTATCTGAAATAAATAAATGCTTTAATCTTTGTAATGGTTGCTCTGATTGAATATTATTATACTGAATACTATTATTAGGTTGAATATTATTCTGAATACTATTATTAGGTTGAATACTATTATTAGGTTGTAATTGATTCATATGCATACCACATGGTGTGTTTTTCATATGAGAATATAATAGTGTTTGATTTAAAAAACGCATATTGCAAACTTGACAAATTTGAGTCATTTCCATTTTTTTTATTTTTATTAGGAAAAATTTTATTTTTTATAATTTATGTATTTTTATAATTTATGTATTTTTATAATTTATGTATTTTTATAATTTATGTATTTTTTATAATCAGAAAAAATTTTATTTTTATTGTTTAAAAATGATGTTACCAAATGTTGGTGGAGGTGCATATATCCCGAATAATCGTGAGTTAGAAATAGAGATAGAAAATTATATCATGAAAACTGGAGACGTTTTATCTGGTCCATTGCATCTTTCTATTCTTCCACAACAAAATACAGAGTTAACAAATAAACAATATGTTGATACACAAATCAATGACTTAAAGGAAAAATATATAAACGATGTTATGGTTCCACTGATGAATGAATTAAAGTTGCTTAAACTTAATGATAAATCATTAAACGAAAAATTATTAAAACTTGATAAAAAGGACAGAGAGCTAGAAGCAGATATAGCAAAACTTTTTAAAAAGATTTCAGAACAATCAAAAATTTTAATATTACTTTCTTTAAATTTAAAATCTGCAGTCATTAAAAATAAACATCAGATAAAAATGTTAAAAGAACAATTAGAAGATGAAATAGAAAAACTACCTGAAAGAATTAAAAAAAATTTAAAGCAGTTACAAACTACATTCCAAAAAAGTGTTGATGAATTGAGTTCTAAAATTACTCAACAAATGAAAAAGATGAATAGAATAATAAATGAAGTAAACTCACTTAATGAAAAAGTTGATAAAATGAAAACTCTTAAAATCAATTTAGAAAATGAATTAAAGAAAAATTTACAAGAAAACTCTAAAGAAAATAAAGAACAGTTAGATGCTGTTAAAAGACAATTAGATGTTCTTAAAATTAAGTTAAATGCTCTTAAAACGGCGTTGAAGATTAATCAGCAGAAAATGCAAGTTAATAGAAAAGAAATTAAAGTACATCACACGCTACTTGACGCAATAGATAAAGTGCAACAGGCAATTAATAAAGTTATCTCGAAGTTGTTAGATATTCATAAACGTAAATCTTAAACGAGTATTGTAAATATTAACTTAAATATTTTTACCTACAAAAAATAAGAATCATAAAAAATATAAATATAATTTTAAAAATATAAAAGTATAAATATAATTTTTAAAAATATAAAAGTATAAATATATAAAAGTATATAAAAGTATATAATTTTAAAAATGGATAAAATTAGAGCTAATAATTTTAAAAGAATTAAACAATTAGAAGAGTTAATAAAAGAAAGAAATATTATGAAAGAAAATCATAGAATAAAAAGAATGATTGATGCAGGTTTGGTTCCTGATAAAGTTAAACCAAAAACGCAATCTGTAAAAGTTAAGAACAAAAAATAAACATTTTTTTTATAATGGACATCGGTTCATGGGTCAACGGAGATGTCTTCCAGGGCTTCGCGCTTCGCCCGTATTTATATTTTTCCTAAAAGTCAAATTTATTACTAAAAAATGCCTATAATTTATAAACACAATCTTAAACAATTTGCTTCAAATCAAAGAATTGCTCATGAACCACGTATGAATCCTGTTTATCATTATGATAATAGAGAAACCGTTCAAAAAGAAGGGGATGGCATCTTTTCTGGTATTGGTAGTATCGTTAACTTAATTAAAAATAATAAAGATTTGATTACATCTGCTGCAAAAGGAGCAGCTGCTATAGGTAGTACAGCTAGTGCAATATCAAATGCTGTTAAATCACAAAACGAATTAAAACAACTAGAAGCTATTCGTAAACTCAAGAATGATTCTGAAGAACTAAAAAAATTAAAAAAACTTTCAGATGAAACAAAAAACAAAATTGCTAACATAGCTGTTGGGGAAACCTTGAGGAGCGGAGCTCCGTCTGATAGTAAACATAATGAAAAAACAATTGAAGAAATAAGAGGTAATGGCGTGAGCAGCATACTTCGGTCTAACCAGCAAAGCTGTAGCGGAGCTGGTCTAGCAAAATTCTAAAATTATATTTTAGTAAATTTTTTAGTAATTTTTAGTAAAATTTTAAAATTATATTTAATAAAAATTTTTTCTATCTGTGAGAAAAACAAAAAGTCAAATTATTTCTTATAAAAATGTCTTCGCTTATCGAAAATAAATTTAGATTAGACGATCCTCCGTTCGTCAGTTATAATCAAAAAAAGAATGACTATATAAGAATTGCTATGAATCCCGGATCTTCCAGTAGAGTAAATACTGGAGGAGATTTAATCTTTGAAGTTGATAATCAGCAGAGTTATTTATATTTACCTGATTCATTTTTACACTGTGAATATTCTTTATATAGTGATGCTAATTTTACAACACCATTACCAGATACCGATAATATTACACTAGAGAATAATTTTTTCCCAAGTTTATTTACACAAATGCGTTTAGATGTTGCAACTCAAAATATAGAAACAATAAGTGATTCTCCAGGTGTAATTGATACAATGCTTAGATTTGTAATAATTGGTGAAAATAATAAAAAGCATGAAATCGAAGGTTGGTTTCCTGATACTAATGATGGCATAATTATTGAGGATTTAACTCACGCTGGAACAGATGCCGCAGGAATTGCGAAAGATGTAGAAAATATTGCAAAACATTTAAATAAAACAAATAATGAAGCATATAAAGAAAGACGTGAATTTAACAAAAAAAGTAAACAGACAGTAAATTGGTCATTGTCTCCATTATTCGGTTATTTAGATTATGATAAAATATCATATCAATTAAAATTTAAATTAATAATTCATCGTACAGCAAATAATGAATTAATCTTTTTTGGTAAGACTGGAAAAAAAGCATATTTAAAAATTGATAGACTTGAATGGTGGATTAAGCATATTACTCCTAGTTTAGAGGTTGAAACAGCTATTGCAAAAAGATTAAATACTAACAAACCAATTCCAGTTAATTTTCTAAAGAGAACTGCTAGTTCAGTAACTTTTTCCGAACAAAGATTTAACTGGCATTTTACTAGAACTGCGAATACACCAAGATATTTATTACTAACATTTCAAAGAAATAATTCTCCAAGTTTTGACAAGAACAACAATATTTTTCATATTAATACAATTCGAAGTTTACAAGTTTCATTAAATCAAACTCGATATCCAATTGATCCATTAAGATTCGATGATACCAATAATCAATTTATGGAAGGATATGATGCTTATAGAAATCTTTGTATAGAATTTGGAGTTGAACCACAATTAACTCCTGGAGATTGGAGACATTTATATCCAATTTTCTGTTTCGATTTAAGTGCACAATCTGAAGATATTATTAAAAATGGTTGTGATGTAACAATTAATATTGAAAAGAAAGATTCCACAACTTCATTGATGGCTTATGGTTTATTGCTAGAAGATGCAAAATATTCTATTGAAATTCTTAATGGAAAGATGGTTAGGATTAGTTAATAACCTGAGGACCCTTGGTCCGATCGGCTAAAGCCAGAGGAGCTTCTCTCCGATAAGTTAATTAAAATTTTTTTCATAACTAGAATAGATTAAAAATTTTGGTAACTTAAAATTTTTGGTAACTAGAATAGATTAAAATTTTTGATAACTTTAAATTCTTAACTTAAAATTTTTTATTAAAAATGTCGCAAGCGAAAAGTAATATTAATAATAAAACTGTTGAATTAAAATTACGTAATATTGTTGACAAAAATACCCTAAAACTATCACTATTAATAAAAAAAAGTATTACATAAGTAAACCAATGATAGAGAATATTCAATTACAAGAAGAAAAGAATGGCGGGATTCTCCCATTAATTCCACTAATAATAGGAGGCATAGCAGCTGCAGGAAGTGTTGCAGGTGGGACAGCTGGTATTGTCCAAGCAGTAAATAAAAATAAATCAGAGAAGGCAGCATTAGAAGAACAAAAACGACATAATAGAGAGTTAGAGAAAGTTGCTAGGGGTGAAGGGACATCGGAGATGTCTTCCAGGGCTTCGCCCGAAGGAAAAGGAGTAGTAGATAATTTTATTAGTAAATTAAAATTAGTTGATGAAGGAAAACGAGTTCTTAAAAATATTCTCCACAATGTTGATGATTTAATTGAAATTAAAGAAACTAAAGATGGTTCTGGAATATATCTAAGTCCTAGTATGATAAGGTAATAACCTGAGGAGCTTCGCTCCGATTCGGTAAAACAATTATTTTATTTTATCTTTTAAATTTTTTTTATCTTTTAAAATGAATTCTACAAATTCCGAAAATTTAATTAAATTAAAAATTTCTAATTTAGATTTATTGAATTATCTATTAAACAAAAATAAAAACTCAAATTGTAAAATTTATGAAGGTAACGACAACAAACAAAGTTTGGCTACTACCTACGGTGGTGATATACAAAAAACATTAGAAAACTTTCCTGGATTTATTTGGAGTAAATATTCGAAAGAAAAACATCTTCCTGGTCATTCATATACTGGTCCAGGAACTCGATTAGATATAAGACTAGATGAGAATAATAATCCGAAACCAGGTGAAGAACCGATAAATAGAGTAGATGCCGCAGCTTACAGGCATGATTTAGCTTATCAAAATCATGATCTAAGTTCTCGTCATGCAGCTGATAAGAAGATGATACAAGAATTAGATAGTATTCAGAATCCTACATTTAGAGAAAAAATTGAAAGAATGTTTGTTAAGAAAGCTTTACAAGCTAAAATATTATTCGGTCAGGGTTTAAATGAAAATCATAATTCAGACGTTTATGCATCTGAAATTCATAAAGAATATAGAAAGCCTAAATATTTATTAAAAGTAAAAGTATTTAATAAAGATGATATTTGGAGTGCTGATCTTATTCATATGCCGAATGAAAGGGACTACAAATACGCATTGACAGTTATAGATTTATATACACGATACGCTTGGGTAAAGCCTTTAAAAAATAAAAGTGGTCTATCAGTTAAATATGCGTTTGAAGAAATCTTTAAAGAAAGTAAGAGAAAGCCAAAAAAATTGTTTGTTGATAAAGGGTCGGAATTTTATAACCGAAACGTTCAACCACTATTTGAAACTGTTTATTCAACTGAAAACGCAGGAAAAGCTATAGTGATAGAAAGATTCAATCGAACGTTAAAAAATAAAATTTTCAAGAAATTTACTCAGCAAGGAAATCAGAAATGGTTGAGGATATTACCAGGAGTTGTAGAAGAGTACAATAATAAAGTTCATTCAGGTATTGAAGAAACCCCAAAGAATGCTTCTGACGACCCTGATTTAATACGAAAGAAAATATTCGAGAATAATTATTCGAATGAGAGTAATCCGAATTTACAGAAACGTAAGCCGAAATTTAAGATTGGAGATAGAGTTAGAATATTTAAATATAAGAATAAATTTGAAAAAGGCTTTGTTGGTTATTGGACTAAAGAAATATTTGAAATTTGTAAAATAAATCAAAGTTATCCGATTACTTATGAAATTAAAGATTTAGATAATGAGGATATCAGAGGCCGTTTTTATCAAAATGAATTACAGAAAACAGAGCTTTAACCTTTAGGTGGCGCTTTAGCTAGCTTCGCTTGAGTTATAGATTGTTTAACTCTAACATAATATCTAGAAATGGTACTCCTTTTTGTAATTTGTACAAAACGTATAAACATAATTGTCCACAATAAGTAGTTCCCGGTTTTTGAATTTGAAATGTATTGTATGTTCCCGTTCCAAGTAATTCTTTTACTTCATTTGTAGGTGGAAGCCCGTATGAGTCAAAATAATAATTATCTCCGTTTTTACTAAAGATACCTGCTGACCAATGTACGCCGTTTTGGTCTGAAGTGTGAAGATTCGTTATGAAATTTACAGTTATTGATGGAACTTTGTTCCGGGAACTGAAGGTTCCTGTTGGCCTATTTTTTAGGAATTGTAATTCGTTTCTCATTAGAACATGAAAATTCTTTATTCCTAATTCATTTGCGATTTTCTTTAGGTCGAAATTTGTCGTAGTTTGCGTTCCATATAATTTAAAAAACTCATTTATGTTGCTCATTTTATAATAAAAAAATTTCTTAAGAGACCCCTAGAAGTCAGAAGGGGGGGGTATTGATTTAAAACTGGTCTCTAATGATGTCTTTCTTTACTACTTAGTCAGAAGGGGGTATTGATTTAAAACATTTTTATAATGATGACTTTCCTTACTACTTGGGGGGGGTATTGATTTAAAACTGGTCTCTAATGATGTCTTTCTTTACTACTTATTCGATTTTGAAATTATTTAATTTAATCTAAATTTAAACGTTACATTGTTGCATTGTGTTAGTGTTTAACTACATAGAGTTGGTGTTTCGCTCATCTTTTAACAATAGTAATTCATTACTCATCAATATGTGAAAATTCTTTTCTCCCAATTGCTTAGCAATCTCATTTAAATCGAAATTTAATGTGGTTTTGTTTGCTGTATATTTTTTGGAAGTCTCTGATGTTTCTCATTTTTATAGAAGATACAATATTTCTATTATATTCCCGTAAATGAGAAATTAAAAACAACACATGGATATTTCAATTTGGTTACAACCACTTTGCATACATTCAATTTGGATACATTGAAATACATGTAAATTTGTCCACGCGAGGACAAGGTTTCATTGGATGAGAGAAAAATGACGACATATAACAACATAATGAAAATGATTGAAAACAGGAAATAACATTGCATTTAAAACAGGAAATAACATTGCATTTAAAACAGGAAATAACATTGCATTTAAAACAGGAAATAACATTGCATTTAAAACAGGAAATAACATTGCATATAACAACATAATGAAAATGATTGAAAACAGGAAATAACATTGCATTTAAAACAGGAAATAACATTGCATTTAAAACCGACAGATACAAATTTTCTAAACAATAAGATTTCTGTCCACGCGAGGACAAGGTTTCATTGGATGAAACACTCTATTGTATTTACATGTGCAAGAGGAAATAACATTGCATTTAAAACCGACAGATACAAATTTTCTAAACAATGGGTTTTCTGTCCACGCGAGGACAAGGTTTCATTGGATGAAACACTCTATTGTATTTACATGTGCAAGAGGAAATAACATTGCATTTAAAACAGAAGGGTTGAATAATCAATTATTCCAAAAACCCTCATCTTGTG
Organism: Prostheceraeus crozeri; assembly: GCA_907163375.1. NCBI lineage: Eukaryota > Metazoa > Platyhelminthes > Polycladida > Euryleptidae > Prostheceraeus > Prostheceraeus crozeri. The sequence goes on along the minus strand of CAJQUW010002633.1, from coordinate 662,553 downwards.
AAAGACACTGCTCCAAGATTGAAAGATTAGTTTTTAACAGTCGTATAGGAAGCGAGACTCTACAAAGAGTCTGATATTTATCTGCCAGTTTTGCCAACTTCATTGCGAAACTCAATTCAGTTCGTGAAAAGTTAATATTGTGATGTTTTAAGAGATATGTGAAATCTGCTTTATTATTCTCACACAAGGATAATATATGATTTGCGTGTTTTCCAATAAAAATTTTACATGTGACACTCAAAAGATGGCTTTGTTTTTCGTATTTCAAGTGTTGTTTCAAAGAATTCACTGTCGTTGATATGTCCCCCGCCGGTTCTGTAAAATATTCCACTGATTCGATGAATGTATGACGTTCAACAACACTTTCCTTCAACTGTTTTGTAAATGTTTCGATTCTGAAGGGAAGTGCTGCTTCCTTCTTTGCTCTGGCTGCGATTTTATGTTGCTCTTTGTATGCTTTTCGAGCAGAACGTATAGCGTCAGGATTGAAGAGTAGAGGCGCTTTCTTCACTTGCTGGTCTATATACGAAAAGTATTCAGAATGTTTCTCCGATGGAATGAACAAATCCGCAATATTTTTGAAGAACTCTGGAAGTACCGTTGCTATGTTGGCTTGTTGTTCAACGACTGCTTGACTCATGATTGACGGATAAATTAGTACAAATCACTATGTTCAAAATATAAGAATAACGTAATTAAAGATAGCGGAACGATGAGAGCAAGCAGATGATAAGTGTTGATTGAAATAATAACACAACAATCTGAGCACACGATACAATGACAGACGAGAGAGATAAATGAAAACAGTACAGCTGGCAGATATCTTAACGTCATACGGATGTGCTGACGCACTAACAAGAATTTAAAACAACTCGCCTAACGTACAATTAAAATGTCATTGTTTCACAGAGTAGTAGCAGCTGTTTGTTCTTTCATACATTGTTTCCTTTCAAATGTTTGAGTTGGAGGACAAAGCTCCTTACACTGAAATGCATTTTATTCTTAAATGCGGGAAGCAGATGTTCTCTACAATTGAATGACAATTGTAAAAGTACCTAAACTTATTGTTAAGAATATGTCAATTCCTTCAAATATTTTTAGTCACATGATATATTTTAAAAACCTGAAAAATGGATTTAAAAGACGTTTTTAAAAATACTAATTTTCAGTGTCCTGGAACGGTCATGATTTTGGCGGGGGGTGAAAATCGAACCGAAGGTTCTAGGGCTTCGCGCTTCGCCCGATTGTAATTCTCAAATTTGAGATTTTGAAAAATTTGAAAAACTGGGTATTTTTAAAAACGCCCAAATCGGAGCGAAGCTCCTCTGGCTTTGGCGCTTTAGCCGATTTATGAATTTAGGTCTTCATAACCTGAAAAAGGGTTCAAATTCATGAATCGGCTTAAGCCAGAGGAGCTTCGCTCCGATTTATGTTGTTTTTAAAAATACCATTTTTTGAAAAAATGGTACTTTTTGAATGGACTAAATTCATGAATTCAGGTCTTAAAAACCTGAAAAAGGGACTAAATTCATGAATTTATGTCGTTTTTAAAGATACCAATTTTTTTTTGACTTGTCCTGTCCTGGAACGGTCTTTTGACCATTACTTTTATTTTGCTCAGAAAATACCATTCCATTTTAAGAAAACAAAGCCAGATACTAATGTCTACTAGAATTTAAGGTAGGATTATCGCTTGCCTATCAACCGTAGACAAATCGATCAGAAACTGTACTGCATACGCATGCAAATTTAGGCCCTATATCACATGCATTAGACTATTCAATCCCCACAGCGTGCTAACATTAAGTTGTTCAGATGCGCCTTTATCTTGTATGAGATCGCACAAGCTGTAATTTTCTGCAACCATTATCTTACTACGAACGGCTAGAGGGCCCCCGAGGAAATCCACGGATGAATACAGGAATTTCAAGAATTTAGACAAAGAATTTAGCTCAAGAAGCATTTACTATTAAAACTCAAATTTGTATTGCAAGTTTATCAACACTTACCCAACGGGAGAAGTCAGTTAAAAGATGATGAAATACAGTTGTAAGTTCAGAACTCCTTTCTTCTCGACTGATAAGACGACTTATATCTGCCATGCTTTCTGCACAAGCCTTTCGAACACCCCACAGCTCATCTTCACAGAGGAAATAGAATTTTTCCATCTACAATGGATTACATTTTTTGAATACATATGATCTTCAATATTGGGATGGACAAATAAAGATAATAAACGTATACACACTTAGTAAAATAATACGCCAGTTTCACCGAGTGTAAGATAGAAAGAACAATTAAGTACAATTTAAGTACTAAATTCCCCATGTGCTTAAATTGTCCAAGTCTGAGGACACCATGCAATCTCGACGGTTGATTAGTTACCAAATATTCCTAAATCTTTTTACCGTTCATATACATCGAGATATAGACCATATAGGGGAGGCTGGGGTGACATGGCATGTGGGTCCTCCTGAAGGAACTCAACATGCATGAAATCAACAGTTTATTTTGCATGGCCATCTCTATATCAGGTAGTGAAAGTATCGTGATCCCTACGTCAGTCGTTTGTTTCAGGCGAGGACGAAGAAAAATTGCCAGCAAATCCCCTTTCAGGAGTTTTATGCGGTCAATTCCACGCGACTGTCACCATATCTTAGGTCAAAAAATTAATTTGTCGGAAATTGATTGCAAACACATCTCTTCACATTAAATTTCCCCAAAAGTCCGAATCTGATGTCGAATTTCACGTTTAAAGTCGATTTAAAGCTGAATTTTTTTTACACAAGAGAGCTATTTATTTTTCTTTTCAACAGTAATTCTTTCAAATCAGATCAAGAATGATAGAAAAAATGTGTAGATTCATTCGATCATTTATCTTTGCTGAGAAAATATACGTCTCATGCGTAATAACGTTACACTGAAACGTAATAACGTTAGACAAATTATGCTTTATCATTGTAAACCATAATCCAGTGTCTCAAGAGGAACCTGGAGGATATCGCAACATAAACTTAGGTAAATTTCAAATTCCATTTAAATTGACTTCAATTTATCTGCAAGTATAACTGCCCGTTTCTATAAGTAATAACGTCACATCACGCGTAAGCATTTAATTCCAATGAATTATTTTGTAGTATAGGACCGTATATAGAGTAGGTTGGCATAAATTTAGAGGATAAATTAATCAAATATATCTATATGGTTTATGTAGATACTCAGAAGCTAGTGCTTGCATGTTTCATTTATTTTGCTATTCTTCGTAAGTGAATCAATAAAAATTAAAGTCCGTCGTTGCAACGTTACACGATTTGCTATCAAAATCGAGTAGTGGCTACTTAAGAGAAAAAGTCTATGAATTGAAAGATTTGATCGAAACCACTATATCATAAAAGCCAAGTTGAAATCATATTAGCATCCTAGAAATTGTTGGAAATGTGTTCGTGGATTGCCCTAGCAGTGACATGTGCCGCACAGTTGAAGTCAGGGTGCCAAGTCAAATTGGTTGTCGTGCGACATGGTTTCGATAAAACTGTCCCCAAGCCAAAGTTTCGAGATAACATGCAAATAACAGAAATGTTCTCAGCAACATCTGAAACCTACGCTTCTGTTCAATTTTCCGCGGAAAATCAGTAGACTCTGAGTTTGAAACCGGGTCTAAGTAGGCCTACTTCCACTGGCAGTCAGAGGCTATTGGCTTTCCGACTAAAATTTTGCGAGAAACATAGTTTTTGATGCTGCCGAGACAGTCTCTGTTATTCAAATTTTTTGAGACTTTCCCTGGGACAGATTTATTGAAACTGAATTCTAGGACCACTTCGTGAAAGTAGCGTTTTGACCATGAGCCAGTCACACTTTGCATTCAGACTGCTATCTTATTTGTCATGCGATCATGATACTCAAACTGAAGATGCAGTTCTGCAACCGTCCACGGAAAAATGCAAGCCGTCCGAATCATGATTAAAAATGTATGCATTTGTGACTTCTTAAACTGTAATCCACGCTGCTGTACTATCAACTGCATGTCAGGTCATTTCTCTGAGGAAACAAGTTGAAAGCTTGAGTTATAAACGGGCCTTCCTGAGGACAAGAATTTTCCGGAAAAATATTATACACCATACCTGTCTGAAAGAATGTCTTCATCCATAAAAAACTGGTTCAAATGTAGGACGACATTGGTCTTAAGTCTTGGATGGTCGACACACGTTTCGCTAACTGTTGGTGAGATCAGTCACTGAGCTTACAAGAATGCAAAAGTTGAATGCCTCGAATGCTACGAAGATATGAATAATTTTAATCAATGCGAATCCCGATTTGTGTGATCTCTGAATGTGTTCTCTGAGACACGCAATATGTAGTGCAAATTCATCGGATCCATTTCTTTAAGTTGCTACCTTTAATCATGTAAGCCTCATCCGAGGGTGAATCTGCCAACTTATCCGCTCGCAGCATATATTTATTGTTTTTAGTTCTTAACTGTGTTGAATAAAATGTGTCTACAGGAACTTATTAAAAAAATAAATTTGAATGGCGAGGGAAAACTCGCATTCATCTACTATTTCCCAAGATATAGCATTTTCAAAATAATTGAAAGAAAAATACCTTAATCACTACTGCCCACTTTTATAAGTAGTACGACAGGAGCATCTCACCATACACATGAAAAACCCAAGAAAGCACTGGAGGACTTTCAAGTGTTGTATTGAGGGTAACTGGTGCATGTGAAGCCGAAATAAGTTTCATCTCAGTCAAATATAAATCCTGATTTCGAACGTGTAACGTAATTGCGCTTCAGCTGCAACGTTATTAGGTTTCCTTTGTTAAGATAGCCACCAGAGTAATGCACGAATTCAATTCCAGCAACTTCTGGGATGCTGATATGATCTTCAATTTTGATTTCATGGAATAATGGCATCGATCAGATCTTTCAATTCGCAGACTAAGTAACCACTAATCGATTTTCATGTCAATTCGTGTAACGTTATTGCGTTTGACCCTAATCAAATATTGCGTCACATAGAAAAAATAGCAAAGCAAATAAAGCATGTAAAATTAATTTCAGGGAATATGGTAGCCATTTTGTACGGTAGATAGATACCAACCTGCAAACATCTACTACAAAAACATTATTGAAATGTAGTAAATGAGTGCGATATAACATTATTACGCATGGAGTTGCTTATAGTAATTTACTAAGGGTGTTGCATGTATACGCGGACGAGTTGAACAGAAATCTGTCTAAAGTTCTCTCAGAAAGAGGACTACATGTGAGTGGTAGCAAAACACGACAACTTGAAATGGACATCACATGAGACGTAAACTTTCATTCAGAAAGGGGGTTTGTGTGAGTTAGCATATGGTGGAATAGGGAAAGTTGACTTGAGGTAATGGGTGGAGTTGGACAACTTTTCGAAAAAAGACGGCTAAATATCTGGAACTTTTTAATGTGCCCATGTGTTTCATTTAGTAATTGGCAGACCGACCGGCTATAGGCCTTCATTAGTAGAGACCTTGTTTAGGGCTTTTTGAATGCTATCAATAGTTTTCATAGGTGGTAGACCTAATGAGGTCACGAGGAAATAAACTAGAAATTTGCACCTCTGCGTTAGGATACATTTATTCCATCTCGAGACGAAAAAAACATTTACTCTACTGCACCTGTTGTCTGCTTCCATATAATGTGTTGATTAAATGAATCATTAAAGTATCTTCCCTCCAATTATATGTGCAGTCCAGACGCTTCATTTGTTTTGATTCAGGTTACCACTCTTATTTCCCACGCTTTCAACAGCTTAGCGAGTGACCGGATAGATATCTATGCCGTCGTCATGGCGATGGCTATGATAGCCGTTTAACTTCACGAATCGCACAGCTCCCATGCTTTTTCAATTAATCAAAAGTTGACAATCTTTAGGCAGAATCCTATACTGATTTCGTTACAGAAACACCTCTCTATGCCAACTCTCCCCACGTAACCACGACTATAAAAATGTCTAGTGTATGGATTCTATCAACCATCTATGAATGAGACTTTGGAGAATGATAAAGTAATGGTATAAGTGACGCAAAGTGGTCACAATATCGATCGACACTTTGCCTTCATTTATTGAGCGATGACAGACATATATATATATATATATATATATATATATACATGCATATATATACATGTATATTAAGACAAGTAACCTGGCAATTGATAAATTTATCAAATCTCAACAGATGTAACCACCACGAGACATGTTTCGGCCTGTTGGGCCTTATCAGTCGTGGGTAGGTTAAAGCAGTACCTTCCTGGCTAATTCACTCTCTCAACAGATGGTCCGGTGTCCTTGTGGTTAGAGGGTATGCTTGCACGTCCCCTAGCTCCAACGTCGCTGGTTCAAACCTACCCACGACTGATTAGGCCCAACAGGCCGAAACATGTCTCGTGGTGTTAACATCTGTTGAGATTTGATAAATAAATGAATAAATAAATAAATAAATAAATAAATATATATATATATATATATATATATGAAAAAAGAAAAAACCAGAGATCCTCAGTAAGTCGCCGACATGTTTCTGCCAACTGTGTTGGCTTTTCAAGGCGAAATGAAATGCATTGAATACAAAAATTCAAACTAATAAAAATATGGAAATCATGCATACATAGATTTCGATGTTAACAGCTTGAAGCATTTAAAGGAGGATGAAATTTCTTTATAAATGTTTTTTCTTTGTACTCCCGATCCAATTTAGTTGAACCAATGGACATTTTGTATATATATAACATGGACATATATAATTACATATATTGTTATTTTCATCTTTGCTTATTGTTCAATGACAATGGTTATAATGACAGATTTATAAGTCAAACATGGAGACAATTTAAAAAGAAACAAGAATTAGAAAGTAAATAACCCAATAAAGAAAAGGAAACGTTTTGTGCTGTACCTTATATCAAAAATATTTCAGAAGCAACCTCAAGGATACTCAAAGAACACAATATCCAAATATTGTGTAAATTACCCTAAATCTAAAATTTCTTCACACATGTCGGAAACTGACCATCGATTTGACTGGGATAATGCAATCATATATATGGAAGACTTTTTAAGGTAGCGTGGTACTCAGACCTAAGATCCATTAACCGACACAGCTTGACACTATCTATGCCACTCTCCGCCAGCAGCAGCAGTGAATAATTTTTGAATTTTTTAAGCAACCTGTGTATCTTTTAGCTCAACTTTACCACTCACATTTTGTTCACACCTGACGACGCACCGGGAGTTCCGGTTGTAAAAATTTGTTAATTAAAAATTTCATAATCCTGATGAACAAGTTTTTTCTGACTACATAACACTCAGGATACCAATTTTCAAAGAAATATGCATGTATATATGCAAAATCAGATAATCCAAAATGGAAAAAATAAAAATTCCAAATAAGGTAGCCAAGAAAAACTGAGAAATCTTTTTCCCTGACAGGTTTCTGCTTCCTCTGGGAGCAAAGGGAATGAAATTATATTTTCAAAAAAATGCAAAAATCACACATTGATATTTTTATGTTCAATATATATATACAGTATATATATATATTGATATTTAATATTACATGTATTTATGTTAGTCTGTCTTTCTGGATATCATCGTCATGCAAAGAAAGATCATATGTCAGCAAACAATGAAGCAGGATTGTGGAAGCAAGGTAGTGTATATGCGTTATTGATCAAGGACTTGATCAAATTATACTGGTTTCGTGACTGGTAACTCTGCTTCGGTTACTATGATAGCATTTATTAGGGGCATGTTTGCCCTGAAAGAGTTAAACCAGCCAGATGAACAGAAAGTTCCTACAATCATTAAAACAGATCTCTATCGCTTTGAACTGGGATCCATCATTATTTCAAATTTCGCAAGAAGCAACTGTGGTCGGCTCCTGAAGGTTTATACATGCATATGAAACGATTAGCAAGTATTAGCCAATAAGGAGCCAGCCACGCATTACTGTCTCGAAAGGGATGCACCTCGTTGTTTCAAAATTCATTGAGCGAAGGCATACAAGCGAAAGAAAAGGCTTAGTTAGGTAGGCCTTCAACAACAAACATAATGGCAATCAAGCCACCTTCTCGGATTATTGCAAGTCAAATTACTCGTAGCTCACACATACTGTGAGGATTTCTCGAAGGACCGACAGCAGTATTGTAGCGCGAGCATGTGTGGTGCAGGCGTGGATTTGATATTTGACGTCAGGGCTTAAAGTTGAGCGTTGGCCGGGACATTTCAAAAATTAGTACAATATACGGGACTATAATTTTTCAACATATATAAGGAAATTGATTGTAAATTCTGTAGCATCTAAGTTTGATCATATGTCTTCTTCGAAATTTCAGAGTAAGGGTTGAAAAATTCAATATCGAGCTTTTGAGAATTCACAAAAAAATATTTGCTTCATCAGTTTTTCAGTTTCATAAATTGTTCTATCAAAGCGTGGGGCCTCTGATCTATTTTACATGTGAGGGATATTTATGACAATTTCAAGCAATACCAGAATTACCTACCTTATGTTGAAAATTTCGAAAATGCTTGTACATATTTGTTCAAACAACAATGCAATTTCTTATACAATTTTGGATTGAAACGAAAATTTGATTGAAGTTACATAGGCCATGATTTTAGCTTCCTGCTGTGGCACAAGTTTGACAGGTGCTTAAATACACAATTTGATATTTGTACAGATAAAATACAGATATCGGTGCGACCGTCTTCTTCAAAATGGCCCATTTATAGGTACAATATGTTTCTAAGAATGAATTCGCATGGAGCATCACAAAACTTACCAGTTTCTTTTCTATGATTTCTTGAGGCAGCACTTCACAAAGTTTAGCGAAGTTACTTGCGCATGTCTGCAAAGAAGCATGTATCAGTGCATTAGAAATTGACACATTGCACTACTAAGACAGTATAGAAGAAGGTCCTATCGAACTCTTAACTTTGATGCTCGCAACCTGTTTCACAAATGATAATGGCTTTGGTTCACATTACAGGACTTCAACGCATGCAGAGGAATAATTTCCTAGTCAAAGTCTCTAGTTCTACGCGAGCTGAAATGAAGCTCAAATTGGAGAACGTCGAAGTCCATGTGTCAATGTGACGCCGAATTCATCGCAACCAGGGTTGCCACTTCAGAAAGACAAAGATGAACTGAATGATTAGCTATCTCGTCAATCCAAATACCGGACCTGTGGGCTAAGGCATTCGCACGTTTTCAATGAGCACTGTCATTATCATGAAGATTTCGATAAGCACTGCGATAAATTTATCACAAATACAGAATTTTATCTTAATCCTCTTTATTTTCCTCCTCGTATTATTTTTGGGGGAATACGAAAGAATTCCCCCAGAGTGTGATCAGGACCTGTTCGAAGTTTATATCCCCGGTTATTCTAGATGACATGTAATACCCAATGTAAACAGTGAATATTGGGCATAATCTTTCGAATACAAAGTTGGCCATAAAACACAGCCGCGTATTTTCTAAATATTTTCTTTCTTGAATTTAGAGACATTTCCTGTTCGAGTACAGTCACGAAATCTTGACTGCCTTTGGGCAGTGCCCTGAAGTTGTTGTTTCAGGCTTCAATTCTCAAAAAAAAATTTTCTTGTAATTGGTGGGTCCAAATTAGTGAAAACATATACATTGTTTTAATGGGCTGCCGTCGTTAAACAGTGTTAACACTAAAAATGATTTTATTATGTGAACAAAGGAAATTTCCGGCTTCGTCATACCGTAACATGTGAAAGTCATACTGATGCGATGACTAGCTGAAGAACGCTTTCATATTGACTACAGGTAATTTTTTGAGTTCAACTTTCAGCATTGTAAATTCTGATGCAAATTAGAAGATTTAGAAGTTAGGATTTTCAGGGCTATGTCAACAGTAATCAGAGTTTGTACATGAATATAGTCAGATTATATGACCGGTGCAACGATTGAGCTTATCGACAATGTTCATAGAACGACATTGATGTTGATCAGCAATAAAATTGGCATTAGAAAACATATACATTAGCGCTTTAAAAGTCATCGTCATCCTCCTGATTATCCTTCACCGTTACCCATATTCCTGCACCAATTCTGGTCTCACTCCTGAAGCAGAGGTCCACCATCTCAACACTTTCCGCTGTGTCGGCTCGCTTCATTTTTTCATTATACTGGATGAATTTACGCATGATTAAGCAGTCTTCTTCGACTTCCATATACATGTACACGCACATGTAGATGAGATTTCAGATTTAGTATGCTGCCTCTAGTAGCATGTTTGTACTTTGAATCAACGAGTGCGATTGCTGGTAGAATTAATGGATTACAGGCAATAGCATTCTTAACAATTTGATAATTTCACAATTTATATAACTTTCAATTATTACATTTCGTTTGAATAGCCCTATTCAATTACATTCAATTAATACTAATATACGATCTACTTCTCCAGTCAAACGGCTTTTTGTAATTTTTTTTACATGCATGAAGATTGATAAAATGAGATCGCATCCAATGTAATGAGATTAATTTATTTATCAACATGACTCTAATGCACAGACTAAGGATTGAATTCAAGTAGAAAGTTCTTTTTACATAGTGTACTTTGTAGACTATAGCCTTAATGCTCATAAGTCATAACATACTTAGCTGACTATGCAACATTTACTTTACATATCTACGCATACGTTGAATTTTTGGCCTATTTAGGCATATGGTTATATATTGCTAAAACACATTCTAGAAAGCATACGCTATATATTCAAGTTAAAATTATTCAAAATTTTAATCTGTTACTGTAAGTCACAACTCTGTTGACTGCAACTCTAAAGCTGAGAATTGCGAGCATTGTGGGTTCTCAATTAATAAATAACCTATCGGTTTTATTTTGCGCATTGAAATTTTATAAAAACTCAATTCCGCCTCCCTATTGAATATCGTTTGTTACGTGAAAATTTTGCCCCTTCTGGTCTGTGGCCGCACCCCATCCCCCTTTGAGGGTGCCAGCTACAGCAGTACCACACGCCACACCACAACATCCAATACAAATGTACTACATTTTTGTACATATATCACAAACGCTTGAAGCACATTGTGAGTTATGATTGTGGCTCAGATTAGATTGCAATAGGAATAAGCTCTTTACGGACTACCAAATAGCGGTCCTCTGCTATATACGTGTATGCACTGCACATTATAGATCGGAATAATCAAATGATGAATTGTTTACTCATCGAATCATAAGTTATTTGAAAGACGAATAAAACAATGACGAACGTTGCAGCAGTCTTATTTCCGCAACCGCACTCATGCTAACTGGGATATGCTTTTGTCTTGATCTGATTGGCTGGTGAAGAAAAATCAGTCAGTCTACTGATGAACACCTTATCACAGCCTTTAAAGTAGTAATTAATTCTTGAATGACAAATTGAAATATACTTTTCATAAGCAGAACTTCGATATGATATCAGTGCATAAGAAAAACGACATTGCACTCTAAAAAAATAAACTTCGGAAGAAACAAACAATAAACTTAGCGAAATATTTCGTGCCAACCCTACGTTGCAGTAAATACCTTCATTGTATTTTACACTACCTGACAGTAGCAAATTTTCTCAATGAGTGTTGGAAATATTATCAACTTATGAAATTCAAGCAATATAAAGTTTGAATATATTGGGAGAATTGTAATTGATAATTCAAAAGAGGTACATGTCAGCGCCTTCAGCATCTCGCACAAACAACGTCCGTCCCTCACATTCGAACTCCATCAGTCAGGAAAGTTCAATCCTCAAGAGGAATTTACGATAATAAATTTATTACTACCATTGTCATAATATATTGCGAACAACAATAAATATCTGATGGTCTCAACGTGAAATTACGAAGCCTCCAGCTTCAGAGATAAAACTAGGCCAATGTGAGAAGCCACGAAGATTTTGAGGAGAAATTGAAAATATGGCTCCTTCAAATACGATTAAAAGGAAACAAGATTGCGTCTGAATGTGAGACAGATTGCGAAATTATCCTTTTCTTTAAGTTACATCTAAATTACAATAATAAATAATTTAATCAATTACTGCTGCATCTTTCTCCTGCACATCAAGCGAGATTGAAAGTCGAAGCTATAACACACACGCATGTGACTGGTTGAGAGTAATGCCTTCTAATGGATTGGGTCTTCACTTGGATGCGCATGAAATGCAGATGCTGCTCAAATGGCAGCTCGGTTTAGATATGTTTTAAACCAGATGCTCTTTGTCCAACTTGCCCATCAGAGTATCGTGCCATCCTTGATCAGGCTGGATATCACGCTCTCACTTGTTGATCTGGAACTGGAGTCGTTCATCGACATAATGCTTTGCGAGATTGCCTCTTCCAGTCACAGAATTAAATATTTTGTTTATCTGTTTTGGAGATGCGGGCAGATGACTCTAATTCTGTGCTTCCAGTACTGCCAACGCGGATATTTAGCCCCACAGATTGAGAAAGGTGGAGATCTTGGGCATGATAATCGCAGACCATTCATTTTCATTCATGAGCTTTATAGTTCGGGAGCCAGCGTGAAGTTATGCAGGGAACGAGGTAGTACATAGAACTTTCACATAGCATAGTACACCTCCAACCTACTGCAAAACTTCGCGTCTGCCGGATTAGATCATTTGCTTTTCAGAAATAGAGAGGATAACACAATCCTATGTATTTCCAATGGTAAAATTGTGACATTTAAGGTGTTGAGTCCATTTTTTCGAATTTTTGCTCATAAAAGTTACACAAACTAGTATTTTGTTGAGCTGGTTATTATAGAAATCATCTACAGATCATGATCTTTCAAATGAGTGATCATTCAGTGACAGAGGATGAAGTAAAGTGTACAAACAGACACTTTTCGTTGGTGTAACTGCAAATTTTAACATAGAAATTTCAGGAAAATTGTTGATATACTTTAACGAAAAGTGTCTGTTTGTACACTTTACTTCATCCTCTGTCACTGAATGATCACTCATTTGAAAGATCATGATCTGTAGATGATTTCTATAATAACCAGCTCAACAAAATACTAGTTTGTGTAACTTTTATGAGCAAAAATTCGAAAAAATGGACTCAACACCTTAAATGTCACAATTTTACCACTGGAAATACATAGGATTGTGTTATCCTCTCTATTTCTGAAAAGCAAATGATCTAATCCGGCAGACGCGAAGTTTTGCAGTAGGTTGGAGGTGTACTAGGCTATGTGAAAGTTTTGTGTACTACCTCGTTCCCTGCACAACTTCACGCTGGCTCCCGGACTATTATTAGTGTCGCTATATCACAGGGACTTCTAGGACACTTTACATTTAATTAAGAATTTGACAAAAAAATACGACTTCAGAAGACTCTTAAAAGCTTTCGGTGATGATTCTTTGGTGATATCAACCGGCAATGAGTTCCAGACTCGAGGTGCAGTTGCTGTGAAGGATCGTCCACCGAGTGTATGACGGCGCACGGAGGACGTCAGGAGGAAAAGCCCTCGTGCAGAGCGCAAGAGGGATCGCCCCTCAGCTTGTGAAACGAGATGGAGTTCACTGAGCAGGTAGTCGGGAGCAGCTCTACTGAGACAGGAGTGAACGATGGCCGCTATACGTTGCTGGATTCTTGCATGCGTCGGTAGCCACCTAAGTTCTCTGAGCAAAGGCGAAACCGAGGAGTAGTGGTTGCATCCATAAATGAGTCTGGCGGCAGCATTGAGAACGGCCTGAAGACGACAGAGCTGGGTGGATGGGACGCCAGCGAGGACGGAGATGCAGTAGTCCAGACGAGTGTGAACTAAAGCCACGATGATGGATGTCAGAAGAGCTGGACTGACTGAGCGGCGTATCGATCTTATCCTGCGAAGCATGGCAAAGCAGGAGGCGACGGTCTTAGTGATGTGCGTTCGAAATGACAACACTGGGTCAAATTGGACTCCAAGGCATCTGACAGAATCTACAGGAGAGGACAATTTGGGGCCCAGACGATCAGGCTCAGGAGAGAAGCTTCTCATCCGATGTTCAGATCCGCACCACATGAACTCGGATTCGTGGAGGAAGACCAGCAGACATTCTTCTGCCATCATGGCACCTTGGACGTACGGCTGCTTTAGATTTAATCGTTGCGCATCCGCTGAGCCCAGAATCACTTGTAGCGTGGACGTGGGATCTGTGACCGTCAATGCTGAGCAGAGGAAGTTCAGAGAAAACATGGCCAAGTGTGAAGAACTCGGTTGACATTGCGTTCCCCTGGCGGTGTCCGCTTACGGTCGGTGGGGCAAAATTGTTTACAACACTTTTCGATGTATCTGCTGTCGATTGTTCCTACAAACCTTTTCTTCGCGGGACAGAGTGGACAAGGGAATCTTAGGTCGCATGAGTCTTTGCCTACAGCGGTCGAATGCTCGAGCTCTTTTGTTGCGTGCCGAGTCAGCCGTAGGTGGCTCGAATCTTTGCTGTTCAGGCTTTCCTAAAAAACTTCTAAAATTTTTGAATTTTCTTGTCAGTATTTTTCTTCAATGTATGTATTAATGTCCCAAAAAATTACAAGGACTGAATATTATAATTGCAAGTTGTAACAGCATTTTTGAAAGTATAAGTTGTAATCGATACACATTTTCAGGTCAATTCATGCTTGTTGAAATAACGTCGCTTTATTTCAATGAACATTTGCTAAGTAGAGTAGGTTTTAATGGTTATACATCAAAATATGCCTTACACCTGAAATAACAGACAATTGCTTCAATCCCTAGAGTGCACGTCTTAGCGGGATTATACTGTATTTGTACTGAGTCTATACTCTGATCAAAATTTGAAATTAATTTATCAAGATATAAAAATCACAAGTATATTAATCGAATTCCGGAATTTTAACGAATTCCAGATTTTTCCTGGACGTCAAGACCTTGCATATATATATGAACAACTCGGCATAGATCAATGTCCAATATGAAAGCAATCACTATATTCACAGCACGACATCAATAATAGGTTGTGGCCCAAGATTTTACAGTTAGCAATTGACAAGTTTGAGATTGACACATCTGTTTTTGCGGTTCTAAAACTGTTTTTCTTAAGGCCCCAGCAGTCCTACTTCCGATAGGGGTGGATAAAATTAACTATCTGGGGTTGCATTCCAGCAGTAGACATCGCATGAACAAGAAATCGCCTCATAATAAAACTGATATTGTGCCAATTGTCGTTGGCAATGTGGAAAAAATGTGTTTTGTTGGATATTGGTCAGAAATATAACATTCGACATAAATTACATTGTATTTGAACAGATGAATAACTGAACGCGTGTAATGATCATGTATGACACCTTCATTTCACAAATTGACCACTAACAAATGTAACAACTTGCTATTTGTTTCCATCAGAACTTTCTAGCATCCGTGATTCATTCACAATCACTTTTGTCAGTCACCGCAGACGTACATAAGTGCTTAACTATCACATAAACGTAGTGGTTGAAGGCTTGTGAATGGTTTCTTAATTTACTGTTCCCTAAGATTTTGTTCACTAATCGCCACTGGAGTTATGTGAGTGGGAATAGACGGTCACAGCAAAAATGTGCTCCGCTGTCCTGTCCGAACTGATAAAGCTGTTTAGTGTGCATACTATCATGAGGTATCAGATGGCTGATCTATTCCAGACATTCCAGTGTCACCTGTTCTGAAAGTCTTGAGCACAAGAAAACTCTGTCTTAGTTTGTTCCTGTGAAACCTTCCAGAACAGGGGTGCGAATACAGGGGTAGCAGAAGAAAAGTGCGGCCGTGACAATGAGAAGCAAATGAAAAAGAATATTGTACATTTATATAGCTAATATTTCCGGAGTTCAAGGCAATCGAAAACAATCGTCACTATAGTACCATACTACATGTAATGTCGAACACCTTTATGCCCATGCTGCTTGGAAAAATGCGCGGAAAAAGACGTTCCCTTCAGTCACCTTGCTACAGTCTTTGATGCGCAAATAGAACTCGCTGCCTCGCCGTGCCTGATCCAGATAGAAGAGATTCCATTTGAACTTCAAATGGAAGTGATCGAGTTGAAGGCGAATGATTGTCGGGTGAAACAGTTCGAAAGTGGTGGTATTTTACATGAAATATGGAAATCAAGCAGCGTTCTATAAATTGAAGTTCATAAAGAGCAAGTACCGGACGCACTAAAACTAAAAACAATCTCGAGAATTGTTAGCGTTTTATGACATCATCTCAAATGCCTGATTTTCAAAGTTTGGTCAACGACGGACAACAGCAAGTTAGTCACAGAGTCTTACACTGATATTGCAACTTCTTTCCGAAATATTGTATTTCTACCTATTTAGAATTTGTGTATTTTCATGAATAAAATATATGTTAAAATTTCAGTTGTGTTTTTATTTCATATTTATCATTAAATTTAAAGCTCACGCTTTGGGCTGCGAAAGACCTGTATGATAAGTAATATTAATATGCATGTACTTAAAAACTTCAATAATAACGCAAGGTAGGCAGGCTTATATACGAGGTTCTAGAAATGCGTAGGCCTATGTACGAGTGAATGCCTAGAATAGACCGGCTCTGTGATGAATGAATGAATTTTGTATGGCTCGTGATTCCTTTATGAATTATTACAGTAGCTTAGGAAAGTGCTTTCTCCTTCGGTTGCCCTTACAAAAACATGCTTTCAACTTTTCAAGTGCTAATAAAACCATAAGCTTAAAATCTTTTCGGGTCAAAAATGACTGTCTGTCGTATATGGGCTAACTTGCTAACTCATTCTTTACGAAGTCGGCCTTTATGCGATTTTCAATGCGTCATTCATCAGGGAAGGCTAATTTGAGTGGTGCAATATAAAAAAGGATTGGCTACTGACCTAAAATGCTTGCACACATATTAAGTGCGGCCGTGATTCCTTCGGCCTTCGAAATGGCGGCCGAAAGGTTGCGTACCCCTGCTCCAGAATATATATTTATTGCTCCAGTAGTCGAAAGAGCTTAGACAGATGGTGCAAGCTCTCAGTATAAAATTCGGTTCATGTTTTCATTTCTACCTATTCATTTGCAAAGCACACCTCCCTTTACCTGGAACTATTTTACAACCAGTCACCGAAAACCTCCTAATGATGCATTAGGAGGTACCGTGAAACGCATAGTGCATTTTCGTATTACATCCAGGTAAGAGAGTTTCGTTGATCAGCATCTTTCTTTGAAGTTGCAAAACAAGCTACTGAAACAATACATTTCAAAGATATCAGATGATAATGATCAAATTGCAAGCAATCTGAACATCAGGATGGGTTGGAAAAAATCAAAACCATTCCCTTTTACGAGTTGTGAAGATGCCTTGGTTTGACATAATTATGTTGAGTTGGGAAGAATCAAGTCTTGTTGGATATTCAAAATCTATTTATCTGTTTAAGTTATTGTTCATAATAAAAATTGTTTGCTTTTTGCATTAAAAAAGGCTAGAAATCGGAACCTACAATACCAGAACATTAGAGAAGAATCAAAACTACAAGAATTGGAAGAGGAACTGTAAGGAAATATGAAGTGGAGTATAATAGGCCTAAGAGAAGTTCAACGTCCTACTGAAAAACTACGAAGATTAAAAAGCGAATCATATTCTACAACGCATCAAGGACAAACTCACAAGGTGGTGTTGGTTTCATAATCCATCGTAATATAACAAACGACATAAAAAATGCGCTCAAAAGCATCTGCGGAATTAAAGCTCCTTCAAGAAAGAAAAGAGCGAGGATGGACATGACGATCTCCAGAATACAACACTAAAGATGAAATGGATTACATCATAACAACAACAAACATCAGTACCAAGAATGTAAAAGTTAAAAAGAATAACAGCATTGGAAGCGACCAGATTACTGGTGTCAACAATATCAATCAACACGAAGAGAGACAAATGCTTCTTAAAAGAAACGACCCAAATAGATCGATCGAAAAATGCTGACAAAACATAAGCATGAACTTCAACTGGAACTTGAAAACCGATTTCAGGCGCTGCAAGACATCACGGACGACAACATTGACAAACAGAATGGCACAATCGTGGCACCTTTCACATTAGCATCACTGAAATTTAATACTAATCAAGAAAACACTAACAAGATTAACAACGGAAACAAGAGCCATGATGAAGGAGGCAAATGAAAATAGAAAACGCAACAAAGTCGAATACACAGAGTTATGCGAAGCAATTAGTAAGCGATCAAGGCAAGAAGTACGACAGTTCAACATGCAATTAGTTGAAAATACGGTAAAACATGCAAGTACCATTAAGCAAGCTTCAAAGAAAGCGAAAGAAATGGAAAAAACCACATCCGTATCAGACAAATATGGCAACATTATCAGATATAAAAAACGCATTCTGAAAAGGATTAAAGAACACTACGAAGAGCTATATAACAGCAACGACCAGGCTCCTGATATTCCAGACGCGGAGGAAGAAGAAGAACCACCAAATATCATATGTCGACTATGCAGTCAAAAACAATAAGGAAAATAAAGCTGCGGGAGAAGACGGAGTCTATACTGAAGCTATCAAAGCAGGACGTACACTACGAAAGCCTGTCAAGCAGTGCTGTCAACGTCTCAAATGCAAAATAAATGCGCAGGCCAATAATTTTTACGCAATTTACTTGACATCGAGAATCAATCGATATTCAAACAAATCATGACGATAAATACATATAATCACATATATATATGTATAATTATACATATATCCATTTTATTTTAACTTGTCTGATATCAGTCGGGCTTTCATGATTTTACAGTTACACCAAAAAAGATCGACCGTTCCTAAACATAACTTGAATGCAATTATCCAATGAAAACTGAGAGCAAATTGATCTAAGTGGCAGGCGTAAACTTAAGTTACATGTGCTCACATTACACAGAGTGTCTACAGAAATTCTAGAAATTCCCGGTCAGTCTAGGCTCATTTCAACGGCTTCTTTGTAGATAATTTGCAAAAGCCAATGACTAGAATCTCCAATATCTAGAATGCCCCTTTGAACGACCTATTCTCCTCGAAGATGCAATCAGTGAGCAACTTAAAACTGGTGTATTTAAACAATACTCAGGCGATACAAAAAAAGTGGTGTTATTCAACAAAAACGTTTGACAAACTTTTCAACTAAATGCATTTTACAGAATCAGTAAAAAGAAGAACGCAAAAAGTTTATAAGGAGTTTGGGACATCCAAAAATTTGAAGCTGATGTGCATATGAAGGTATTAGCGTTTAACAATGTTTATGGTAATCCTAGAACTTAATTGACGTAACAAACTGAGGAGTTCATCAGACGGAAAATTGCAAAAGTAAACTATCATTTTTGAGGCTTGCAGTCGAGAATCACACTTATTTTCGCAGTTGATCTATGTCAGCATTTTATACTTTCAGTTCATGTCTGAGTCTCTTTCATTGTACCTCCTTCGCTTGATGCATTGCAGCCTGTAGTTTTCTATTCGTGATCCGTCATCCTGTTGCTTTTTCTTCTTTTCGTTCAAAGCTCTTACAGCCGATTTGCGTTCCTTGCATGCGAATCATGGTTTTAGAGATGTCATTCGTCTCAACATCTTGGTCGCGCACTTAGTCATAAATCGATGAGTAACTAGCGATTCCTGTAGTTGGCTTACAAATATATCTTCCATGTTGACGTTGAGGCCTCCCTCCACCGCAGTTTGGCCATGACTAAGTGTGAGGACCCTTAAAATGAAATTGCTTTCTGCCATTCCTGGTTCATAAACTCTCGTCTGGAAAATTTCGAAAACTGGAGTTGCATTCATGGAACGATTTCTTTCTTGAAAGGTCTCTTCTTTCAACCAGGAGCTGATGCTTCATCACATCAGCTTCATAACCCTTGAACCAACTCAACGTGACACCCTCATCAAGATGAGCCTCTGATGAAGTTTCTGCTGCTTCGCTTTCACCTTCCGCTTAATCCACCGTGTTGGATTCAAAACCAAAGCCCGTGGTTATCAAAACCGAAGAAATCGTGACTTAGAAGGACATGAAACTTGCAGTTCGAGAATACGGTAAAAACATTAAGAAAACTGTACTGAAAGCTTAACATTAAGAAATATTTCTGTTAGAGTTGCGGTTTGTGTATAGCGCATGTTTGTCTGCTTTAGTAGTGGATCTACTAAGCAAGTTCGAGTTCCCGGTTTTCCAAGTGCATTTTCAATTTCCAGGTTAATAGACACCCTGTTACAGGTATTCAATATTAACTTTCGAATTTATAGCTGTCTCTATTGATAGGCCACATTACACGCATTAATCGAAAAATATAACATTAAGAGTTGTTTCGAATTCTTTAATTTCCATCGCGAGCATACATCATGCCAGATACACAGTACTTTTTGATGAACAAACTATAAATGTATGTGTAGCCATGCAACAAAAAATGTATATGTAACTATAAAACAAAACAAAAAAATTCAGCTTCTCGTGGTTGATAAAAACCTGGTTGTGAAAGCGACATAATTGGCATTGCTGTGCTGGAAACACTGCTGTAAAGCCTTAGCGAGATTGTTCAATAACTGCCTGAAGAAAAGAAGCATCCCAGAAAGCTGGAAGAGATCCAAAGTCATCATTCTGCATTAAAAGGAGACAAAAACTACCTGAACAATAACCGCCCGATATGCCTACTGTCGAGTGCAGACAAAATTTTTGCCAAAGTTTTAGTGAACAGAATGACGAAGGAGTTAGATGAACAACAGCCCCGCGAACAAGCTGGATTCCCTAATGACTTTTGGACTATAGATATCTGCAGACAGTTAACCAACTAAAAGAAAAATGTAACGAATAAAACATTTCCATTTGCATGGCTTTTTTTGACTTTTAAAAGGCGTTTGATTCAGTGGAGTTCTCGTCCATCTTCAGGTCCATCTCCACACGGCATTAATAGAGGATACATTACGCTACTGTAAAAACATTTCCAAAGACAAAAATACAGTCAATGTGGAAGAACCCACAAATGACATCAGCATTAAGAAGTGAGTACGTCAAGAAGACACCATCTCACCATAACTTTTTTCTGCGTGCCTAGAGAACATCTTCGGAATATTGATTGGCAAGAAAGAATCAACATTAATGGCGAACGCCTGTCGAATCTCCGTTTTGCAGACGATATCGTTTCGTCAGCAACGTCTGGGAACGCTCTCGAGAGAATGCCACAAGATCTGGCAACAGAAAGCAGACGGCACGGTCTAACAATGAACAAAAAACAGAAGTGATGTTCGGAGCGGGATGTCATCAGCAGCAAATAAGAAAAGATAATGAAGTAATTAATGAGTGCGAAGAGTATAACTATCTGGGACAGAAATTTTCCTTATATAGGAAAAACCAAGATGATGAAATAAAGTGGAGAATCGTGTACGGTTGGAAAGCTTTCGGTAAGTACTCGGATACATAAAAGAGTAGAGCTCCCACGAGCTTGAAGAAGGTCTTCGTAGTTTGTTGTGTGATGCCCTGCATGACATATGCTGCCGACAAATGGACACTCAATAAAAGGATGGAGGAAAAGATAGCACCAGCTCAGCACAATATGGAAGGAGGCATGGAAAACATGAGATGGGAAGACAGAAAAACAAACGCATAGGTAAGACAGCATGCGGGCCTTACAGACTTGTTCATAATCATCAAGAAGGCGAAATGGAAGTGGGCTGGACATATATCCGGAATGAAGGACAATAGGTGGACTTACAACATCACTACTTCGCGGAAGCATCTGCTACTTCGATCACAGGAACAACATTCACTATGAATGTTGGCCTACTACAAATGTCTTGATATGAAAATGTCAACCCAAGAATGAGCAAATTTAATGAACACATTAAAAGATCACGAAAAGCCTAAAATCGACTACATGTGCACTTTAAAATGCAGTGAAAAAGGTGAATATCCGTTAATAGACAGCCAAAATAAATTTGTGTTAGTCTGAATAAAAAACATCGAAGAACGAATTGCTGATTTCTGTTTTAACTGTGATGTCATCAGCCCTCATTGTGACGCCGTCAAAGATATCCGACATTAAAGGATGTTTTCTCACTAAAACGTTTAACATTTAACTTCACCTTATCCAAGTAAACTGGGATTTTTTTGGCACAACTATGTCACTTTCCTACATAATCACGTATGTTCTTTATCATCCTGTTGCTTCCAGATTGAAATGGACGATTTCTGCACAGATCAATTCCTACAAATGCCTAATTGGGACGGTAACATATTATCAACATTATTCGTAGACCTGTTAAAATAGCGTCTTCACTAACCGATGAGAAAAGAAGATGCTCGCCTGAAAAATCATCGTTGTATAGATCATGATAACACAACTCTGGTCCTTTTGGATAATCTGCAATAATGCTTGCAAAAGAATGGCATTTCTAAGAATAATTGCTTCTCATAGGCCTATACGAAAATACTGTGCTACCGCTAATAGCGTTAGG
The DNA here is from genome assembly GCA_907163375.1 of Prostheceraeus crozeri. Classification (NCBI taxonomy): domain Eukaryota; kingdom Metazoa; phylum Platyhelminthes; order Polycladida; family Euryleptidae; genus Prostheceraeus; species Prostheceraeus crozeri. Next base: position 640,061 of record CAJQUW010002633.1, on the reverse strand, counting down.
TTCTTGGCAATTCAGACGGCAATCATTTTTGGAAATTAGGAATAAAACGTTCGAATTGCATCAAGGAGCGTAAACCAGATTGACAGTAAAATCAAATTTCTAGACAAAGTAGTGATTTAAATTATGATGATAACTTATCTAGTGGTAATAATAGCAAGCGATTATCGGTAAGTACTACTGACAAGGCCGTGCCAGGAAAAAAGGTCGAAACCGAGCCGGGTATCCGGTCGATCTCTAATATTAATCGGTGCCAATGTCGGACTAAGATTTACAGATCCTAACCGCACCCCTGCTTTTACCCAACAAATCCCTCAGTGCTAAACCTTATCAACTAAATAACTGTGCCTATTCACGATCAGGCATCTCTGTTGCTATTTTGTAGAAAGGCGAAAAATCAGGCGGACTGACTGGCAATGGGAAATGAGACAAGAACTTTGCCTTGTAACTTTTTTGGAGTTTTAATAGCAGGTCATGAGTCAGACCCGAACTCATGATTGGAAAAAGGCTGGGTAATAGCCACGCCCGGGTACTCGGTCGATACATAGACATGACACTGAGCCCATCAAGGTTAATGAATGACCAATACCTTATTTGCCCGATTTTCAGAAAGGCTGAAAATTCAGTCAGAGTGAAGGGTCTATGCCTTGGATGATTCTTCAATCGCATATTGTCGGCTTATCTTCATGTGAATGGATGTCCAAAAAAATTTCACACGAATTTTCTGTTGGCCGCAACACTAAGAAATCGTTATCAATTCAAGCTACTGATATGATACTCCATGGAATGATTTGTTTGATTCATCTAAACAAAGAGTGAACAACTTCCTAGGATAAGAGAAGTCAAAGCAAAATCATGAGGTTTACGGTCATATTTGCTATTACCAATTTCTGTACCTTCATTCACTGACATGTTTCCGTGGTTTCGTTACTGTGCATACTATCCGAAAAAAGCGTCATATCCGAATTACTCAGCAACTGACAAAAGATCGGGAAAAATCCGGACGTCTGGCAACCTTGGGTTCATGAATTGAAGAAACATTACATCTTAAGACCAAAAATTAAAAAAAAAACATCGTTGTGAGTACGTTGTGTATGCTGTTTTGTTGGAGGGAAGACCTGTTTTTCTGAGGAATTTCTTCCCCTTTCACATTTAATACATGACGTACTATCATGCACGCATTTCTTAGGCATGTAGGCGGTGTTATAACGATCTTTCTCTAACATTGGACCATAACAATCCGTTGCTAATTTGAAGGCCATCTTGTTGAATTAATTGGGCAGCGTGCCTATACTCGGAGTCATGTTTGAATTACCTGATAACGTAAAGACATGTCACATCTTCCTGTCTAAATTGTCTCTAAATGCTAACATATAAAGTTGATCGATTTTGTGTGAAGTTTCCTGATGTGTTTATTTTTTTGCCGCTTGAAGTGATTTAACATAGCGACCAGATGAGCTTGAATTCCGAGCAGATAGATATAATTTCTAATTTCCGTCATACAGCCTACCGATATGGCAAACTCCCTCTTTCCTTAGTGCTCTTGATGAAGATATTGACGTAGTCATAATTGATGAGAGAAAATCTTAAATTTTCTTTATAAAGAGATTGGCACAAAGACCCATTCTTCAGGAAAGTCTCATCTTGGTAACCGGTTAGCAAATAACTGATCTTGCCATCCTCTTCGTCAAATGTTTGAAATGTCAATCAAGACTACTATTGTCCTCCGTATCTCGTTTGCAATGTCAGGCAGCCTGAGCATTTGTCATTAAGGTCTTTGCAACTGTCCACGCTGTGATTTCACTCAGTTCCGTGTACGCTCCAATAGATCTATGTAGTTTTCATTGCAGTCGAACCTGTCTTATTGCCAATTCAAGCGACCGGCATAAAAATTTGCATGAACACACGTTGCAGACGAAAACACCTATCTACTGCGATTTTTTTAAATTATTGCAGACATGCGTTCTATCAATGAAAAACTTTCATAAACAATTACTTAGAAGAAAAATGAGTAATCTTGGCCTGTAAAAATCTCCGACATAAGTCACGTTTAGCAGCTCCCTCAAGTTCAAAAGTAGATTGTAGTATATGTGCAAGCCTACTTGTAGTACATGCACATGATGTTAATTGATAGAACTGTGTATAGAACTAGTGTGTGCCTACAATGTACAAAGCACTGTCGGTACACTATGCACAGTACCGGCAAGGTATACTCTTGGTCTTATTTATCCTGGAAGAAATCATGATCTTTGCAATGACGTCATTAATGAAGTTATCATGTTTTTAGGTTTACAAGTGCATGTAGAAAAAAGTAGTCAGGTACAGGAGTACTATGACATATGATGCTTTCAATATGCGTGATTAGAATGCCTATCTCAAACAGCTTGATATCGAGCTGTAATGAATTACCTAAGTTAATTGCGTGTGATCGACTACCGATGTTGATAACCTACCCCAAACATGCAACACTATACAAAGTGAGGAGAAAGCACACTTATGCGACGTATAAGATCTACACGTTTATGTGTAGGCTGCTTATAATTAGGCTTCGTAAATATAGCCTTTGTGCAAAGAAGGCCTACATAATTTCCTACATTATCTTACAAGATTCGACAGTTATTTTATCTCAACGCTTTTCGCAGATTGAGTGTTTTGGCAATATGAAAAGTTAAGTCTTTGAAGGGATCGTGAAAGTTCATTGACATAAGACAGGTTTTGCAATAACAGAGGCTGCATGGCAATGGTAGAGACAGGAAAAATTTGGGACCGACACATCTTGTTGCAATAAGACAGGTTCGACTGACTACGCATTATTTACAAATGAGCACCAACAAAGCTATATTTTTAAGATCTCGAACTTAACAACTCGCAAAAAATGTCCAGCTTTCCATGATTTCCAGGTGCCGTTTTCTTTTACCAGACTTTCCAGGACATAGTAACCCTGCTACTGCATATGACCCTACCACACATCAGAAGTGCAAAGAAATCGAAATGAAAATTTCCTCTTGTTCCCACTTGCATTTGTCTCAAAATCATGTTCAGAGAAAATGAATTATCACGTGAATATTTTCATTTCTAACATAAATAATTTAGATATATATAATTTATCATTTCCATATTAAGCTGATCATTTGTGAAATCACTAAAATATATATCAGTAATATGGAAAATGTGGCTTTCTCGGCATTGTGTACACGGAGCTTGATCTATATTATTAAGTTTAGGTTTCGATCTGTCTGCTATGCGCTTGTTAAAACCTGAAATATCTCATTGGCGCAATTTGTGCTTAGCACGTAATTCAACTTCCCACAATTCAAAATACAATGTAACATATTTCTGATTAGATTTTCAGAAGAACCCAAAATAAGAGTGTCATATTTACCTTTCTCACATGAAAAAGCGAGTCACTACATAGTTCGAGAAAACGATCTAGAATGAGTCGCTCGGTCATCTCTCCACCTACAAGAGGTGCCATTTTTGTCATCAACTGAAAAGGAGACAAAATATATGGAATTCAAATCAATACTCAACTTAACACTGCAGCTTAAGGGACGTCAAATCATACAATGCATCACTGTGATATAAACATATTTCCATCAAACATCACAGTCCAATGCAAATCATCAGATAAGAACGTCCACAGCAGTGAATATGACGATTCCTTCGACATTTGACATGAAGGTGAATCAGACCAGATCACTAAAGCTTGGGCTGTGATTCATAAATTTATCGATAAATCACAACCAGGCTTCAGTAAAATGAGCCTGGTAGAATCTTCCGGCAGCACAGTGACATCTCATTATTCCAAGCAGGGCTGTGATACTAGTTAACTTCAAAGCAACACAGCCTAATTGGAATAAAGGAAAAACACGTATAATCTAAAAAGGAAAAGTGTGGCTTCAAACCTTCCAACTGGCTCATCAATACTGGCTGTGATAAGTTTTTACATTGAATCACTACCGACAGACAATATTGACGACCAACGAGATGGTATGATGATAGACGACCGACGAGCTGGCTTTCGAAAGACAGGGTAGGAAGATGCACAGAAGAATTACTCATCTCACTACCCATGTCTTTCATTAGCAAGTTCGTAATCTAATCAAAAAAATTTGCATGCATACAGTCACTGATCAAAATAGTACTTACAATAACCATTTAAAAAACTACATGAGAAGTTGCACTAACTTACCGCAACAGCTTCGCAACGCAAATCGTCCATATTATCCGGTAGACTTAGCTCTGATATGACTGGCCAGATTTTTCGCTCAATGTCGCCTACAACAATAAATGTGATCCATATTTTGTCTTCGTTTTAATTTCCACGTACCAACCTGATTTGAGGTAACTGTTTTCAAGCAGAATCAGGCAGGCAGCTTGAGCAGTTTTACGAACCTGAAAACATGATAGCTCATGACCAGCATTTAAAAGGACACTTAAACGCCACTTAGTCAAACCGTTTTTGTAGTTCAAATAGAGAAAGTTCAATTATTTAAAGAGGATGTTAGACATCAATACAAAATACTGACAATGACTGCTTATCTTGAGATATGATATCAGTGTTACCAACGGCTCGATGGCAAAGACAGACCACGTTACTTTTGTAATGAAACGAAACTTGGCAAGAATGATTAAGTATAATCAACTATTAAACTTCCAATCATTATAACTTCTATAAGGCTCAACAATTCAGAGTTATGTACGAGTTATGCAGAGTTTGCCAGATCGCAAAATTGCTGGCTAAATGAAATGAGCATGCAAAAATTCTTTTATACATTTGAATGAGGTTGTCATCCAGTTAGACAGTAGTAAAGAAAAAATTCTCATCGTGCAGAATCTTGCAGAAAACTTGTCGAATATGTTGAAAAGTAGACGAAATGAGGCGTGTACGTCATTTTACATAAAATACATAACAATTCAAAATTAACGGAATTATGGCTATGAATCTCTTATGGCGCTATTACATTGCATGTAAGAGATGATTAAAAAACAAACATCGAACTGGAATAACACGGATGCATTTTGAATTATATATACACTGATGGCAAAATGTATTGCCCATACCCCGCGAAATACCTGTTTTGATGGCTTCGCAGTCTCTCATTACTCCCATTATATTTTTGGAGATTCCAGCGATTTTACTTTAATCAACGTCGAAACGCGACCAATCGGCTACCTGTTGACCACTGGCTATTGTTTTGCTGGTTTTTATTCTTTCATAAGTGACTGTTCTGACGATGACCTCCAAGGATTGGCATGTTGATTACTGGTGTCCATTTAGATATAAGTTCCTATTACATCGAGATTGAAAAAAACAAGGGATCTCTTGTTAAGTGGCCTTGTACGATCTCGTACACTTAAGGGTGAAGTCCAGTTCGTATTGCACAATATCATGGACCCTGGGATGGTCCTCCCGGCACGCCTTACAGGCCATAAACATTTAGTGCTTAACACTTGAAGAGGATCACATGTATGATGGACCAATAGGGGTTAAGTACAGCCCCACCTAAGAGGCGCCAAGTGAGTCAACAAATGAACTATTGTTGTCGTCTCCTCCAAACAGTTGGAAATGGAGCTCCTCTCCTGAACGCCAATGCCTATGCTCCTCCGGTACATAGAGGTTAAAGCGCGATTCTTCGGACCAGAGGACACGCCTGAAATGCTCGATAGACCATCTCTTATGCTCTCTAGTCCGATTTCTTTGTGAGCAGTGGCTTTAACCTTGACTCGTGGGTAATATAGGCCTACCCGATGTCTGGGAGCATGAGTCACAACCTCCTTCGACCATGGAAACCCCGGATGTCCCATGGGGACCATTGTTCGATGACCATCATCTCTAGTAACTCTGTAGAGACCCGTCGACGATTATCCTAGGTCATCATTATTAAGAAACAAAGAATCAGGAAAAATAGGCATGGGCAGGACTTTATGCTACCTGTGTATATCTACCGACAAATGTACGTTTTTATTGTCTATCAATAACCCACTGAAGCAAATTTTCTTTCTCAAGCGTTCGTTTCCTCTAGACAGATCAGTGAAGAAACAAATATACATGAAAGTCCGATTAAATCGATTTCGAAATTCGATGATGACCTTTTCACGAATGACCTTTTTATAAGAAACGAAGCTCAAGACAGAAAGCAGCCTGCAAATAACTTTAGGATCAACGTGTCTAAACCTCAGAGATGCCATCAGATTTTTCACACGCCACAGTAGCTGAAACAAACAAATTAAATAAGCATGAAGTCTTCATATGTTTTCTTATTGCTTTCTACAATAATAAATGACCAGATTGTGCGGTGAGTGATTCTTCATCGATGCAACTTCACCTCTCTTGATTCACAGGGGTCGCGACCGCTCCTGAATTGCTCTCGAATTCTTTGCAAAAGGCTAGTACACGTCCAAAATTGAAAATTAACAACATCTTGGAATGTTCATATCACAATCGTCGTGCATCACATTATAACGCTTTGATGTGTTGAGTAGAATTTTCCGAGTTAGGTTTCAAAATCAGACAATATTTAGGTTTTTAAAACTTAGTTTCATTCACAAGGTTTTGACGACACATTTTCAAAACAACCTGTAGGGCATATTGCACATCACCGAGAATGCCAAACAAAATGGGTCCATTAATAAATATACACATTATCCATTTGTCCACTTAAATAGTAATTGCTATCAATACCTTAATAAGAAATAAAAATGAGGGAATCAATTTACTTTTCCACGGGAAGGAACTTACCTGGGGAATAGTGTCAGTAAGCGCAGTTATCAGGACGGGTAATAGATAAACTCCAACAGGATCTTCAACTATACCTTCATTGAAACAAACGACTGCTATATTGGGAATTTGTTCCACGAGTTCAACTCGAACTCGAAGGTCAGGATCTCCGGAAAACAGTACAATAAGTTCCAGAATTGCTTTGAATTCCCCATCATCAGGCGCTTTCTTTAATGTCTCCACGAATGTCTTCGCTACGACTTGCCTAAAATGAATAAATTAGATAAGCGATGACTTGAATGTGATTTATAAACACGCCAGAGTTAGTTTCGTTCACATTAACAACGCACACTGAGCTTTCTTTTTAACGATGAATAGCTTAGAAAAAATCTGATTTGCACTCAAAAATTAAGCATGATGCAGGAATGAAAATGAGGAAACAAAAATCCACACACCAAGCCGGATTGGTGGTGTTTCTTATAACTAGCATGATACATTGATGAAAATGAGATTCACGCAAAAATTAACACTTCAAAGGAGCCCAAAATGGAAAGCTGCAATTAACTGAGACCCCGGAAATTTCCATGAATCCTCGGAAAATTCTTGCATGTTGCTCTTCAACCATTAAGTCATCCATCGACTTATACAGATTAACAAGATTCGAAAGAATAATTCCGTTCGCTCAACTGACCAATGAAAAGTACAAAACATCAGTATCCTTCGTGTATCGGAAGTTACTAGGTATCTCATAGAACCAGTTACAAAATAAACTTGATAGACTTCTGTGTTGATAAATCATGATAGAAGAAAAAAATGTCTTCGATCAATGGTGTGACTGAAAATTATTGAGACTTTCATGAGAGAAGATGAAATAATATATCTATGGTCTAAAATGCGTATGTCGTTGTGAAGTAGCGTTCTAGCAATTGTCTGACAAAAACGAGTCTCTCCGATTTACAAGTCACATGATTATCACATACGTAAACGTGCGTGCAATGAGGCATTACAGACGGTCATTTTTGGAAATTACATCTGATGTTTTGACTAGGCTTTGCACCTAAATACAAATTTTGTTTGGCGAAACATATGCTTATGTTTTCAATGACTTCTGAACTCCTTATGACAGGCTGTCTACCGAATAGAAAGTCAAAAAATGAGAAAAAATGACGAATTTTTGGGGGCGGAAAAATGAAAGAAATGATAAAGTATCCACTAAGAATCGAACAATATAGCGCATCACTTTCATCATTGCAATAGTATAATGAAATTTTTAATTGACTCCTGTAGCATTTCCATCCAAACAACATGCCCGACAGTCATCATTCAAAAGATCATACGCTGCAAATCTTAAGGTTAAAAAAAATCGTACATATCAAAATCGTGTACCCGTATGTAAAGATTTAATAAATACAATGAATGTTCAATCATTAATTATCCATCACTGTATACCGTCTCTAGATATCGATGTCTCACTTAACATTACCTACGTAAGTTGTACATGCTCAACATCCAGTCAAATTAAAACGTTGGTGATAGAATGACAAAACCAATCAATTCATGAATAATTGCAAATATAGTTCATGGCTTCAGATCTTCTTTCGATTTTTAACATTGTTCATAAGTTTCTCGAATGCACACTTTCGCTTCGATTCAATCTCTGCTCTTTTTATGGATTGTTTCGTATTTAATTCGCTCAGCCTCGAAACTTTCTCACTCACTGAGGAGTACAATTCTTGGGCAACTCTAATACCCACCATATCATTTGCAGCGATGGAGTTGTCCAGTTGCAACTTTGCTTCTTTTAACATTCGCAGCGAGATCTCGTATTCTTCCGTTACTTCCTCTTCTATCTTCTGTAATTTTTCATTTTTCGCATCTAATTTCTCGTGTTTCCTAACAGATTTATCAATCAATGCCTGGCGTAATCTTTCCTCCTCAACAGCTTGTTCCTCTTTTCTCTTTGCGATCTCCAACTCTTCGCGTTCGCGTTTCTTCCTCTCTGAGAATTTCCGATGCGACTGTTGTACGGAGGTCGTTATCTCTTTGGAGAGCGTACACACTTTCTCAGAGCCACCATATTGACGTGCATGCTCCTTGCACCTTCTCAAGGCCACCAGTGCTTCATCATTAAGATTAGTTCGCTCAACCGTTAGCGTGTTCTTATTGTCCGATAAGCTACGCTCGACATCAGCATTACCATTGCTGATATACAGACAACTCTTGATCAATTTACCAAGAAGTTCATATTTCTTCTGATTACTATTCTCGAACTTTATATTCATGACTTCACTCCAATATTGATCGATAGAAAGCAACTTCCCTGTTCTATCTCGGAAAAGTTCATCAGGAATACTTTCTGATTGATAAAGCTTCCACTAATCACGCAAAGCTGACATTTGAAACTCTTTGATGATATGCGGCATCTTTGAAGCCAGTCGGCTAATGGCGTTCAATGAATCTGTTTGACTCTCTTGCTTCGAACTGGGGGATAGATAGGTCAAATCCTTCAACAGCTCTGAATCTATAGGTATCTTTGTTTGCAGATGTTCAATCATAGCTATATAGGAGGTTCTCATTGATTCACGGCTTTCCTTCTTTTGCCTTTCTGACTGCATAGCGCTCATGACATTGGCTGCTTGACCAAATTCAACTTCTTGCAGATGATGGGCTGTATTAGCGGTATTGATGCGAAGAAGGTCGGCTACAGTCTTCATTTCCACCATTTCCGGTTTTAACAAACGACGCATTAAAGTTGTCAATAGGTGTTTCATTTCCGGAAACAGTCTGTGTACAAGGGGGCCACTATCTTGGAAAATGAGAAGATACTTTTCGAAAATATCAGCAATATCCAGCAAGAATTTCATTGTTAGAATTACAACTTGTTCATGAACGGTTAGACACTTCCGAATTATGTCGAATCGTCTATTTTTCGGTAGCGTTTTTTGTACTCGGACTGGTTCGGAATGAGAAAGTACTTTTTGCAATCATCCCACCGGATTAGAACTCTTTCAATTGATTTTGAGAGAGTAAGCCATAGTGAATTGGTGTAGCGAATAAATAATGCTTCCCCTTGTTCAGTTATCGAATCCGCAAGATGAGTGAAATCTTCACTTTTACATGGAGCACTTTTGAACCATTCGAATAAATCAAAAATCAACTGTTCCACCATGGGTCCGAATTCCAATGCATCTACGACTTTCCGGAATGCGTTGTGGGCAACATGAAGCGTACATGTGATCATTTCCATAAGACCTTTATAGCCTCTTTCTTCAAACTTTCATCAAGTTGTCGGTAGATCGCCTTGGTTGATATTCGGACCGTCCATAGAAATACTACAAAGGCGAGCCCATGGCAATCGATATAAATCGCTATCAATTATGTCATTGAACATTTCCACGATATCAACGGCCTTATCTCGACAGAAGAATAGTGACCCGATATACCGTGTTGCAACTTCTTTGATATCTTCATCATAATATCCTAACTAGTAAATCCATGTGTTTTCTTCGTTGAACTGTGAAGTCTCGTCGAACATTAAAGTAGACGCACCCTCCGATCTGTTAACCTTTCACACAACCATTTCAATGACAAAGGTCCGAGACCATCTTGGAACACGTATGAGGCTTTATCTTTGCTCATTGTGAAGTTTTTCGCAACGTCGCTGTCAGGAAACATGTTTTGGAATAATTGGGAAAAATTGTCCTCTCATTTCTTGTTTTATGTGTTGCATACACGGACTTGGCTGCATAGAACATAGGTCCGAAGTCAATGTTTGGCTAATTCAAGTGGAATCATCCGAGCATCATTTATAACAAAAACAAAATACTGACCTCAGGTATTTTTTAACTGACTGAAATGACAAGAAGGAAAATCATCGAAGGGAAATACAATGAAATATGTCTACACTCTACATTTATTGTTACTCGTTACAGGATGTTTCCTGTGGTTGGTTGATTTATTAAAATCACCCATAAGATAATGAATAGCCCAAAAAACAGAGTGTGCGGAAGTTTAATGATTCTCCATCAAGTTATACGACATCTGGAGTTCAGTGCATTAGTCAACAAAACCATAAAATCCAAAAAGTAGAGAGCTGATATCTGTAAGGATAAATTTTGAACTAGGCTAGTAGTCGGAAATTTACGAAAATCTATTCGAGAATGCATGATTTCGAAGAAAAAAATGACAGCAGCAGCAAAAAAATGAAATAAAATAATATGTTACCAAAAAAATGACGCACTAGACAGCCTGTTATGACAATGTTTCTCTTTCCCGCTAGACCACTTTCCAGTAGAAAAAGATGTCTTCTGCTGTAGTTTACAGAGCAGTTAGTCGAGCAAAATCAGTCTCTATCGGTGAAGTGTGGAGCCCGTTGGCGAGCTTGTAAGGAGAGCCATTTTTCACTACGGGATGTTAGACATTTAACAGGAGGTTATCCAGGAAAAACTGCAGCACTGCTACTTGTGTTTGACCTGGATTCATGACCCCTTGAACGGAATTTGCTTCACAAAAACGGCACCATCTCAATCAGAAATAGTCAAAGAGATCTGAATAGATCAGTTTGGCCGAACCAGATGAGAGACCTGAACCGAGAACAGGTGAGAAAAAGGTCTAAGATGTGACCTTTTTGCGGCTGAACCAATAACATCTCTGATCAACAACACGAGTCCCAATTCTTCCAAAAAACAAAGGAATTCTTGACATTTCGAGGTGTCGATGCTGCTTGGCAATGACACGGCCTAGGCCTACTCACCAGATTTAAAATTGTAATGTTTCTTTTAGCAGACTCGAATGAGAAATTAGAAAAATCGAGTTTTCAGATGAGGATATTGCTGTGCATTATTCTACCGATATTTTTCGTTAAATCTCTGAAACGGAGTTCTTGACCAAGGTCCGAAAATCTCCTAGACCATTGGCAATGTGATTGAATATGGTAGAGATCACGTAGCTAAATGAATGTTCCGTTCAGGTGAATGACCTCATTATAGCAATTTCTAACAAAATTTGCCAAATTTCCGTGAAAGAAAAAAAATGATTACCTTATGTTATTTCTGATTGAATTTGCACGATGCTCGCTAATTTTTCTATCTCGTTGCACTTTAGGGGTTTTCAGAATGTGCTGAAGAAAGGTACTTTATCTATTTCCATCACATTTTTGATAAATAATGAGCTTAAGCACTTTATGTCTCAAAATTATCATCGATAATAGCAAAGTCGTCCATTAAATTGGTCTTCTGAAATAGTCTCAATAATTTTTAGTCTAGTCACACCTTGTATCTATCATAGTTGATAATAGAGATCTATGATCATGTTTGCTGTTAATTGTTGATCTATGATTTTTCATCCCTTGCTAGGTTATAAACCACAGCACCTTCATAAAACATGCACTGTAAATTTACTAGTAATAAGAATCGCTTACCTGCTATACACATTGTCCAATTCGAGCACTCGCCTCAAATATTCAGATTGATTGGAAAAATTTAAATCAGCAAACACATCCACTAGATCCCCAGACGCTGGAAAATATGATGTTATTTCAAACTACGCTGACATTTATTATGTTAATATTTAGTGGATCTGATAGACACCAGAACTCCTAGAAAAAAGTTCGCTTAAAACCATCGTGGACACATCGTTGCTAAAATATGTATTGAAGCTGCAAGATGATGCCACCATTTTTAAGAACTTGAAGGTGTATCAAATTATATCACATGGTTGGTCAGAGTTGTGTGATAAAATATAACGTCGCTCAACTCATCTTATCTTTAAAAGGGAAGCTGATGCTGAATTTGTTATTAGAAAATACAAAAACTAACATTTTCATCATTTAATTGAAGATTATTCTGGATTAATTTCAAGAAATTCATCTTTCAACTCAGGATTTTCAAACTTTCCTGGGTTGTCCCGGTTTTTCAGGTCATTATCATCCTACGAGTCATCTGACAGGCATCCAGGAAGAGACGAGTTACTTGAGAGTTACAGTAGTTTGCCTTTTAACCTAGAGCTTGGGTGGGACTTGGCATTGTCACATATGACGTAACATCCGTCGAAAACGGCCATCAGCTTAAGAGGCTCCATGAATACTGACCTGAGTCATTCTACCAGCGAAGAACAACGCCAAGTTGTGGACCTACGTGTATGTAGAAGCTTAACAGATGGCGATATTTTCCTCTATTTTTCGCTTTCGAACGGTGATGGTTTACTTGTTCTGTTTTCTGTTCTTGAATTGATTGAGGATAATCAAAACACCTCGTGGTATTTACAGTGTTCATACTGGCCGATTTCGCATTTTTCGCGCCCCGCCCTGCGATTCGCGCCCTCAACTAATTGGTCTAAGATACATGTATGCACGAGCGTAAGGTCAATACATACATTTTTCAAACATATATGGAATTCATATAGGCATATTTACGGGTCAATTTCATAGGTCTATGACGATTTACAGCATTTATTAGATACCTTTGATGGAGTAGATGAAAACATAATTGATTAATGGATGGCCCTGCATGGAGCAGACAACCATATGATATTAATGAGATCATATACGAACATATAAGTACTACTGGCTGGACTCTGTCCTTCTTTCAAATGCCTGAGGTACATTTCAGTCAATAGTGACTCTATTTTTTTGATAGATGCTAATCTTTCTCTATTATAAATTTAATTTTTGAGGCTGTGCATCTTAAATGTACAGGACCGCGCTTGGTCGGGTTTGAGCGTCCAGGATTAAGCGGTCGAAACGCGATCGTCCTGACCAAGTTCCTGTTGATGACCTCATTAAAAATAGTCAAATAATTTGTATGCATATTTTGTACAAGTCTATTTCACGTTTTAGCTTAAGGAACTAATATTAATTCTCTTACACACTTGGTAGATTTTAGATAGCGTAATCCCGCTGTATTGTTAGCTAGATCTGGTATTTTGATTGGAAACAGACCTGTCCTCTTATCATCTGAATGGGCAGACTGTTAAATAGGATCTTTTCAATATATAAGTGATAAACATAATTTTGAACAGAACGACTTACTCGCCAATTCATTACACATGAGGAGAAGCGTTGTTTGTCCTTCTAGTAAGTATTTTTAAAATTTTTAGACATTTTAGGATATAAAAATTTTCTTTTAAATCATACTTTGTACCTATTGAAAAGTAACTAGTCATTAGCTTGTTTTTTTTTTAACTTTGTTACCTTGACGCACTTTGCTACGTTGAATACGTTATAATGTATTCATTCTAATTCGGTACTATAATATTTCCGCAACGTTGAATCAAATGAGCCTAAGGAACCCCGAAAATGCCTTTTCCAGTTCCAATTGGCTAGGATTTGGTTGTGGGGCCTTAGAAAAATGCCCGAAATCACTACAACCAAATCTGGGCCAAATGGAACCGAACCAAAGACTAAAATCGGGGTGTTAGGGCCTGTCATACCTGACATTTTCTCGGTGTAGTCAACGTCTTCGTTAAAATAACGTCGCTACACTTTCCATCTGGTACTGAAATGTAACATAATAAGTTTCATTAATACACCGTAAGAGTTTATGCCCTATTTTCCTTGTGATTTAAATGAAGAAAAGATCAGAAATGAAAGTACACATGTAAGTAGTTTCATTCAATCAGGTACATGATGATCGAGCTGTGTTGAATCAAAATGCTGTCTAAAAGCGCTAGGCACTGATAAAGAAAATATCACTTCAATTTCTTGGGAGAAATAACTTTCAGTTCTTCATGTGCTTTTCGCTTCAAAGTACTAGTCATGAGCTTCTCAGCTACTGCTCGTTTCTTTTCTTCCTTTAATGACCGTAATGCCTCCTCCTGCATTTTCACGAGGCTTTCTTTCCGTTTCATGATATCGATGATTCGCTTTTCGTTGTTTTTGAGACCGGACTCTAACTCATTCAGCTTTGAATCATTTTTCTTCTGATTTTCGAAAGTTTTTAATATATCCTTCTCTGCTGCCTTCTTCTTCCTTGCTGCCTCTTCCTCCATCTCGCTCTTCAAACGCAGCTCATATGCTTGTTTGGCTTTGGCAACTTTCTCCAAAAGTGACTGTGTCACTTCGAAGCAGGGCTGGGGTGTCGTGCCCTTTTTCCCAGTGTCGGTGTCGTGATTTTTAGGGCCGACACCGACCTTAAATTTTAGCTGGAAAAATAAATTGTTTTATCGCACAAGGATTTCCTTCTCTTTGCAAATAGTCATATTTTCACTAAAACGGACTGGAAGGCTCTTCCTTCACACGAATTGGGAATGAATTGAGTGGATTGCTGAATCAATTGTTTTGAGTGTTTTTGATTGTTTTAAGCCCATCAATTGTTTTGAGTGATACGGCATCACCTCATCACATGTAATCATAATAAAGCATCTTCATTTTTGTCATCATTCACTGTTTATTCAAGTAGTCATCATATCCATTGTTTCACCACGTTTCATAAGCATTTTTCATTATTCATCGCATCACTTTCAATTTCAGAGTCATTTTGTTGTTGATGTTTTTTCGTGATCATAGGTCTCCTGAAAGGAGTGCATGACCTACAGTGTTTCGAGGATTATTATTATTATTATGAGAAATAACCTTTATTTCCATCAATACACAGCGAAAAAAAGAATTCAAGATTTCCTGACAAACTCCATAACCAATTCCTACCATCTCCGAAAGTTGGCGAATGGTAAGACGGCAGTCCTCACGAATGAGTTGTCGAACTTCGTTGACACTGTCAACTGTCCTGCTGGTTGTCGGTCTGTCTGAGCACTCGTGATCTTCAACAGACTCTCTGCCGTTTTTAAACCGCGAATATCACTTGCACACGGATGTTCGAGAAAGACAATCTGAGCCGTAGGCCTGACGAAGCATGTTAAAGAATTTCGGTAACTGTCTTGTTCAAATTAACGCAAAATTTGATGCACGTTCGCTGTTCTGTTTTATCTGTCATGCTGACGATCGCAGAAGTTATAAATGATCAATTCATTATACCTTGCTGTCAACGTGAAGATGACATCAAATCATGGAACGATTTTCCTACACTTCAAGCATACTGAATAGATATCCATGAAGAAAGCAATTAGCTATCGAAGTCAGTAACATAGACATATTCAAAGTTTACATCATATCTCTTATAATGCTGTGCTGATCGTGACCATTAATCAATCAGAAATCACTTTCATCAGATTGAATTCGACTTATTCGAGATCCACATCAAGCCTACGCATTGAGTAAACGGAAATGGAGAGGCGTAGTCACGTACCTTCCAGGGATCCAAGGGTGTCTGCATCTAAACGATCATCTGCAAGCAAAATGGATACACGGTTAAGAAAAAGCATCCCAACAGGATGTAATCCAGATAACAGCAGTGCATTAAAGAACCTAATTTTTCATTTCCATAATTTTTATCGTAAGTCGGGAGTCACGTCACGCTTCATGACATCTTGATACGGTCGTCACCAATGAATGTTTTGGTGTCTCATAAAACCGAAAAATCGTTATCAAACAGCATCGCTATTAAAGAACGATATATACGCCAACCGAACCACCGAACGTTAATACGATATATCGTTATTAAGGCTAGCACATCAATATCACGATGGTGCTAATAGTTTACTGCAAAATGTTCGCACATGGCATGCATGATTTTCAATCTGAACTGGGAAAGCTGCCTGAGAATGACCGAATTGTCAGTTGGTTAGCACAGATAAAGCATGTTTAACTACTATGTCTATTTCATAGTTCATGAACATGAACCAGATTATAATCGTCACACTGTTATTCTACAAATCAGGGATGTGTTTGCCAGTGGGGGGGGGGAGAAAGAACATGAACCAGATTATAATCGTCACACCGTTATTCTACAAATCAGGGATGTGTTTGCCAGTGGGGGGGGGGGAGAAAGATTATAAAAGGAGGCGTCATTGACGACAATCGCAATTTTCGGGACAAAAAATGTAAATATTGAAAAAAATGGATAAATAAATTCTTGCGGGATGCAATTTTCGATTGATGCCGTCATTAACCTTAGTATGTGCATCTTAAATTTTCAGGTCTCGTACCGCCAAATAAAAAAAAAGATGTGATACCTAAGACCGTGTACCTGATACACCTGACTGCAATGCAGGTCTCCAGATTGCTGTTCAAGGCTCCCCGATTTTGCACCACCTACTGTTGTTGGAAGAAATATTCATATCAGGGGTTCTATAGTCGAATTCTCAAGCGGACAATAGGCAATACCGAAAAGTGACGAGAGCTGGAAGACATGTCATCGAAGATGCAAGACGAGTACATACTACAGACCTGCCAACCTTGAAACATGAAAATCCGGGACAAATTTTTTTGCCGTAACTACCCGCGTATAGGACGATACCATGTATAGAACGCAGTGGATATTTGACCCCAAAAGCGATGGAAAGATTGTGTGCCTGCGTATAGGACGCATCCTAATTTTAATCCTTAATTTCCATTATTTTTTATAGAAACGGTGTCATTAAGTTAAGTCATCTCCATTCAATTGCTAAAATCGCAGTGTGTGCTGATTCATGACTCACTCATCCTGTCAGTCAAAAGTATTGATATATTGATAAATATTGACAAATATTGCAAGTATGAAATGTTTATAGGAAATTTTTGATAAATGCATTATTTTTATAATAAATAAGTCCATGGATAAGACGCACCTGGGCTTTTAGGTCAACTTCTGAAGAAAAAAGTGCGTCCTATATGCGGGTATTTACGGTATTACCAAAATGGTCGAGTAGCAATCCCATTTCATCAGCTTTTCGACTTCCATTTATGATTTGGAATCAAAAGTAGAAAAATATCACTTATGAATGATAAATACGTCTATTTCATAACAGCAAGGCAACTGTGGACCATAAAAATGTTAAACTAAAGGTCTACAAGACTTGGCGAATTTTGTCGATTATGATGGCAAATGATCGAATGAATAAACATTTCGATATAGAGAAACTCTTGAAATCCTAACAGTTAAATCTGTCGTTGGTTAAATTCAGATTCCTACCCATAGGTTCGAGAAACCAAACTCTAAGATCAAGGGTACGGACGCTTTTATCTAGGATGCCGTGCAATGAATTCAAAAACCTGTTCAAATGTAAAGCCTTTCTGACACGAGACTTTACTGACATATCTGCCAGTATTGCTATGTCTCGAACGAAAGATCAGTCTGAAAGCAAGATCATAAGATACATCCCACCTTATTAACAGCATTCGTCGCAAAAACTGGAATGCAAATTTGGAACACACTACCTTTTTAAACTCAATAGAAGGAAATACATCCGGGCTACAAAATGATTAATAAAAGACATCAGCGTGAAAAGACAATGTCACTAAGAAATCCACAAACTTCATCATCATGCATGATTCCTTATCTTAGGATTGCGCGTGCAGCGCAAATTTTTGAAATATGCGTTCTTAAACGATCTAGAATTCATCTTAGGTAAATAAATTCAAAATCCGGGACAGCATTTTAACTTTCCCGGGACATCCGGACAGCTCCAAAATCCGGGACTGTCCCGGAAAATCCAGGACAGTTGGCAGGTCTGATACTAATACTATACTTCTTGTGATGGATTAGGTAAAACATTAACCTTGGAGACTACTATGAAAGCAGTTGAAATGAGACGCCATTATTTCGTCGACAAACTTCACCTGCTGTTGCCGAACTTGCGCTTTGCTGATTACTAAGGTGATCTGGAGCCTAGAAGAGTGGAAAAAATCAATGCATAGGTCGGCATGCTTCACAGGAAAGCGCGGTATTTGTACATAATTGGTTAAACAGGGTATTGATGCTTCATGAAGATAGTCTAGATATTGCCTAAATAGAAACAGGTTTCGGTAGAAAAGAATTTTCCTGAACGATTCAGAGGCTGTCTATAATTGTGATATCGAAGTGTACCAATGTAAGGAAGAATTGGTGCTGAAATATTGACACAGAAGATTGACCTGCATCGTAGAATACAGTTTATTTATTGAACGGGTCTAAATTAACTTGGGCTTTCAAGTTGTATTGGACAATTGGTGAAGTAGTGTCCCGTAGGAGAAAAATGCGAATAAAATCTATGTTAAATGTATATGAATGATGTATGTTTCACTTTCATGTACAGCAACAAAACACATGCAATATTGATATTATCATATATAAACCGTACCTGAAAAATCAATATATGTCAATTCAAATCAAATTCACATATTAAGCATACATACATGCTGGCCATGCTACCCATATATACCATGCTGGCCAGACGTTTAACACAATTGCATTTTTATCACTATACTTTCAGTGTTCGCTCAGTTTTCTTTCTTGTCTCTAGCTGTGCATCAACAATATCGTCTACATTGTCACTTCATTTATTGATGAATTACATAGATATCTGTATGGAATCTTTGAATTAGAAGCGTACCTAACATATAGTGAAATACTTTGTGAAGCGAAATTCGAAACACAGCAATTATGGGTAAGAGACAAATTTCACCAACGAGTTTCTCAAATGGTAGTTCTGCGTGAAGGAAAGACACTTTGTTCGATCGCCAAACGTCTTGGTACTTCCCATTCAACTGTTATTCGATGTTTATCACGTTTCAAGGCAACTGGGAGTTACCACCCCACCTGGCAGAAAACGTTGCTTATCAGTTCATCTTGATCGCTCTTTTAGAAGAGCCGTAGTGAACGATCCCACTATTTCATCTACGTCTCTGTTCAATGAATTGCCAGAAAATGTCAATCCGTCGTCGCTTGCAGTGTGACTTTAAACTACGATCTTACCGACCAGCGTGTGTCCTATGACTTTCTAATAGAAGAAAATTCGAGAAGTTTCGGCGCTGGACACCAGAACAGATGACAGTGTGATGTTTTTAGACGAACCTATCGTAAAACAATTTTACCCTTTCTCTACTACCGGTCGCTGACCTCCTCGTAAGCGTTATCATCCACGCTACACCATTAACACACCATTAAAACACTCAACAAGTATCACGACATGGGGAACTATCTCAGCGGCTGGGCGAGGATCGGTTTGGTTCATGACTCCTGGCACAACCATCAACGGTCAAGTATACCTTCAAGTGCTGAAGGATAAGTTGCTCCCATTCATGGAGCTGAATGGGTTTGCAGTTTCTGAAGTATCAGACACAAATATATTTCAACATGATGGGGCTCACTGCCATCAAGCCCGCCCGGTAAGAGATTGCTATCAGAAAACATCACTGTTTTAGGACCTTGGCCTGGAAGTTCTCCCGACATTAATCCTATCGAAAACTGCTGGGCAGTGCTCAAAATGAAGGTTGCACACCTTAAACCGTCTTCTACTAGCGATCTGATGGACAAAATACGTCAAGTGTGGACAACTGAAATCACGCCAGATTATTGTCGCAGCCTGGTCGAATCTATGCCATTAAGGCTTGAAGAGGTCCTCAAAGCACATGGTGGGCCAACTAGATATTGATATTCTTTTTGTCATGAAGGGTTGAATTCATGCTTGCTAGAGTATATTATTGTGATGTGTTGGATACATTTATCATAACATGCTTCTTTATCGTAGCATCAAATATATTGTTACATGAAAACAAAATTTTTTGAAATTTTTTTGATATTCGAGATTTGTCACATTTTGTTACGTACCGATGGACGCAAATGTCACATTTTGTCACATGCTTATTGACATAAAAGTCACATGCTGATGAAAACACATTGCCAAAATTTGAAACATGCCGGTGGGCATAAGATTGGCAGTTATCAATCTTGCCTTAAAAGCTGATTTTTTTAAGTAGAGCATTTGACAAACATTCATGATATAAATCAAACGAGGTTTTAGCGGGACAAAATCGAGAAAAATAGTAAATTTGTTAATTATTACTAATTATTATTCTTATTTATACAGTTCCGTATGGGTGGTCTCCGTGGCACAGTGGCTAAATGCTTGGCCTAGCAATCTTTCGGTCCAGAGGTGTCAGTCCCCGAAAGTGTCATTGGAAGTGACGAAGGGCATCCGGACTAAAAGATCATAAGTCTCCAGATGAAAGTCTGACTATGCCAGCACCGTCCAATCCCGCAGCATGAGGAGTAGTGACGTTAAACAATCATTTCATTTTCACGTTAAACCATCAATTGCCATTGAAGGTGTACAACATCTATCCCGAGATTTTGGGTAATAACGAAACAGACAATGGGTAAAACCGGGACACATTCACCTTCGTTTATAGTGAAAAAATTGCACTCAAACCTTGTTCTCTTATTACAATTGATTCTTTTTATAGTCTCGAATTCATTACTTTTGGCAAATACGTGTATGATTGCATAATAAACACGTACTCGGAATGTTTCACCATGTTAGTTCACAAACCATATTATTTCACAGAAAATAGGAAAACTTTGTTTTCAGTGAATGTCACTCATTTTTATAGCGATTACTACACGTATTACTTTTGCTTTGTATTCAGATCAGTGAAAAATATGAATACATGCGCGTTCATTATAGGAAGCATACACCATACATTCACAGGGACTCCTACGATCTGGACATGACAATCAAGAAGCATATGGCCACATACAATGAATGTTACAATTGGGCCATTACATAACATTCGATGTCAACTTTAAAAAGTCGGATAAATAACGGCACGATTTGCCTGGCGCAAGTACAAGTCGCCACTTGGAGCAAGAAGGGGAAAATATCAATCTTGCACATTCCTAATACAAAAAATCATCATCAAAGAATAAAGGAACATTAGAATAATGACCTCCCTAGAAAACATGACTTAGTTATTTCATTCAGATGACGTTAATGCTCCTCTATGACTTTGTTCATATTTTGTCAGAATGTTTCGCGAATTTATCACATTTTGTCACACCAACAACAAAAAACACACATTTTGTCAATTTTATTTTGAGATGAGAAATTGTCACATCATGTCACGTCGGCTCACCCCTGATATGTACATATCAAGCTTGTTAGATGCAAATATTAATATTACATTAATTATACATGTGAAAATACGACTTATAGCACACATTACGTACATCATTATTTAAACAGGCTGGATCAATCATATGGCTTCTGGGAGGGTCAATGTTCAACTAGCCAATGAATGTGCGAACCGTTTGTCTCACGGGAAGTTTCTCAGGAATTGGCATTTGACTAAATTCTGTTCTTCTTCGTCATAAGTTGTTATTTCGACAAGTCTGTGGTTCCACTATGTTCTATGATGGAAGGAGTGTCAAGAAACAAGTTTTATGGATTCAAGTGGTTCAAAAAGAATAATGAGTTCTCGGATTGAAGAATTCTCAAAGAAAACGATGGCAGATAAATCAGTGGAGATACAGAAAGTAAACAGGACTTATCTTCAGGAGGAAGTGCAATATGCAGTATCAATCAGAAAATCAGTTGATTAGAAGTCAGTGATTAGCTTGCTTTCTTCAACCGCATACCTTGCAATCCTACAGACCAAAATTCTAACTGACTTGTGCAACTTGTTACTTCATATTTGTGTGATTTATGCAAAATTTCACTCGTAACTCGCATGATTCTAACAACTACATAGGGTTGTTCCATATAGTAACGGTTGTACATTGCTATTTTTTGAAAATTGAGAAGTTCGTGGAAGTAGCGTTGAGAAGTAGTGGAAAGAAAGTTGCTTTGGCTCTTGTTCTGGTAAAAGTTGGTTTAAGAGGCTGTCAGCGGTACGTGGTGACTTACGCTGATCTGAATAACTTCAGTTCAGATTGCTTCATCTCAGAGGATTTTGATGACTGGTTTAGGAATTCCTAGAAAGCAGGATGAAATCAAATAAACAACCATGGAAAAGTAGAAAGTCTCATGTTAACTCGTGCAGTTATTGGTCTAGAAATTTCGGAATTGAACGAAAACAAAGTCGTTCAACATCCTGCAGCCTTCTCACTTTCTGAACTTCCAGTATCAACTGATGATTTAATAAAAGGAAGTGACATACAGGTGGCCACAGCTGATGAATGTACCAGCTACCGAAGTTGATGTAGATGTCGGTTTACTTATACAGGGTGGAGGCTAAATTTCAAATTAGCGGACTGTTTCATCGAATTTCCACGCTATTTTTCAATTTTAACCATATACGTTATTCCAATTATACTGTTTAAAAATTGAGACATTTTATGGAACCGGCGATGTGCCTTGTGGTAGAGTGTTCGCTCTGCGTCCGGGAAACCTTTGTTCAAACCTTGGTCGGGTAAAACCTGACTTTTAAACCAGGTACACTCCGCAATCTTGCTTAACATTCAGCACAAGAAGAATGTGAGTAAAATGAATAACAACTAGGCTACATAAAATAAAGGCTCCGCACCTAATGTGCTTCCGAGTATAAACAAGGTTCACTTATTTATTATTCATTCCCATTCGAGTCTTACCACCAAATTTTGACGTGATAGACAACAGACCACCCAGCCGACTCGAACATAAAAAAGCGAAAAAAACGAATTCTCAACGCAAGAAAGCGAAAAGCGAACTCACTTTTTTTTACATCAAGCAGTGTAAAATAGCGTTGTAACGATATAATATGCCATCAAACCATACACTACCACAAATAGTATGAACGTGTGCAAATATTACTTGCTGATACAAAAATGATAACTTGACGGAGTACCTCCTATAAGGTATTTCTCTTGCTTCTTCTTATGCGAATGTACCAGACCATATTTTTACATTGGTTTTTGTATTCTATTAATGATCGATCAGACAGATAACCATCAATCGATTTAGATTGCTTCAATTTTTAGACAAATAATGAATGTAGATTCCAAGATTGTTCCACAGAATGGTTGAAACATAATGTTGAAAAATCAGCAAAATACTGCTAGAAAATTCATCAGAATGAACATGATTTTATAATTTCGAATGTTGCTAAGGAAATTTCTCTTACTGACATGCTTCCAACTACTAAATTAGCCGAAAACTTTTACCATGTATTTTATCTGATTATTCCAAAACATATTGATATTTTCAAGCATTTATTAGATAGGGGTCTATCAACTTAAGTCATGCGAAGTGTATCATATCACGAATAATTAGGTTTTACACCAATATCGCAATTATTTCATGCAATGATAGAATGTACACAAAAGGTTTCATCTGATAATCACTAGTTTTCTTCACTACTCGTAAGCCTAATATTATGCTAATAATATTGCTTACTAGGATGCATTTTGGCAATGAAAGATAGTGCTTATACTAAAGCCATATTATTGAAGCAAAATTGATCTCATGTTAAATGGGCATTGTTGCATACGCTAATTTAGATATAGAAGTGTCAACCTGTATATTCACGATCAATGAGATTGATGCTGCTCAGTTATGTAGCCCTATAGTGATTAGATGAATAATACCTCAAAAGATGGATTTTTTACGACAATGGACGGCTGCCGGCTGGCAAAGAGAGAAAATTATGTAGTCAATGATTTACATTCGAGTGTGCTCTTTACAGACCCTTTCCGTCAAGCCTTTAACTACAAGTGGGCCTACTACAGAGATTAAAAAACTGCCTCCTATGAGACATATCTTAGTACTTTTCAATCATAACTTTTAGTGTAAATATACATGTACATTGATGTTCTAGATCTAAATTGATGAAAAGCGACGATAGATGATTATGTTGGATAAATCTACGAAAATATTCCATAAAGAAGCTATCACCATACAGTCTACTTCAAAAGCCAATTATCAAGATCATGCTCCATGCACGTCTAAAAAATGCAAACAAGTTCAAGCTTTGCATTGAATTGATAGCCAATGCTGTTGATTTTATTTATGGCCCCTCACAATCCAAAAGGGCCTCCTCACGATCTCTTTAATGATCTTATAAGGGTCACCTCATAATCTCAAAAGACCCTCTCACGATCTTAGAAGGCCCCCTAAAATGCTTCAAAATCCAAATTATTTGTTCCTTGTTAGAACATTTTTCCCACTACTTAGTTTAGCCTAAAAAGCCGGAATTCCGGTTAGTATCGGAAGATTGGCAGCCCTGATGACCACGAAAGTAGTTATTTTCCTTTGTTTTTCTCGAGTTGCAGAAATATCTGGAAACTTTGTTTTGCGTTACTCGAGTTTCAGTCTCTTTCCTTCGCACTATTTCGCAACCTTCTCATGAACTGTACAAATTTCTCGATGTTCATTCAGGAGCTGTTAGACTCCTAGCTTTGGATTACAGTTAAGCCTTTGATCTTTTGCCTTATGATACTATTATTTCCTCTTGCATTCAGCAGGGCTTAACATATCAGGCCATCATTTGGCTGATGAGTTACCTTACTGATAGGCGCTAGCACACATAAGTTTCTCCTAGCGTGACGTGTGATTCTTGGTTTCCTGCCTCTAGTGGTGTTCCACAGGGCAGCATTATTGGGCCGCTTTTATTTTGTGTTGTGATGTCATCCTTGAAACCGGTATGTCTCAACACTCGTATAATTAAGTATGCTGACGATATAGCTCTGCTTCACTTCTTAAGAGATGTTCATGATGATCAGCTTCAAGTTGAGCTTGACAATGTTATTTCATGGTCGAATTGTTGGTTTGGAGCTGAATTTTGCTAAGTGTTCTGTAACGAATTTTATAACAGAGGTTTTCAATGTGCTGATGCTTATGCACCTTCTGGTATTGCTATTAATACAACGGAGTCTGTAAAGCTTCTTGGAGTGATATTTTCTCAGAATTTTAGATGGAATCATCACATAGAATTCATTGTAAAAAAGCCAGCAACAGAATTTTTGTTGTCAGAAATTTGAAGCGGTCAGGATGCGATCAACATGTTTTCTGTGTATAAAGCTTTCATTCGTTCAGTACTCTTGTATGTATACTCCTCTTCTTGCAATGCCTCACAGTATTTACACGATTTGCTATGCAGTGTTGAAAAACGTGCTTTTAAGATCATTTTTAGTTCCTCTATCCATGATGATCCAAGTTCTGATAATCTATGTCGTAATTTATTTGAAGTAATTCACAAGTTTGATAATCATCCTCTCCGACCTATGTTTGTGGTGCGTGCCCCCATCCATAGTAACTCCTTTGTTTTGAGGCCTCCAAATGCTAAGACTAAGCGACTTGGCTCCTCGTTCATTAAGTTTTGTCGAAGTTGAAAGTACGAGTGTATCTAATTTGTAATTCGCCCGCGACATTGCGGACAAATAAGGAGTTTCTTGTCTTGTCTTCATCTGTTCTTGTTTATTGACTGTTTCCTTGGATGGTGGCTCAACAGTTTTCAAATTGTCAGCTTTTTTTCTCTTAACCTTCTCTGTTTCGCAACGAATCTGATACTTCCTATGAGCATTGCGGTGAGCTTGTATCAGCTTGTTTATGGGCACACTAGAGACCCCACCGTTGCATTCGTTCGATCGCATCCTTGTAAACTCCCAAACCGATCAAGGGCATCTTCTGAGAGCTGCTATGTGGAATAGTCAACAGTTTTTGCTGTATTGCTGTACAGGCATGGTAGCAACCCGGTGGTATCGGAATGACCATCTCCTCACCAGCAGTAGGCATGTATTTGCTCACTGGGTGTGCCGCTTCGTAATGTCATGATACGAAGCCTCCTATCCGCTAGAGATGGCAGGGTAAAACAGCAACCGCCAGCAGTAATACGACTTTTTATCCTTTTGGTATCAGTTTGCGTGGATACAATGGACACATGGTAACCGTCTGTCAGAAAATTTGTGTCTGATGTTTCCAGCTGAGTCAGATATAATACAGGGTGAACATAAAAGAATACCCCAACTTTAAAAATTTGTTGTGACAAGACTAAGCAACGCACGAGGTTCGGTGAGGTGTCATTTGTAAGACGACGTTCTGAAGTTTTTTTTACATCTTTGTCCTACCACATCTAAGATAAAATTTACTTTTCTCAAACCACAGTCGGCCATCGATTAACATAATCGTCTTTCTTGAGTTTAATTTTAGATCGTGTGGGACTCCTACACCGGTACGCATGTTGCATTAAGTAATATCTATATTTATCCCTCTGGGATTCCCATGAATTGATGCGTGTCAGTTAGTTACCAATCGCGATCGAATGACTCGTCTCTTAATTTAAAACTTTCTACGAGACCCATAAGTCATTTTTATCATTCTTCAAGATGATTACAGCGAAACAAAAAGCCTTTTGTGTTATTCAATTCTGCAAATCTGTATCGACAACAACTGTTCAACGCACCTTTCGTTTGCAGTTTGGGGTGAACCCACCTGATAGAAAAGAGATCCTACGTTGGTACCGACAATTCGTAGAGACTGGATGCCTGTGTAAAGGCAAGAGCCCAGCTAGACCTAGAGTGATGGAGGAGAGCGTGGAGCGTACTCGCGGTACTTTTCTACGAAGTCCACGAAAGTCAACTCGTCGTGCCAGCCTTGAACTGCAAATGCCTCAATCTACCGTGTGGAAGGTTTTGCGAAAGGATTTGAATATGAAACCGTACAAATTACAGCACCTACAAGCTTTAACAAGTGGTGATACAGAACAGAGAGTAGAGTTTTGCAATTTCATCTTCGAACAGACTGAGTTCGATGTCTCTTTCATTTCGAAGCTCGTATTCTCAGATGAAGCTATATTCCACGTGACAGGGAAGGTGAACAAGCACAACGTACGTATATGGTCAACTGAGAATCCTCACGAGTCTGTGGAACTTGTACGAGACTCGCCGAAAGTTAACGTGTTCTGTGCTATCTCGCAATCGTCGTTTTTGGTCCTTTCTTTTTTGAAGACTCTACTGTAACAGGTACCTCGTACTTTGAGATGCTTGTTCATTGGTTGATGCCTCAATTAGAGGAACATGCTGGAAACTTTATTTTTCAGCAAGATGGGGCACCGCCTCACTGGCATCTATCAGTCCGACAGTACTTCAATGATCATTATCCTCAACGCTGGATTGGACGTCATTCATCTACAGATAAAGCCCTTCATCGTTGGCCACCGCGAAGCCCAGACTTGTCACCTTGTGATTTTTTCTTTGGGGTATATTAAGAATTCTGTGTATGTGCCACCACTCCCGACAAATTTAGAAGAACTGAAATCTCGAATCACAGCATCCATCCGATCTGTGACATCGGAAATGTTGCAAAACGTCTGGCGTGAGTTTGATTATCGAATGGACGTTGTTCGTGCTGCTGAGGGCGGCCATATTGAGCATTTATGATGTTTATAAAGGGCCTATGATACAAATGGTTAGTATCGTAAATTCGTCTTTTATTTAATTAAATACTTGATGGAAATAAGGTATACTTACACTTAAAAAGTTACAACAGAGTTGTCGGTAAAATGAATAATAGATATCATGCATTTTTAGCCAAAAATTAATGATCAAAATTTTGTTAAAAACTTAAGAAATTAAGTCATTGCTTTGGTAGTAAAAAAACTTCAGAACGTCGTCTTTCATATGACACCTCACCGAACCTTGTGCGTTGCTTAGTCTTGTCACAATAAATTTTCAAAGTTGGGGTATTCTTTTATGTTCACCCTGTACTTAAAGAAACAAGGTCTCGAACTTTCCAGGGAGTAGAACGATTTGCTCTAAAATCCGCGGAAATCCCGAACTTCCACTTTTTTTGTACTATTTGTATTCATCGATATTTTATTATCTAATTTTGGCAAACCAATTTTCTAAAGTAGGAGTTCCTCAATAGAAAAAATCAAAATTCAAGTAAGATGTTCAATATCTTCACTTTGCAAACAGATTCATTTACAGTTAATAATAATAGGCTGTTTTCTATACATGCGTATCAGTGAAAACATTTCATATACGTGTACAGGAGAAGCAGTTTGTATTGTTTGTTAACATTTACATATAGTTTTTAATCCGGGGTTCGGATTTTTTCCACATAACTTGACATTTTTCGGAATTTTACATATTTTGTTGAAACTTTGTAAGTTGCTTGAAAAAACTAACCGTCACAAAAATCCAAACAATAGAACTTTTCTGAAAAGGAAAAGTGAGACTTAACTAATTCAGCTATACACCTTATGAATTACGAGTATATACCTGAATAAATTAAGTTTTTTGACACCTAATAATTTTCGGGTACCCCTACTCCCCCCAACCCTATATTTTTTTATTCCACATTTGCACGAAATACGAGAATGACCATTTACATCACTAAATCCGCGGAACCGTTATACTCCCTGAATTTCTTGATTCAAAGGATAGTGATGGTAGTGCAAATTGACTGAAGGCAAAAATTAAATGAAGAGTTATAAAAATAAAATTAATCAGTTGATGAAAATGAGATAAGTGTACTTTGTGATCACTGTCAAGTACGAAAAATGAATACCTCTATCATTGTAAAATCATTCACATCTTACAAATAATTCACGGCTACAAGCCACTGAGTAAGGGGCTGATCACCTGTACTTGTTTAAAAAACAGCTAAGCTGCTAAATGTTAGGCCTAATTAAGTTTAATCAATTAAAGAACTTTTATGGCTCTAATTATTTTCAAAAA
This sequence comes from Prostheceraeus crozeri, assembly GCA_907163375.1. Classification (NCBI taxonomy): domain Eukaryota; kingdom Metazoa; phylum Platyhelminthes; order Polycladida; family Euryleptidae; genus Prostheceraeus; species Prostheceraeus crozeri. Next base: position 610,901 of record CAJQUW010002633.1, on the reverse strand, counting down.
CGATAGGCTTAGTACCGATGTCATCAAATTTTTAACTGGCTATCAACTAATCCTGTTCGTCCATTAGTAATGCGGTGTACTTTGTTAAGAAATACATGTGTGTATATCGCGGTTAAATACTACATGCATCGAGGTATTTAATAGCCTTTTCTGCGCATCATGGTTTCATCTAGCAAAATTTACTTGACAAGGTACGTATAATGGCACTTATTGATATATTTCCCGTGTATCTGATTTTGTCGTGACCACAGCAGAGAACAAAATCTTCACCACTGAAAGAAGCTCCATGAACTAGCGACCCAGACATTTGGAAGCAGTGGTCTATACATAAGCCACAATTGGTTCAGTGGCTCTCCTGTCATGATTTACTGTAAGGCTTGTAACTCATCAGTTAGCCTAGCCATTGACTCTATTCGATATACCAATAAAAACTCTGATACAGTTTTTGTCACTGAAAGCGTTCATAAAATTTTGTTCGCCAGATTTCGAACTGATATCCTTCCTCAACTTGGTGTGGATGTAGGCGTGTAAGCAACCAATATTGCTAAATAGCGCGATTCTCACCCAGACGTTTTACTGCTCAAGAAGTTTTGAACTTGTAAAATATCTTACAACTCATGAAATTGATACCGTGAAGATAGCGTGATTTCCTCAGCACGACTCGCAAAATTTGCCATATTGCGAGTCTGTTACGAAAATGCATGTAAGCACGTTAGGAAACACAAGCGATTTTTGTATACGCTTGTCGATAGATCACGAGTTTATACTTGTACAGGACCTTCCAGATAAATCTGGACTATTTTCAATCTAAGCTGCTGACAGACAAATCGGTTATAAGGGAACATCAGTGTGTTTCTACATTACTACTATGTCTATGCCGTCACGTGATATCGCGTTCACCGCTGACAATACGTCAACCTGTCACGCGTGCGCATTACAAGTAAGCGTACCTGAAACAGTGTGCGCGCAAATTGACTCAAATTTGAATTTTTCAATCATGTCTCGCGAGTTGGAGCGACGTGCAGCGGTTTTGGAAGGTCTGCGTGCTGGTAAAACACCTACCGAAATCATTGCTTTCTTTGGTTACTCGAAGTCCTTCGTCTACAACATCCGGAAGGACTATGAGGCTGCACCAGACAAGGACCAAGTGACAGCAGAGAGGAAGCCCCACAAGCGGCGATCCGACAGCAAGCGGTCCGAAGACTTCCTGGAGGAGTTGAAGACCAACATTGCCGAGGATCCAGGACAGTCGATGCGGCATCTGGCCAGAAGATGTACGTGGCCCGTTCGACCATCCGCAGGTCCGTGCACCAAGACCTCGGCTTCCAGTCGTTCGTCCTACGAAGGCGCCAGCTGCTGACGGAGGCTACGCGGGAGAACCGGATGGTGAAAGCCCAGGCCCTGCTCAACGACCTGAGGCGGAACAGCGCTGGACTGCTGAGGTTCTTCTCCGATGAGAAGAACTTCATCCAGGACCGTAAGGTGAACCGCCAGAATGACAGGTGGTTGTGCGAGGACCCTGCTGACGTCCCAACAGTGATGCACAGCAAGCATCCGGCATCCGTCATGGTGATTGGTGTCGTCATGCCGCCTCACTTCTTTGAGAAGGGACTGCGCCTCAACGCGGATGCCTACATCGACGTCCTGGACTCGGTGGTGAAGCCCTGGATGGATCAAGTCGCCAACGGGAGAGACTACGTGTTTCAGCAGAATTCCGCGCCAGCCCACAAGGCAAGGAAGACCCAGGCCTGGTGCTACAAGAACTTCCCGTACCACTGGTCCCCCGACCTCTCCAGACTGCAATCCTCTCGACTACTACGTGTGGAGCGTGGTTGAAGCAGGTGTCAACAATAAGCCTCACAGCACTTTGGGAGCTCTGAGCAGCAGTATTGTCCAGGAAATGGGACAAATTGACAGAGGAACCCTGGCCAAGGCCTGCTCCAGCTTTAGGCACCGCCTTGAGATGTTAGTGGAAGCCCAGGGCGGCCATTTTGAGTGAAGTTGACTTAAATAACTTTTCTTGGTCTTGTTTTTACAAAATAAATGTGTTTTGGCACTAAATGGAGCTGTTTTGATTTGTCTTACAGCTAAAATCAATCATAGTTGAAAAGATGATTAAAAGTCCAGATTTATCTGGGACACCCTGTATACACGAATTATACTCAACCCAAATGTGTACACGACTTCGATGTGAATAGCAGGCCTCCTACGCTACTTTTTCAAAATTTTAGGACACAAAAATAATTAATAAGAAATAATTCTCTGCGTTCCATCCCATTGAGCGGTAAGATATCCGTCAAATCATCATGGCATCGCCACCGAAGTCGTGTATATTAGATCCGATTCCGACTTGTCTCCTGCGCATAGTTTTCCCATTCATCGCTGAAACATCAAGAGCTAAGCGTAATGGCGCATAAGTTCTGATGTTCGAAGAGGATCATGGGCTTTGGCTTCCTGGAGACTAGTAGGCCTACTGATGGGAACTGATGCCAAAGCTCTTTGGATATAGACAGCTCCCCTTTTTGTTCGAGAAACTAGATGTAGCACAGTGCCGTTATAGAATCTGCTGCTTACCGATTCAGGTTTCAATTGTTCAAAAACAGTCTACATGTATCGGAAAACCAGGCTTCGTCATCGAATTCGTTCGAGTTTATCGAGACCATCACTTTTATGCTTCCTTTCATGCGTGCATCAGACAGCTAACAGTAGAAAATTTCGTTTCAATGTCAATCTACCAAACGCGGTGCATTAGTAAAAGATTCAATGAACCGCATTTGGACATATCACAACTGAAATGCACCTTCATTTATAAGAAAAGCATAGATCTCACGTGGACTTCAGTCTTAAGTAAAAAATCGACCCGTTTTACCCCATTTTCAAAATTAACAGATAACAATGACGAATACAGATAAGTCTATTATCACATCATAATTAGGAATGTTCTAGCGTTTCCATGGAAATATCAATCCGCTTGGTTTCCAGATAACTTTAGGTGGCCGATTTCACCCCGCATATACACATTCCACCCCACCCTACCCTAGCCCAAGAATGCCTGTTTAGTATCATGGGTAATGTAAAGCCTGGTGTCCTAATTGTAACCCCTCCAATAGAGCTAGCACAATGATTCGCAGCTTTCTTAAGTATTTAGGTGATATGTAAAAGGAAAGCCGATAGGCCTACTCAACGCTTGTGATCAAATGAAGAAAATCAAATGCGCGTCTTGCTGAAAAAAACCTTACAACCAAACGCTTCTTGTTGATAGCACCCATGTAGATCTGATGCAACATTTAAATATGATGCACTTTGAATGTTCACAGGAAACGTGAAATGTTGAAATACATGCAAACCAATTCTGGCACTTCCGCGTGTTTAATCGGATAGAAATGCAGCCACATTTTCTCAACAAGATACATTTCTCACACATCTTACCTTTTCTCACATTTTTCACATCCGGGCAATCACTGAATGCCTCATACTGTCCACAGCCGAAAAGAATGAAGTGGAGAAATTCCCAATAGAGAAAGCGGAAGAAAACGGCTATCTTTTTCATGATGGAAGAAAGTATCACTATCACCAGAATCGATATAAGAGATTCCCAACTTAGGATCTAGGACAAGAAAACGTTGTACACTTGATCAAGATGGACTAGATTCTCCGAAAATAGGAGCGGGTAGGAGAAAAATAACAATTTAATCGAGACTGATCGACGGGAAAAGAATAGGTAGAGCATTTAATTGGAATGGATTTTCAAAGAAGGATGTCGAATATTTATCAATCATGTCGAATATTTATTTATCAATCGAGACAAATCTCTCAATGAATATTCTATATTCTAAATATAATTCTATAAGAATCTAGATAGTGAGATGAAGAAATTTCCTAAAACAGAAGAAAACGTCGAGCTTTGTCCGATCAAGACAAGTCGAGAATATAGATGCCGAAATTAAGAGAAATTCTCAACAAATGATGTACAGCAAACGCTTGCTTTCCAATGCAATGTCAAAGCATGTCTCTCTTCGCCCAACTAGAGCAGACTGAATAGATTCATCCATAAAAAAGGTAGACCGGGACAAGGAAACGTCGACTATCTACGTAATGATTAAATTGTATCTCACATTTAATCTCACTATACCCACAGACTATAAATTGATGAAACTCATTCTCTGAAGGAAAGTGGTTTCGTGAAAAAGAAAATGTTATAGTATATCTCGCTCGGAAGTCCGGAAAATTCCGAAAAAATAGGATCGATAGGAAAATAAGTCTTGAGGGATATTGCACAATTGCAGAAACAGAACTGGAGTTGAATGGAGCATTCTGCATAGCTTTCCAAAATTGTTTCCGTATTTCTTCGTAAATTGTAGAAAATTTGACTTGGTTTGTAACAATATTATTAATGTTCACAGATGGTCCTTTCATTTTTGAACGAACAGTAAATGGAAAGGCCAAATGACCGGCTTCAATGAGTCAAGAATAATAAAATTGACTTGAGTGCTCCATCTTACATGACAACTTGGTGTCCGTGTTGCAAATCAAATGACGCGAAGGTGACTACCTCATATGACTATAAATCCACACAATATATGGCCTGTTTTTAACAAACTGTGCATCAAGGTCAAGGCAGTGAATCAACAGGAATTCGTTTCTTTAAAATGTATCAAAAATTTTGTTGGCTTCATGGATATACCAACTTCGCCGCATGGGAAAAAATCTGCAAACCATGAAGTTGACCAAGAACACACTTTCCCTTCTATATCCATAAACGTCCCATCACTGCTGCCTCAAGCAATAAAATTAGCACCTAGGGCAGTGTGACCAGACGTCCCAGTTTTACCGGGACAGTCCCGGTTTCGGCGAATTTGTCCCGGTGTCCCGAAAATGTCTTTCGGGACAGATACATGTCCCGGTTTTGCCGCTTCTCAATAGCAAAATTAAGTTTCAGATATTTTCAGTTATATTTAGTCAAAACTCATGAGTTCGGAAACACACTCCCTGGATCTTGACATTCGTCACTGAGATTTGTCAATTATTGGCAAGCGTTCATCCAATAAGAGAGCTATGAGCTGTTGCCGAATATCATGTTGTTGCAACGTCATGCGTACATCATGAAAAGCACCCATCCTCTAATTGCTATTGTGCTATCAAGAGATACTATTAATAGCGTCTTTTTTGGTTGAGAACATAGATTTGTGTCCTCACTTGAAAGTTGATTGATTGAAGTTAAGCCGCGTCAGAGACTATCGCTACATTGCATTACTGTGTTGAATCTTCGCCTGCTTTATCACCGATCAGTGTCATCACCGTCTTTCCTATTCGACCTTGGCTGTGAACTCGAAGAAGTGTGCCGATAAATTTCGTGATGCCGAAGAGAAAGTGTACATTCAATTTATATCTGCAAAGTGAGTTCCCCCTTTTTAAGAAGGGAAAGACAGTCCACGAAACCTATTGTACTCTTTGCTGCTGCACTTTTTCTGTTTCGGATGGCGGCCGATCGGACATCAACGACCATATTAAAAGTGCCAAACATAAGTCGTCGGAGCAGAGACGCTCATCCAAAGAAAGCGTACAAAATTGGCTTATAAAGAAAGCGCCCATGGCGGATGATTTGGAGATACAGTAGCGAGCATATTAATTGGGTCACCCTGAAAATTGACAGATTTTGATGTTTGGTGCACATTGTTTGCTTGATACATGACTCAAATGTGTATGTATCAATAGAGACAATGTGACATCAATGTGAAACATCAAAACAGATAATTTCAAATATCTGCAACCCAGCACACATGCACGTACGCACACACACAACAAAGTGTGACATCAATTGTATATGAGCGTGGGAGAATTCAAGCTGTATAGTTAATCATAGAAAGTTGTCAAGTTATTGATTAATGAAAGCTTTCTCGACACACAATTGTCATCTCTCAGCGGCTCAATCTATGACCATAGCATTCAATCCAAGAACATGACAGTTCATTTTTACTATGGATATCGGTGAGAACGCACGTGTAAGAATTATAACTTTATGGCAGGATGCACGACAAAGCCAGGGACAGGTTTCGAAGATAACAGGGATTTCACAGTCGTCGGTAAATAGAATTGTGAAACGGTATAGAGAGACTGGCGAAATCTTGCCAAAGAGTCGGCAAATGTGGACGTAAAAGACTTTCGACATCATATGAAGACCGACGGATTCTTAGGGCAAGCATGATTGATCCACGTCTTACAGCGTTGGATATCAAGAAAGAAATCGTTTCACCCTTATCCGTCCATACGATCCGACGCCGACTGATTGATGGTGGCAGAAAATCGGTGAAGCCCATACAGAAGCCGCTCTTGACAGCTCATGTGAAACAGTCGCGACTGCAATGGGCTCGGAATCATAAGGATTGGACTTCAGCTCAATGGGAAAAAGTGAGCAGGCCTTTCCACTGCTTTTCCTGTACTTTTTCTATAGTGATTATGATTAAGATATTAGATTGCATATCTTCATTAAGCTTTTTATCATTCAATTCAATTACTCATTTAATTATCAGTGAAATATGTCTAATCTTTAACTAATTTAACAGAAATCAGTTTTTGAGGGTATTTTCCTCTTAAAAATGAGTAGGCCTACGTCGTTAAAGAAATAAGTGGATAAACAATTTCCTATCTTTCTTCTTCAGGTTATCTTCAGTGATGAGGCAAGTATTGAAGTCCAAATGGCACAACCGCGTCGGATACGTAAGGGACCTGAGCCTTACTCAAGCCGCCACATGGCCATGCGCGTGAAGAAGCCACAGAAAGTGATTATCTGGGCGTGTATGAGTAGTCAAGGTATGGGACGGATACATGTTGATGGATCGATGAATGCTAATCAGTATCTTTGTGCACTGAGGACTCGTTTGGTCCCTCAGACAAGTGATTGGTTCGGGGATGACTTCATTTACCAACAAGATAACGCCCCCTGCCACACAGCCAAAGTGATCAAAAAATACTTCGAGGAGAATTAAATTCGAGTGTTACCATGGCGCAGCAATTCTCCAGACATGAGCCCGATAGAAACAATATGGGCCATCATCAAACGACAACTGGAGCGACACACCCTTACCAGTCGAAGTGACTTGATCAATCAGCTTCTCGACGTAACACAGCGTGACACTGAGGTGAAACAAAAACTTGATGAGAGTTGCAGAAAGTTGATGTTGAGCATGCCTGAACGTGTGAGCGCGTTATTGCAAGCCAAAGGTGGCCACACCAGGTTTTAACACGCTGGTGTACTAAAATATACATTGTTGATGGACTTGTAACACTTTTGTGTTCAGAAATTCAAAAGAATCAAAGGAAAATAAACATAAAGGCACATTTATGGTGAAAATTGTGGGTGACCCAATTAATATGCTCGCTACTGCAGCTGCGCGAGAAGGACTGTTTGCCTATCATTCTCTGGCACATGACCACAGCTTTCGGTCAATGGACTGTACGTCAAAACCAGGGAATTATAGATTATATTTTTTGTTACGGGAAGAACAACAACGTCGCACTACTGACATAATGAGGGTTACTTTCATTAGTAGTTTAGAACACTACCACTCATGTTACCTAAGTCAAGATACTAAATCGCTATGTACAACTATTAATTGCATATCATAACTCATGTATATACGCACATCCCCATCTTTATACACTATATAAATAATGAAAGCAATGAAGAATATGACAAGAAAATTTATTACAGTTTGCAGCATTTCTATACAGTTTCTTGTTTTTTTACATAATTTTACAATATTTACAAAAATTCGTGTTAAAACGGTCTTGGCGGGTATGCCATCCGATGTATAACCTACAAATTGTCCATTACTGAGTTCTACACGCTGAGCAGTATAGACTTCGTCGATCATCAATGTAACAATTTTTTCTGTCATCCAAAAAACTTGATCTCCTTTGCAGATACTCGAGATCAATCGAACAGGTTTCAACTGCAGATCCTCTAGACAATGAACGCAGCGTAGTCATAGAGGGCAGAATGAAAATATCTCTTAATTTATTATACAAAGATGCACTTGTAATCTGCCACAAAAAAGAAAGTGCCAACGTCTTACATGAATATTTTCTGGCATTCTTTGATACTTGACAAAGTCGTAGCTGCTCAATAACAAAATTTACTAGGTGGTACATTTCAAATTCGGGGTCATCTGATTGACTTTCACAATCTAAAAATGTTTCAAGAAAAGAAGCAGCGAGTTCTAGGTACTGATAGCTACTGTTGTTATCTAAATGTTTTTCTGACAAATTCTTCGTATAGGCAATAACGTTACAAAGTTGAGAAATAGTTTTTACTTTATCTCCACTGAAGATATGGCGAAAGTTGGAATTCGCTAACTTGATGACAGCACGAATACTCGCACGCTCATGCTTTCGTCGACGATCACCGTAGCTTTGTGAACAGGAGCCATAAGTTCGATGTTAGAAACACTGACGTACATAAAAATCAAACACGACTGATGATCTACCTTCACAATATTGGTGGGGAGAGGGCGACTTGAAGAATCACTTAGTTTCGAACGCAGAGCATCGAGAGAATCAAACGAATCTTCCTCAATAGATTCTCTGATCAAATTCTCAATTCTATTGTTCTCAAAGGACCGTCGGGAATCAGCAGTCGAATTTGAAGATCGGGGAACAGTTGGAGATTTGGTGAAATATTTAGGACACATGGGAACACTGAAGGAATTGCCTTTGATTTCAATCGTTTCTTCTGAAGAATTTGCGATAATCTACTCTCCCGTCTACTTTCACGTGAGTCGGTCGACGTTGTTTCGAAGTCGTGGTCGTTGAAGTGTTTCTCACACACACTGTGATTCTCATTAGGAGTAAAATCCTTTCGTAGGATAGCAGACATCCATCTTGAATGTAGAGCAGGGTCTGTTAGAAACTGAAACATTGAGCATTTCTCAATGACCTCATTTTCCTGGGCTTATAGCCACTGCGACAATTAGGAACGCAGCACAAAAACACCATCGGTTGAACGTTGTCCTTAAAATATATGTTACACGGTAATGCACGTTATGGCGAGCGAAGTTGAGAATCGGACAGTCTGATAGTCAGCAAGACGAAGCAATGTCCCAGCTAACACATTTACACATAGGTAATGAAAGGTGTGAGTCACGTTATCGCATGCATTGGAACTTGGAAGGGACAGCTTCTCGCTCTATCTTTGTCATGTAAGCAGTCACTGCAGCGCGAGATGTTAACCCTCTCCCTGTCAAGGCAGATTTCGCAACATCGTGCGTTGTTCTTCCCGATACACTATCTATAATTCCCTGGTCAAAACTTATCAATAAATTGCGGGACTCTAAATTTTTCTGTGCAAGAACAAAATCAGAGGCTATCGTTGTCAATGTATACTCCCCATACGCGCGAAAGGAATTGTGCGAGGATCTCAGCTAAGTTTCCTTCGTCACCCTTTCCACAGACACTTCCAATAGGCGGGAGACAAAACTCCTTCCCGTGATTGTTCGATACTTTTCAGACGAATGATGTGTAAAACTGCTGGATTTCCATGAAGTTCCAGGGGAGACAAGCCAAATAATTAAGGAAAAGTTACTTGATACCATGACCGAGTTTGAATTAAAAAACAAACTCGTCGGATTTTCTGCCGATAACACTAACGCGAATTTTGGCGAAGCAGCTCGCCATGGTGATCGCAATGTATTCAAATTGATGAGAAATGAACTGCAGAGACCAGGTTTCCTGAGCCTTGGATGCAATGCGCACATATTACATAATGCAATGAGAAGTGCAACTGATTTATTGGCAGTCGACGACGAACAGATAACTGAAAAATTTTTTGGATTTTTCCATATATACACAGTTCGCTGCAGTAACTTGAAAGAATTCTGTGCTGAAGTGGATATTCATTATAGCCGCATTCTTGGTTACTCTAAGACACGATGGCTTGCGTTGCTTCCAGCAGTAGAGCGTATACTGAAAATGTATCTTCCTTTAAAGCTATATTTTGAGACAACAAAAATGTCCTACTGTTATCAAACGATTTTTCGATGATCCTGTTAATGAAGCTTGGCTCCTATTTGTCCATTCGCAATCAACCATGTTCTCTACCGCAAATACAGCTATTCAATCTGAAACTTTGACAGCGATGGAAGCTAACAATATTATCACTGATTTGTTGGATAATTTGAAGTCCAGGAAAGTGAGCGTTTCACTGGTATGGAAACCAAGAATGTTCTTCGTCGACTTGAACGCGAGGAAAAAGTCGACCTAGCTCAATTTTTCCAGCATGTTGACGACTTTTTCGAAACAGCAATTGGCTACATCACATTGTGGCACCATTACAGTGACATCATATCCTTCAAATGGGTTCTTCTGAAAGATATTCCAACCTGGTCTAATGTAGAGGACTCTCTTGAAAATATCAATATAACTATGAAAGACGTTTGTAAGGTTAATGGTGATAGGCTCTTTGACCAATACAGAAAAATGAAAGCCTTCATTAAACCTGATGTTATGGACAAATGGAACGGCGACTCGGTTAAACCTGACGGTCGTTGGTTAGAACTTTAACATTTTCGTCACAATGCCGTTGAATTTGAAGAACTATATACTGTAGTTCAATTTGCGATGTGCTTTCTGGGCTCAAATGCCCCAATTGAGCGTATATTCTCGCTGATGAACAGAATGTGGTCATCTGACAAAACACAGATCAAAGTCGACACAATCAAGGCAATGCTGAATGTGAAGGTCAATTTTGACATGCCATGCCAGCAGTTTTTCGACTTTTTGAAATCGCAAAGGCAAATGTTGCTTGACATACATTCAAGCAAAAAATACGGAGATTCTTGAATGAACAATATTTCTGACTTCATTGCTTTTTCAACTATAGGATAGTAAATAAAGAGTTTCGCTACAACATCAATTTTTCATCGTTTACAAGAAAACTTAGTGGAAACAATGCTAGTCAAGGAGGCCACGGAAGTGATTAGACATTGATTAAAGAATATTTTCATGATAAATACACAAACAATTCACATTTGGTGAATTACTAAAGCAAAATTACTAAAGTGATTCAAATATTTAGATAGTTGTCATCTTCATGGAACGATGAAATGAAATCGGATTATCTCAGTCGAAGAAAATATAAGATACAAAATAAAACAATATACTAAAAAGACTTTATCGCATAGCCTACAGTTCAGAGATTGACAATAACCCAACAACGTAGTATGAAATGGATGATTTACATGGCAAGTTTTTGAAAGCAATTGCAGAAATAAAGGCCTACTCTTCTATGCATATACACCATGTGGATGAAAATATATTAAGAATTCGTCATTGTTTATAGAGAGGTGATGATTCCTGAACATAACAAGTTAAACAATCAATGATTGAACATGGATTGAAGAAATGTACTGAAAACTACTGGAAATTGGAAAAGCATTCTGCAAATGGCTACAAAAGATGTGAAAATTAAACATCAGAATCTTTAAGTCATACATTCGTAGCGAAGGTTGTGCGTTTTTACCATGTTTCGCCACTTTTCTCGATCCTCTGATACGAATTAGTTAGGATAGCGAAAAAGAGATGAAGGGTAGAGTCAAACACAAATGACGCACTGTACAAATAAAAGTAGGCGACAAATAATCGTTTTACATATCGCACAGGGACGAAGTATATCTATGAATAATATAGGCTACATGGATTGAATGGAAGCGAAGATTCCATGATTGTCACAGCAAGGTTTGACGATTTTTCCCAATAAGGTATTCGCAAGGCTACTCGGAAAATTTGCTGTTTGTGTTAACAAACATAATTATCTGTAAAGCAAGATACCACCTATAGGCCCATTTTTAACTACTTTTTTTGTGTCCCGGTTTTGGATAAAACAAATCTGGTCACCTTGACCTAGGGACTGTCTAACAGATGAACATATGATTCACGGAATTCCTAGAATGCATCAATAAAAGCATGACAGTGGTTTCAAAGGAAGGAATGAGTGCGTTTATCTACATGCACCAACAGTCTTTCACAGGGAATTTTATTTCCTCAAAATTCTTACCATCCATGGCCAAAACTTAATATATTTATTGGAAAAAGCATTATGGAAGGGACACCATCTTGGAAATTAAACAAAGCGCCCCCATAATTTCCGCAAGCTCGAGTTAAAGCTAGAAAGTGCATTACTTTGATGTATTAAAACACACTGAAGCGGATCTTCTCGTGTTAAATCGATGCTCTGAACAGCAAGAAAGGCAAACATGATCACTTATTCGAAAAAATTAATCGACCAAAAATGCACAGACTTCAAGTCATTTTTCGTTCAACCGTGGTGATGACAGAAAAACACAAAATTTCTTGCTGTATTTACCAAATGCTTTAAAAAAACAATTGTTATCAGTCAATTATTTTCAATCAATTGCTCATGCCCAGAGATGACCGACTTTGCTTGGACTCTCTAGATTTAGGAGAGCCGCTTCGACTGAAGTCGAGTATGAACTCGGGTTGCCGATTGAAAATAATGATTACTCAAAAAATATTTCTGTGGTGCCAATATAGGTATCCAAAGCTACACAAAAGTGTTGTTTCAACACATAAATGTGTCTACACAGGGTAGCGACTTCAACCAAAGGTATTTGACGTCGACTATTATTGCTATGTGGCTGCATGATTGAAGCAGTTGAACCTTCATCTGTATTCAAGAATTTCAATGAAAGATTCTTGTGAAAAATTTTAGATCACATGCTGATGCACTTTTCTGCACTGATGCACATTCCTTATACTCCATTAATTATACCCACAGACAGCGAACATCTATGCTTGTATCCTGTGCTTATATCATGCTTGTATCCATGGACATCGGACACTAAGCTTTAATTGCCGTGACCTTGACCAGCTGTCCAGTCTAGACCTTAATGATTAATGTTCGATGTCTATGCTTATATCCATGCTTGCAACCAGTGCTTGCAACCATTGCAATCGGATAGCATTATTAATGTTAATGTTATTAATGTTAATATTAATGCCATTATTATGTCCTACTAATGCAATCCGATCTCTATGCTTGCCACCTTTACTGATAACTGAAAAGATAGCTGCAAAGACAACTGATTCTTATTTATCTGTTGGCACGGATAAAACATATTTGGTAAAGAGAATGACACACACGGACACTGAAACAATTGTGCGTCGTGCACATGTGCTGTCATGATATTGGCGAACAAAAGATAACGGGATGCAGTGGTTGAGTCTTGGTAAGTCTTCACGTAAAATCAATTTGACAGAGTAGCTTGAAATGGATCGACTTGTAGCAGGAATCTGCAACCGCTGCATTCTTCAACAGTCTGATTCCTCGAATTGTCTAACACCCTAGTGACTTTTAATGAGGTTTTAAATCGACCAACAACCGAACACTTTCCTCTATTTTAGTATCACAATCTTAAACAGAGAGAAAAGTGTAATTCATGGTGTAATTTCTACGCCAGCATTTTTTCGAGAGAAGTGTTTCTAGTTTGTTTAATCGAAATAATGGTGAGATTGTCTTAGTTATGACATCAAGACAAGTTTAAATTATAGCATGTGATAATTATATCAGTTGTTGTCTTTTAATTTCTTTATACGTAGAAGAAGTGCAATTTTAATGAAAAAATATCTCTTGATTTTGTGACGGCCGAGTTAGTGGTGTCTGTCTTTCTTGGTACATGATTTGTTCTCCTAACGATTCTAATTAGGATTATCATTATATGAGTTGCACTTATCTGTTAAGGATTTTGAGAGGGCTTGAGTTTGTTATCCATATGAATGTCTACTAGGCAGTTTTGAGTCGATTGCTCCATTGTCAAGTTGTCTCACATTATTTTTTCAGCAGATTCTTTGGACTTGTAATTGGCCTGATTACAGTGATATTACCGTTTATTTGAAATTCAGAGAATGGTCCTATATAGCAACGGGTTTTAGTATAAAAATCTGCATTAAGTTTCAATTACAATTGGTTGGTGTCTTTAAGTATAAAAAGTGGTGGTGTCAACATATCTTCAATAGCAAAATGTAGGCTTGTGATTTGTAGAGTCCTCAATTTTAAGAATCTTATGCAAAATATGATCCTCGACTTCAAGATTGCCTCTGTCCCACTGAATGGAATGAGGATCGATGCTTGAACAGGGAATGCACTTCGCAATGACGTCTTCCACCTGCGTTCGATTAACATCCAAATGCGGATAATGGCGACTCAAAAAATATAGAGTTTTCTCAATACCAAAATGGTGCAGACCATGGATTCGCTCAATTTCAGCTAACGGAACGCAAGCTGGCAAAATTGAAGAGCAGCACTTGTGTCGCAGCCATTTTTGAGGCACTCTGGTCAGAGTATCCGCCTTGTTTTCCTCGGATCTCACCCACTTGATTGAAACGTTCAATGAGTACTCAGACACGATGTCTTTGATCAAGGACAGGCGCCGAAGGACAAGCGCTTCACCGAGACCTTTGGTCTTGACTCTTGTCTCCACATAGAATTGATGTAACCCATTGGTTCACTGTGTATGAGTCTGTGATTAACTCTATTTCCTTTAAAGGCCACCTAACGGCTAGATTCAAGCCTTTAATAATGGACTCAAGCTCACTCAGATTAATGTGACCAACATCATGCGGTTTACGAAGCCAAGACCCATCCTCAACTATGTGACCTTCTATTTCCAAAGCTACACCCATCGCTAGACTGCTAGCATCACACCAAACTTTCCCTTTGTCAACACAAGAAACAGACCAAATACCCTGAACTGGATCAAATTCATTCACACGAGTGCACAAATCTCCAACTAATGCCACTACGTTGTCAGAAAGCTTCTCATCCCAATGTCCTTCTGAACTCAACCTTTTCAAGTAAGAACATGCCGGCCTAAGCCATCCACACACAGGAAAATGTCCAGTCAGTCTTCCACACAAAGCAAATAATTGCCTTTTTGTCATAACATCCGAAAATCCCGAAATATCATTGTCCCTCTTCCATCTACAAACTTCACCCTTTTCCTCAATCCTAAGCCCAAGGACCCTGGCTCCCTGAAGTTTCTCAGGTGGCTTTGCTTCAAGTCCAAACTTGGCAAGAACACGTAGGACCCTGCAGTTATCGACAAAGTCGTTGTTTACGATGATATCATCGATGTAGGAGTCGGTATTTTTACGCACTAAATCATCTGATCCCAAAACAAATTGCAAGATTTTTGTCATTATCCTTGGGGCAGCATTCAAGCCATATCCCAATCGCGTCAGACAGTATGCTGATCCTTTATACCTCACTACTTGGTATCGCCACAAACCCTCATCAACGTGTATTTATAGATAAGCTTTGCGAAGGTCAATGACACTTAAATTATTTCCCAACTTACGCCAGTTTCTGATTTTCTCGGAGCACACTGAGCTTTCTGCTGTATGGCTCGATATGTAGGCATTTAGCTCACGAAAGTCCATGACTGGACGCACTTTGTTCTTATTTATTTGAATGACAGCCATCAATGGAATCAAAGCGTCATAATCATCTTCATACTTTTTTAGCCATCCCTTTTCTATCCAATCATCAACCTCGCTGCAATAATCATCTTTTGCCGAATCTGGAATTTTATATTGGCTTCTTAAATTTCTCAGATCTGGTTCAGCCAGAAACTTCCATCTCAAAACCCACCTACCTCCTTCGAACGTAGCGGTGAAGTCTTGGTCAACAATCCTAATGGGCTCATCCTTTATAGACGAATCTTTCGGAGTGATGCCATCACAAGCAACGACCTCATAGCCTTGTTCAAACGATTTCTTTTCCATTGAAGTTAGGGCAAAAGTGGGATTTATTTCACTGAAAAAAGTGACTTTGTTGTCCTTCACTATGATTCCGCCACTAGCATTAATGAAGTCCATACCCAAAATAATTCCGAAGCCTTCCACAATCTTTGTGACGAGGCAATCCAGCACAATAATGCGCCCAAATAGCTTAACTCAAGTTTGCAGGAACCATCACAAACTATCTGACTGTCGTCCATTATCACCACGATGGACTTTTCATTCGAAATACAACTCTTGTTGATCATATTTCGAGAGACAATGGATTTGGTGCACCCAGTATCAATCATTCCATTTGTTAGGGTGTTATTGACTTCAATTTCTCTGGAAGGAACTTGCGCTCGAATATGATATGGGAAGAGGCCACTTGCGCAATAGTGAACAGCTTCCCCTACTCGTTTTTTTGATCATCCTTTTCGGACATCAACTTTGGGCAACTACCTATCATGTGGCCTACTTCTCCACACTTAAAACATCTCCTCTCCCGCATTAGTGAACAACGATTCCTAGTGTGTCCCTCCTTCCCACAATTGTAGCAAATGATCCTTCTACCAACTTGTGATTTTGAATGGCTGTTCCTATCTACATGTACATTCCTAGTCACACAACATGTTTCAAAGGTTTTTGACTTCAACAAAGCTCTAGTTCTTTGCAGAATGAGTTCTAAAGTCATCTCAGACAAACAGCAAGCAGCCTTCAACTGTTGCTTTATTTCAATTGGAAGCCCGCAAACGAAGGCACACTTCAAGTACTCTAAATTGGTTTCTGAACCAATAAGCTTCATCATTCTTTTCAAATCGGCTAAGTACGCATCTACTGATTCACTGATTAGCAGTGTTCTATTTATCAAAGACTCATACACAGTGAACTTATCATGGTTAAAAACATCAATAAGTGCAGATTTTACCTTTGAAAAATCTTTGCGAGTCTCCTCTGACAAGCCTTTGTAGACAGAAAATGCTCCTCCAGTCAAAGACAAAGGTAGAAAATTCGCCAAGTCATCGATCTTTTGCAGTGATGCAACCATCTCCAACTTGTCAGACCATTCAATGAAACCACCTTCTCCATTGTACTTCTCAATAATGTCCGAGAACTTGACTGACATGTTGTTGCCGTGATAGCTTGTAAGTTGATAATTGAAAACCAACGAACGATCTCAGGAGCTTGTATTGACCAACAACCTCACCCAAAGGCTTAACTCGAGAGACTGAATAATCAGTCAAACCCAAAATACAAAAAGCTGTTCAAACAAGTTCAAAATTCATGCTGATAGGCAACAAGCTATTTACAAAGTCCTTAAAATTCATACAGATAGAAACATGGCACAAGAAATATCTAGTCAGGTAAGAAATCTATAAAATCACGATAATTACATAGTATTGACTTAAGGACCTACTGCTAAACACATAAAAAAGGCATAGTTAACTGTGATATCTACATAACATAGTACTGACCACTACATGCTTACCATTAGCTATGTCAAAGAAAGTCTAAAAGCCGTCGATCGATAAAATTGGATTTGCCGTCGGAGAAGTACAACCAAAAAAATTAATAAAATTTAGTCTATATTAACAAAATGAATTTTCAGTTTGTGCACAAGTCTTACACTTATGCAAAATATGAACTACAAAATTATTAGATCGCAGCATTTATTTGTGTTACTTCAACCCTTTGGTTGTTGTACCTATTTTATGCACCTATCGAATTTCACTAAGGCCGAGTATCGAGACAGCAAAATATGTCGCATTTCTGTAGACATTCGTCGAGTCAATTTATTTTGTCATTATCAATTTCGACGGTAAATTGAATGTCATGATTCAAGGAATATGAAAAAGAATCAAGCTCATTTACGTCCTCTAAATTATTGTTCCAGATTAGAAAGCAATCGTCGAGGTATCGCAACCAATAGAGGCATGCAGTTCTAGAATTAGTTGGAGAAAGAGCTTCTTTTGAGAAGGAATAGATCTTTTTCAGAGAAGAAAAGATTAATTTCTAATTATTTATTTCAAATTGTTTATAATAATTTCCAATTATTGCAATTTTGTTCCAAATCAGAAACGGTTCTTTATTTCAAACCTTCACATTGCCATGTATATGTTCCTTTTGATTCATGTCACCCGAGACATGTGAAATGCAATATCCCGTACACGTTATCTAGTCGCATCTGTTTGACGTTCTCAAATGAGAAAGCAAAGGAAGTCAGGTTGATTGAAATGCGAAATATACTGGAAATTTTGGGTTATTCTGATGAACTAATTGAGGATGCAATTTTGAAATCAAAATTTTGTAAAGCCCCAACTGAAAAGCAGAAAAATGATACAAATATAATTCCATGCGTCCAATATATAATCCGAACAACACCAACTTTTTTGAAGATGTGATATCTCCTGCCTTTTTCAGTCTAAAGCTAACCGATCCTTTGAAAGAATCGGATTAGACCTTCGCATCGACACCTTCCTCCTTGATACAGTATCGAAAAACGATCGAACTGTGTTCAGTGGTGTAACAAAGTGCGGCCTATGTTGTGACTCTTCAAAAACGGGTATGATATTCAATTACAAATCTGGAAACGATGAACGAACATTTAACATGAATTGCAGCTCTGAAGATATATATAAAGATTATGTCACAGAGTGCAAGAGTTGCCGTGTATTAAACGTTGGTCAAACAGGGGATGGATACCTTACGAGCTAGAACCAGAGTTCATCGACAACAAATAAATGATGGAAAGTATCGTTTTCTTAATGCAAGCCATCATATTTTTGCGTGTTCCAAAAACTATGACTTACCCTTCCACATGGTTCCTATATTTATATCCATTTAATTGTGAACGATGCCATAGAGAGTATAAAGAAAAACAGTGTATAGACATCTTAAAGCCTTTGTGCAATTGTTGACATTTATGGATTCTGACCAACTCTATCAATACTCCGTCTAATATTTCATGCTTTTGAATTGATCCATGATTTTGACTTTCATTTGTGCATCAAACATCCGTTCAATTTCAGCCAATTTATAGACATGCTTGCCATCGTCTTTTCCTTGGTTTTCCATGATTTCTCTTATATACGAGTCAATATATAAAAAAATGATGCACAAATGAAAGTCAAAATCAAAGATCTTTCCGTTTTTCTGCATCACTTTTCACAAAAGCATAAAACTAAGTCTTGATATCAACAACAACATTTGCAAAGAGGCATGAATTGTTTCTAACAACATAAAACTGTATGACAAGAACTTGAACAACAAAAATTTACTGAACAGTTTCGTTCTGAATTAGTAGATAGCGAAATCCAAAAACATAAAAACGGATATACACTCTTACTCATTTTCAACTCACGGTTTTTTCAATTTCTTAGATGCCTCAAATGACACCCGTGTGCATGTTAGTGCATGAATGTTTTTCGACCCCCACAATATTTTATTACTGTATCATAGTTTTGAAATTCAGTTTCTGAAATTATAGTTATGTTTACCTCTAAATACGTATGCGTATACCTAGGCCTATTACAGGTTGGTGGTGAAAATGTCTTGAAACTCTGTCCTCGGGAAAGTCTATAAGTGATATTCGAATGGCAGGAACGTTCGCAGCAACATCTGAAACGCTTGCTTCTGTTACAAAAAGTCAATCGGGAGATAAATCACAACTTGCAGTTGATCGAAGTAGAACTCAATCATTCAGAAGAATGCGATCTATGAATTTTTAAACGGTAGAGAGTATGATGACCATGTTACATGATTATCAAAATCGTAAAGATGCTAGATAAGCTCTCCCATGAGTAGAGATCTGAAGTGTAGACGGGACGGGGGACAGAAGAACAAGTCCTTAGAAATGGATAGTCAAACACTTATTTTTCTGAGACTTTTTAAAGATTTCTTACATAATAAATGCCCGATTATAAAATATATTATAATATATTAAGTATATTATAAAAAATATTATTTGATTATGTAGCTTTTTTATTAATTTCGCCGAATTTCTTTATTTGGGCCACACCTACTCATTTTTGGGTGAATTTTGATTAAATTAGTGCCATTAAGCTTAGAATAATGAGCTTTCCAAATTGAGCTGGTGTTGAAAGCGTTTAGAAATGCTTCCATTTTATAGCCTACCTCTAATAATACCTGTCATTTTAAAATTTCACGCAATTTTGTGAAAAACAAAGACATCGTGATATCAAGTTTTGATAGAGGTAATGGTATCTTGATTTTAAATCGGGAAAAATATGATGAGAAATTGAATGATCTGATAAAAGACAGAGGGAAATTCAAACCCCATACTTTTAATAAGAAGTCTAAAAAAATCTCTCTATTTTGAAACAGGAATGATTCAATCGCAAATTTCAATCTTTGAAATCAAAGAAAATTATCGATGACACAATATTAAATAAATTGACTCTCAACCGGGTCGTTTATATGGCCTTCCAAAAATTCACAAAGTCAGACTGACCCTCCTGTTCGGCACATTCGGAATATGCGTAACTCATCCTTGTCTAATTTATCTGTCTGACTTGACGACATTCTGAAAGCTCAGGCTCAGATTCCTAAAAAATCAGTTTAAAAGATATTTTACACAGTGTTAAACTGCTTAATAATTCTCACATCCCTGATCTACAGCACTGCAAGCTCTTTAGCTATGATGTGAAGAGCAGAGCTGGAAAAATTCCACTGAAATTTTTTAATTCCAATTCCAATTCCAGAGTAGAAATTTCAATTCCAACAGTTCAAATCAAACAACGAAACAGTTCAATTCAATTCCAATTCCATTATAAGATTCAATAGCGATAATTTCATGTCGCGTATAGTGTATTTTGCTAGTGTATCCAACGTTTGTTCGTTTCAATATAACTCATGTGCCCTTATCCTATTCTCGTCATTCCTGTGTGCCGTTCCCTGCGTCGCTCCTATGTGCGTTCTCATGTTCATAGTTCATATTTCTTGTGTACATGTATATGTGTAACCGGTCTGCCTACGCCATTTTCGTTTCGTAAACGAGATATTCAATATCTCGTGAAAAAAAGAAAGAAAAGAAAATTAACGGTCAGTAAAGAATCAAACGCTGAGAGAGAGATGAGATGCGAATAAATCGATTAATAAACTGATAGAAGAAAGAAATTCAATGTGCGAATAACGTGATTGTTGATGACAGAAAAAACGACGATAATAATGATATCATGAAAACTGATTAATGGTCCATGTTAAAAAAGGAGATTATAAATTCCGTGATAAGAACGAAATGAAGTCGGATCGAAAGCTAGCGGGCAGAGATTAAAGGAAACTCTTTCAATTTTCAAAAGAAAGAGGATTTATCGACAAGTCTCAAAAATTGGTATAAATTAGAAACGATGAGAAATTGACACAACAACAACAACACATACGACATCTTCAGTAGCTGTTAGAAGAACTTCGGGATCTCGCGGTGTAACGTAACTACAGAAGTAACAACAACAACTGCCCGCCAGCAAACAGCAACACAGCAGCGTATACTGCAACACATCAGCGAGCGCAATTGAAGATTGACGGTATAAGTGACACTGATATTTGTGATATTATTTTGGTATAAATGAGTCCGATTGAATTGAAGTGAATTCAACATTATGAAGTGAACTGCAAGCATAAAGTTTTTCTTTTATCGTTGCGTATCGTATCTATAGAGTCTTAAAAATTAATATTGTTAATTGGTGTGATTGGACGTTGCGATTTCAATTTTTGTACAAATAGATTTATCACAGGTCTATCGAAAAGGTGGAATTGAGGTTTATCAGGATCAATTCCAATTCCAATTCCGACTTTTCCAACTCTGGTGAAGAGTCTCTTTGCTTCCATTCCAATGAACAAAAAGATGAAATATGCATTATCCATGATCGACTTCGAAGATTTTCCTCTAACGAAGAATGCTTTGAGGCTTTTCTAGCACTCAACGGGTGCTAACTTAGGACAGAAACAGATCTTAGATGCAAACTCAAATTTACATAAGATTCTGTGTACTTTTTTTGGAATCTCCTTTTACTTGTAAGGTATTTGATGAAGATATCATTGCTTTTTTGTATAGTTTCTATGAATTCACATAACATTGATTATTACACATTTTTTGCTTGCAGATGCAAACAGAGGATGAAGAAGAACGTGATGTGAAGTCTGGTGGATCCTGGGATCATGAGGACCTTGCTCAAGTAAATTCGCTGTCTTTGAATTTTCTCTTGAAGCATATGATTAGAATACCGCAAAACCTGTGATAGACCGTCACTTCCTACTTTTCGGCAGTATAAGTAGTGACTACCAAGGTATTTGTTTGTGTAAAGCCTGTCCGTTATCTGATGTGTCGTCTGCAATTGCATAGTCGATACATACCCATCCCACGAATGCCTCCATGCCTCATGAATGATGAACTTGTGATACTTTATCATACAGGGAGTTTACTGTATTGAGTTTTCCTTCTTCCTTTTTCTGTGTTGATTTTATGTTGTTGGTCATCTTGTTTTATAGGTGGTAATCTTCCGTGCATAATATACTAATATGCATTAATACCGACATGGCGGAATATTACAAGTTTTACGGTATATGACAATGTTGGGACCAGTGTCTGTGCGAACCGGCGTTTGTAATTAATAGCTAACTTTATTACAGCGGAGTAATTGTTGAGGCTAGACATTGTTTTAAAGCAGGCAAAGGGCATTCTTCACTTTGGTATGTGATGAAATGAATCATTTCCGTCTTATATAGTTTTGATGTTATTGTTTCGCTGTGATTAAGAACTTTTCGTGGCGTATACTTCATAGGTACAGTTAATCAAAGTTTTGATTATTAAAAAATGTGTTTTATCTAACCCCCAATACAATCTGTTAATTAATTCTGTAAGGAAAGGTCTGAAACCGAAACGTCGTGTAAAAAACTCGGTTTTCTAAAACAAACGACGGATTAGCGGAAAGAGATATTATATAAAATAAAACCATTCAACCAATAGAGACTCATTGATGATATGTTCTGTTATTTCGACAACTTTCAAATCAAATAAAACATTTAAAAAATTGAGTTTTTCGACGCCGTCCTCAAGAGCCTCAGCAAAAAGAGGGACTAAGCGACAGAAAGCTGATTCAACTACAAGCAATAATCAGGGATGCCGGAACGAATTTAGGGCAAGGGGGCAGTTGGAGCAGGGCACATGCTGAAATAATTTTCCATGCGAAGAAGCTCAAACAATTACAATCTTTAAGACATACGATATGATATAATCAAGCGCTCTCAATGGTTTTCGTTCCAATTCCTCCTGTACTCATCAGCTTTTAGAATTCCTTGAGGATTTATCGTATGTTGTGGATCGCGGGCAGTGGGCTGTCGTCATCTATCTTGACTTTGAAAAGGCTTTCAATTCGGTCCCTCACCTTCGCCTCTTGAAATTGTCTTCATTGGGTATTAGAAGGAGACTTCTTCGCTTTCTAAGAGCTTCTCTTGAGAATAGAACTGAAAGTACTGTCGTGGATGGTGTGGATTCTTTCCCTATGGCATGATTTCTGGTGTCCCCCAGGGATCCGTTTTATGTCCAGATCTGTTTGTCGCTTTTATCAATGATATTGATGACACTTTGTCAAGCTCCACTTTGCTAAGATATGCTGATGACATAAAATTGCACTCTGAAATCGAGCGCACTGATCCCCTCAAAGCCAAAGAACTTTTAAAAGCTGATCTCAACGCTGTAACCACCTGGTCGAAGAAATAGCAGCTTTCGCTCAACCCCCAAAAGTGCTCTATTCTCCACTTTGGATTTCGCAATCCTGCGTTGGATTATTGTGTGGATGGTAGCTTCCTGAATCATTCCAGCTGTGTGAAGGACCTCGGAGTTTTCATTTCAAAAGACCTGAGATTCTCTCGTCACATTCTCACATGTGTTCAGAAAGCTAACCGAATTGTGTCTGCCATCCTCAGGACATTTGTCTCTTGGGATGCGGATTTGCTTGTTCGTCTTTGCAAGACATTGGACCGCCCTCACCTCGAATACGCCATCCTAAATCTGGAATCCATCCCGGAGTAAAGACATTCTAGCTATCGAACGTGTGCAACGAAGATTCACCAAAAGCTCCCGTGGTCTATCCACTTTACCCTACGAAGAAGGATTGAGATCTTTGAAACATCCAACACTTCAGTGTAGTCGTCGGATTATGGACCTTACAACAGTGTTCAAAATCTGCAGCCACCTTACTCCAAGTGATCCTAACGACTTCTTCACTTTCAGTGTTTCCCGAACCCGTGGACATAAATTCAAAATTTTCCGCCACCCAACAAATCTGAACTGTCGTCTGTCCTCCTTTTCCCACCGATGACTGGAGTCGCCTCCCCGACAATATTGTGAAGAGTGAAACGGTGGAACATTTTTAGCGAAAGCTTTTCAAGATATACTGTATATATATCCTCTGATTGTACTCTCCTGACTACATTTTTTTGTGGTGCCTTGGTGCTCATTGCACTTATTGGTGTACTTAATATATATACAGACCAGGGTAATAGTGTTCGGCACGAGTACTCGAGTAGGCCTACTCACTGTCAAAGTGTTACTCGAGTAGTGATTCCGAGTACTCGATACAATTATGTGATAGCTTGCACAACTCATTACTTTTCCAGGAATATGTAACAAGTCCTCTTCCACTTATGTCATTATTTTCTTCTTTAAAAAATGATAATTCGTATATCTATAGTGCCGTGTATCAACCTATGACTTCTTGTAACCTACAAGATCATGTCGATTCGAGAATGTGAAGATTTCTATTCGCTATTATTCAGATCGATGATTACATACATGTATTACATTCCATTGAAGCAATCAATGTAAGATAATATGATTGAAACTACCAGTTGTCTAGATGAAATTATTCGTTAAATGGGCTGCCATTAAATATCTCAATAAAGCATCTTAAAAACATAAAGACAAAACATATTAAATAGCAAGAGAAAATGTATCAGTTGTGAGGGGACACATAGCTGTTAAGAGCTCGCCTAGTAAACGTGATAATATGTAAAATTGAAGCTCGCCTTCAGTCATGAATAATATTCCGCGTGTGGTTTGGTTTGCACTTATCGCGGTAACAAATCACACATTGTTCAGTGTCCATAATAGCAGACATTGCTGATATGCAATTATATACAAGCATATAATGGTATCTTCTATAAACATTCATACAACGAAATAAGAAAAAGGGGAAAGTAATTTCATTTCTAAGTTTTTGAGTTAAACAAGTGGGATACATTCTCAAGTACAGTATACATAGGTCCATGAAGCTATGAAGCTTCGCTGATTGCATCTCAGAAGAAAATAAGCATGTATACAGTAGATTATTCATTTTTATTGTATCAGATAAAACTCTAGTTATCTCAATGATTTATTCTGAGCAGTAAATTTGCCAAAACAAAATCTGTAGCAGACCAGTTGGAAAGAAATAATTTTATAATGTCAGCAATAAAATGAAGAGGAAAAACTTCCCGCTTCTTGCATGGCCGACTTTATAAAAACGCGTAAAACGTTGATAGCCTTCTATAGTCGATTTTACAGGATAGCATGAAACAGTAAGTCTACGGAAATTCTGTATTTTAAGAATTTGAAATACATGTGCATGTTTTTTGTAGAGCTGCAAGTAGTAGCCTACATTGAATTAAACGGCATACTACAGTAAACTTATCTCATGATATATGATGCCCTATACATACATTGATACTTCATTCAAGTACTCGAGTAATAATCGAGTAGTGGTCATTCGAGCAATGCCGAACAATAATCTTTAATATAGACTTAAATTCCAATCGCTTGCTTATCTCTTTCTGGCTTCCTCTTTCGGAAACGGAAAGTCTACACTCTTGGTTCTTGTAGAGGCTGAGGCCTCACTTGCAAGCTACGTAGAAAGGTGACTCAAAAAGATGCAATTCCGAGAAAAGTAATTCTGTTTAATGCAAAGTAACGTTTTACAGTATGAATCGCCTGACGGATTTGTTGCATTGTATGTGTAAGACATTCTAACAAGAAGGCCTGCTGAGGTATAACATACATAAACTAGTTTGATATTAGCCAATATTTTTGTTGCTGATGGATATTACCTTACACTCACAAAAGTGCCTATTAAACAAATTGTCCTAATAAGTATAACTACGGGTATATATACTAACGGTGGTGATATCGTTAACAAACCCATGATCTTTCAGTGTAGGGGTCTATGAATGTACATAAGCGTGTAGCATCATGCTTTCGAGTTACATTGTTGATTGATGCTATCTTGTCAATTAAAAGACTTAAAAAACAGTGCGGACTCATGGAATCTGGACTGCATTTTACATTACTAAAATGAGATAACTAGCCACCCTATGTTTATTCAAAATCAACTTGCTACTTCGGAAAAACGTCTGAGCAATGAAGAAAATTATTTCATCGGAAATACTTGTACTTAAACTTAAATCTCGAAAACAATTGTTGTACATGTATAACTGCATTTCTGCTCAAGGGAACCTTTGCCCCCTTTGCCCCTCCTCAGTCAGGGCAAGGGGGCAATGCCCCCCCCGTTCCGGCAAAAATTCACGTGTCGAGGCGACCTATGTACTTGATTATTAAGGTAAATTTTGACAGTATTTATAGACTACTCATAAAATTGATAGTATAATATGCGAAAGCGAAAACCATGTTGAGAAAAAAGTTGCACGAAAGATGCCTGTCGCTTATAAGTTTTCCATCCATCGTCTCTTTTGAAGGTCTGTCTGTGCCTTACTCTATGGTCTGATGGTCTGTGCCTCATGATCTTTATCACTTCTTTATCCTTCTACGATTCCAATTCTTTTCATTACCAATAACTGAAAATTGACTCAGCTCAACTTTCTCGTGCTCTTTTCTTCGCATGTTCCTTCCTTGACAACATCTCATGTGCATGAGATCACACAGTCACTACAAGCATGCTTGCAGAGAACTCCACCTTTCTCCAGGTGCAGCACTTTATCCAATTTAGTGTTTCATTGGACGTGCCCTAAACTCCGCGTTCTCGTCCATCGATCTATATGTCTCTGTAATATATATATATATATATATATATATACATCAGTGGCGTCGCGTGCTCCATGACCATAGGCCTTCACTCGGCATTGGAATACTATTTCTATACCAAATGCTTTTATGTTACAGCATTAATTTTCATAAAAGCTGATTTTTTAATAACAATTTCCCGACCATTTTTTAAGGTCAAGTGAAAGTGCACATGAGAAGTGATTGCTCATGTCGCTTAACCGCCTTACTCAAGGAGCTGAGATCACTATATCCCCTCTCTGTCCAGACCACATTTTCTCGAGAAAAAAAGGAGGCAAGGCCAACAGTTTCTTGTGCTTCTCACGGCCGGTCAGCCACTCACATGTTTGAAATTTTGATGCATTAAAATGTCTTGTGTATTTCTTATTTCTTTATCTGTGAGAACTTTCAATTTTATATCAGGTGTTGGCCTACCTTGCTTGACGACGGTCATCTTTTCAGTATGTTCCCTTGGGACGAAAGGCATGGTTATGATCTCATCTGCAGCACTAAACATAGCGTCACATCAATCACGTAAAAAAAAATTATGGGATTCTACCGAATCTGGGTGTTCGAGTCAGATACATTACTCTGCATTCATTGGAGAACGATCATCATCTGATCGCAGTCTTGTCTGAACGTCATCCATCTGCTACTGTTGACGTAGCAGCATCTCTCACATTAAGTGAAGCCAGGAGCAATTGGGTTGCGCTTCCCTTACTATATTTAGGCACCGCGCCTCGATCAAGAATCGCGTAGAATTTCATTGCAAAAATTGGAGAAGGCAAAGCATTATGCGGGCGCGTGCGCTTACTGCCTCCCACGTACACAACTCTCTTTCGCTGTCTGAACACACGACTAGCTTGTGTGTCTAATTGTTCGAAGAAAACAGCTGTGATTCAAGCACGTGCTGCAAAACTGCTCACTCTCGAGGTTGAGCGTCTGATTTTGAGACGGAAAGCTGTGCACAGCTATCACGAGAAGCTATTGAATTTAAATGAATGATGACACTTCATTTTTATAAATGTTGGTAAATAATTTTTTAGGATGCGCCGAAGGCCTCGCAGGTACGGAGAAGACGCCACTGATATACATATATCTATATATTTCTGTAATATTAGCATACTTCTAATCACAGCACTAAAGAGACGCAGGGAACCATCAATCTTCTCGTAACATCCACATGTACCTTAGAAACATTCTTTAATCTAAGCTGTCAGTCCAATGTTTTTTCATGTACCCATTTCGCCGAAGAAAGAACTCAAATAATCCAACTCCTTAGAGATCATCGTCATCTCTGAATATATGTTCCGCTCTTATTTAAGACATGACATTAGAAAACTTACATTATTTAGAAAAGTGCAACATACGTTAATATGAATGTGGTAATGAACATCATTACATGAATGCACAATCAATGACTACCAAATATATCTAAACACTAGGAGAAAGCCCTCATGAAAGCTGGTAGCATTTTGTCAAATGTAATATCCATAGGTTTCCATAAGTAGACGTAATATAATCTTACACTGCATTTCAAGTTTTGAAAAAATCTACGAACAGGAGAACAAAAAGTCCGTCTTGAAGTAAAAAACAAGTCATGTTTTTGTGACCATAATTACTAATTAGTGATTAACAATAACATATAACTATCTTCCCTGTTTGACGCGAGTTAAAACGGCTACTTTTACTCCTGCAGAAAATATAATGAATTCTTGAATAGGAAGAAACAGGATGTCCCGAAAGAAACATGTTTCCTGTAATCTAATAAGGAGAAGTTTTAGTTGGTTTACCTTCTTTACTGATTTCTTCATGATATTTCATATTTTGCTTGAAAATTAGCATTAAGTTGCAGACATCTTTCGCTTATTAGCTAATTCTTTTCGTGTGCGCGAATCTGTATAAAACAGCAATATGTCTGGCATCGATATATTCTGGGCCTCGCTGCATCTCATGGAGAATCACGGCAGAATGAAAATTACATTTACAACACAAATGCACGAGTAAATATCATGTGTCGCTGAAGAGCGGACGGAATGGACACGTGACACGTGATCATGAAACATGACATAGCACGAGGTATGTCGGTGGCCTGAATAAGACAATAGAAATTGAAGTCAAACTAGAGAAGAGATACATTAAAAAAAATTCCTTCTGTACACACAAGGACGGATGGCGAAAGTGTATGGCGACGGCCTCAGCAGTCGAGAGTTCAAATTTCCCACGGCAGCATTTGAGAGTTGTGAACTTATACTCTCTTCGAGGACAGGCAAGGAGGTGACGGGTAATTGCCGATGATGGAGCGGACCTGCTGCTTCGATTTTCTCTCAACCATTTCGGGACATGCTCGTCGATGCGTCGTGTCAAAGGTCGAGCCGTCCTCCCAACGTAATCTGCTCCGC
Organism: Prostheceraeus crozeri; assembly: GCA_907163375.1. Lineage (NCBI taxonomy): Eukaryota > Metazoa > Platyhelminthes > Polycladida > Euryleptidae > Prostheceraeus > Prostheceraeus crozeri. The sequence continues at coordinate 581,660 of CAJQUW010002633.1, read as the reverse complement.
AGACACAGTTAAAATTGTAGACAACGTTGGTTCGGTTGAGAGGAGGCACCTGGTCTTTGACTCCATTGCTGGCTAGACGACATGTAGTGAAGAATGGGATCGGTTTGATATGGAGGTATGCACGTTCAATCGCTTTCTTGATTTTGTGGGATTCGTCTTCGCTGGCCTTCCCATAGTATGGTAAGCGGAAGAAAATCACCTTCTTGTCTTCTGAGGCGAGTGTTGGACGGGTACATTCGGCTGAATACTTTCGGATAAACCATGCAGGATAGCGATTGCTAGCTAATACTTCACGGAGTTTCTCTTCTTCTGCGTCAAGATGCTGCGGTGAACATAAGCGACAAGCACGGTGAAAAAGAGATCGTACAAGGTTGATTTTGTACGATTTAGGGCAAAAAGCATTATAGTTCGTATACAGACCGGAAAAGGTAGGTTTGCGGTAAATCGACGTCATGATAGCACCATCAGTGGATGTATGAATCTTCACGTCAAGGAAGTGATATCCCGTGTCCTCAGTGAATTGAATGTTGGGATGCATACTGTTCAACTTTGAGAGGAAGTGGTGCAATTTCACTTTCGGAAGAATCACATGAGTGTCATCTACATATCGAAGATATGAATGGACGTAATCACATTCAGAAATAATCATCTTTTCGTGATATCCAACGAAGATGTTCGCAAAAGATCCACTTAAAGGGCTTACCCATAGCCCGAAAATTGTGAATTCAGCCCGGGTAAATATCGGGCGGGCTGCGAACTCTATGCACCATGTGCACTGAATTTCAAGACGGAGTACTAGGGGTTGAAAACTTCATGAACAGACTTTGCTTCTCCAACGGAACAACGTTTCATATGAGTGGTGGAGTTGATCACCATAATTGTCAAATCTAGTATAAGTAAAACCCTTATGCTGTTCAAGAAATTCCTATCAGGTCTTCTGGAATCAATGTATGGTGTGGTATTCTCCGTGATGACATCATCGGCCTCTTCTTCTTTGATACGACTGTTCCCTCCAAATTTTAGGAGGCAATGTTGGAAGAGGTCTTCATTCCTAAATAAAAGATGGGAAGGCTGAAGGCGACCTCCTCTCATCATATCGATCATTTGTCACCTCATCAGCTGCTCGTTTAAATCATCCCACGATTTCTCAGGATCCTACTTTTTTTATCATTGTTGGGTAGATTTTAATAGGCCCTTGACGTTTTAGACATCGTCACAAAAACATTGGCTACAAAGGCTTGTTTCATTAAAAATGTCATTTTTTGGGAAGTCACAGAGCATCAAATCATGCTTTTTCTTGCTTTTATAGTTTCTGCATGAAGGCCTTTGGAAGTATTTGAATGTATTACCCCACAGTGTTTGCAGTAAATGATTAACTTTCGACCATATTACACCAAGGTCAACAGAGATAAGCAAAAGAAATCAATCATAGGAAATGCTTTTTAAGACATCAAAAAGTGCGAGAGTTTCAACGATCCTTTATAGCACGTTTCTTTCAGTCTCAGCCACCTACATTTGTCAATAATCTCTATCCTGTTGACATCCACGTTGTGATGGTCTTCATGAACATGACTTTCAATTTCAGATCTGTGCGAGAATCGGATCTATCTCAGATCGTTGAAAAGCATAGGTGTGTGCCTCTTTCAGTTCGTACTCTATCTGATCAGCAGAGATAAAATTTTCAGTATTTTCGTGGCAGCGCTGTGTTGAAAATTTCCGTTGATTTGAAAAGTTTCAATCTGCAAATACGATGCCTTCATTATAAATATTCCGATGAAAAATATGTGTTGCTTGAATTTGAGAACTAATGCATTACTTAACCGGAGCTTTGCACCAATAAAGGAGCGGGTTGGCCCGTTTATGAAAGGTGCGTGGTCGGATCGGATTTCAGCCGCAAATTTTAGAGTATACCTTGTGCTTTGCTTGTATATTTTGACCTCCATTGAAGTTTGAAGCCGAAGCATGGAAGGTGGCAAAAGTGGAGTACATGTCTTTCGCGTGATAGAAATACACTAGCACACATGAGAAAGCTTAAGATAAGTTGTTGGGATATATATTGCTTTTCAAGTTGTAAAGATGGACAGTTGGTGGAAACTGGTATGCAGGCAGACTGGCACATCAAGTTTAGCACTTTTATCAAAATTCGGTTTGCTGAGGTTCGAAGAGCTTTCTTTCGCCTTCAGATAGCTGTCAGTAGCGGTTGAAAGGCGTCGCCAATAAAGCTAGATCGAATGCATCTATCGTTTTGGGCTTCCCTCCTACCAAAAGTCACAATGTCTGGCCCTCTTTTCTGTGAAATATCCACTGAGATGAATGTGCTTGTTGACAGAGCCCACAGAGATAGATTCATCCGCGTGTGGGTTAGTCTAGAGCAGACGTAATCCTATCCCAGCCATAGTATGCAATGGCATCAAGCGATAGAGATCTCGTTCTCACCGTGACCAATAGTATTAAGGAATGTCATCTCTAGACCCAAAAAGGAATTTATCTCTGTGGATATATCACAAAAATCCAAAACTGTCTGCAATTTTAATCAGGTTAATCGGTTTTCTCATTTTCCCAGTCATAATTTTTTAAAGACCATGTAATGCATATGCTGAAATGGCGCATCGCATCATGAAATGAAGTCATGGATTAGTTAAAGATACACCAAAAGGTTGCATAACTTTGATACCGCATAAATTTTCCTTTTGAGATTAACCCCATGGAAACAGAAAATGTGACCTTGACTGAATTCCATAATATTCATGATAATCATGCTTTTTGCAATTACATGATTACTATGGAGCCATTTGATGTAAAAATGTATTTGGCCTAGTAGCTCTTCTTTCGCAATCAAAGCAGTCTAATAAGCTTAGTTTTGGAATAATGGCATGCTTAAAATTTAACTATTAGTACTTGTTTGACTTTTCAAATCTAACTTTGAACATTGTATTTTTTGTTTCACTTCTTTGCATTGAAGTATTTCCATTGAAATGCTAGCTGAAAAATGTGTTGGCTATTGGATATCTATTTTTACTTCATAGGTACGTGTGAAAACATTTCGTGGACATTCGGATCAAGTAAAGAGTGCTGAACTATTCTTCGCTGACAGACGAATATTGTCCGCAGGATACGACGGCAATATTCGCATTTGGGAAACAGGAAGTGGTCATCTCAAGGAAACCCTTCGAGATCATCACACACGGATAAATTGTGCCCGTCTCTCCAATGATCAGATCAGGTTAGTGTAGCAAAATGCGATGAGAATCACACCAGTTGATTGATCGACAGAACAACAAAACTATTTATGATGCGGCAATATAGATTTCAAATTCTCCATGGAATTCTATGTTTTTTACGATGAAAAGAGTTGTATTTTATATACTCGTATATAAAATACAACTGTTATTCATGGTAAAGAAATTATGAAATTATATATGGGTCATTCCACATCAAAACGTCAAATTTCGGAAAAAGTCAGTGGTGAAGGTTCTCAAATTTTCTTGAAATTTACATATTTTCATCATTTGTGTCTATCTAGATGAAATCCACAATATTTCGGAAAAAATCTATCGGGAAGGTCACTTGCGTGGCCTTGACTTATTCGAATTTTTCTATTTTTAGAAAATTTATGAAAAATCATGTACATCTTTGACGGACTTCTAGATGTACAATTTTGAGCAGCATGAAAAACGAACTAATTTTGTCATATTTTAAAATTCAAAAAAATCATGCCTCTGGGTGGAAAACGTTAGTTTGATTACAGTTTCAGATAGATCATGTGTATCGTAAAACACTCGACCTATCAGAGCTGGCATATCTGCTGCGAGAAATTGTCAGGACTGAGTCAAAGATGTCAAAAATTGAATATTGTTCATATAATCTGAGATTCAAAAAACACTTTCCCGATCCCTGGTGATTTTCTAAATATTTTTTTACAATCATTTGGATGCATTTGTAGTCGCCTGCGGAAGAAGGGACCGCAAAATTACTTTTGGATTTTTTTAAGAAATGTTTGAAAATTCGATTTTTTCAAAAATGTTCTGAAAATTTTGCTTTTTTTGAGGGCCCAACGAAATTTTCTCGCAGCGAAAAAGCTATGAATTCCGCTTGGAACATCTATGGTTGGGTATCACTTAAGCAGTCCAGGAAGAATGTTTCTCAACTTCGCTGCGAGATCGGTGATGTAGGCCGTCAAAGATGTATATGATTTTTCATAAATTCTCTAAAAATTTGAATAAGTCAAGGCCACACAAGTGACCTTCACGATAGAATTTTTCCGAAATATTTTGGATTTCATCTAGATAGATCCAATTGATGGAAATATGTGAATTTCAAGAAAATCTGAGAACCTTCGTCATAGGCCATTTGACGTTTTGGTGTGGAATGACCCGTATGTGTTCTATTTTTTCCTTTTGATATTCTGAGGGCGACTGAAATCGGCATAATCTGTTAATCATGTTATATGTTATTCGTCTCTATTCGATAGTGGAAATGACAGACTATTCATGGTCCTCAATTGATGAGATTTCGAAAATGATATGCATCTGCATGGAGTACAAAATAAAGAGATTATTATTACTATTATATTGTTGATAATGATTTTCGCCATTGACAAAATAAATAAATAATATTTGATTAAAAAGGTTTTGAAAAAGAATGACACGGTCCTTTGTAACACAGGACCTTTGTACATCGGACTCATAAAAGAGACATTCAAATATACAGTCCATCAATTATGAGATCTTATTTATTGACCGCATCATTCTTTTTCAAAACACACACACACACACACACACACACACACACACACACACACACATATATATATATATATATATATATATATATATATATATATATATATATATATGCCTAAAGCTGTAAGCAAAATGTTTGCAGTTTTAAGCAATTTGAGATTTAATCCTATGCATGTATATACAAATAATATAATATATAAATAGCTCACCTTTGCTCACCTTTACCGGCCACCAATCCCAAATTCCTCCAGGGTCGGCCGTATCGTCCTCTTCCATTTTACTAGATCGAGGGCCAGATCATGGGTTATGCCTTTTCTCTCCAGATCTTTTTCTATGACCCTTTTCCATGATAGGGGTGGACGACCTCTTTTTCGTCTGCCAGATATCGGTTGGTGCAGTGCTGTTTGGGTTATATGATCGTCCGGTCTTCTTCTGACGTGTCCGTACCATGCAAGCCGCTTGTACTCCATGAATCTATCGATGGATGGGATCCTCATCTTGCGTCGAATCTCTTCATTCTTAACTCGGTCCCGGAGGGTTAAACCTTGACATCGCTTGAGCATCTTCATTTCCGTCACCATCAGCCTTTGCGTATCTTTCTTCCTTGGTGCCCAACACTCTCCTCCATAGGTCATTGCCGGTCGTATCATAGCCTGGTAGATATTTGATTTTAGCTTGAGAGGAACTCCTTTGTCGTAGATAACTCCTGTCACTTGTCTCCAACTTTTCCATCCTGTTTGTATGCGGTTTTTGATGTCCTGCTCGCAAGATGATGTTACGTCTAACAGTGAACCAAAATATTTGAACTTCTTAACTGATGGGAGCGAGGTTCCATCCATTTGGATTTCTTCATCGTTCGCAGCGGTGGAGAGGTATTCACTCTTACTTCTACTAATTCTGAGACCATTACTTTCCAGGGCATTGCGCCATAACTCCAGCCTGCTTTCTACCATTGTTTTAGAATCCCCACAAATCACCAGATCGTCAGCGTAGAACATTTCTTTTGGGGACTGCTCTCCAGATGCCCAGTTATCACATCCAAGACCAGTAAGAACAGATATGGACTCAACTCCGATCCCTGGTGCAGCCCAACAGTGACCTCAAAAGGTGGAGTGCAACCATGCTTGGTTTTCACAATTGTTAGGGTTTCTCGATACATTTCCCGAATCAGAGTTACATACACCTCCGGCACTCCTTTCCTTCTCAAACAGTTGAACAACAATGCTCTAGGAACAGAGTCGTACGCTTTTTCTAAATCCACGAAAACTGCCCTGAAAGGCTCGTTTCCCTCTCTCAGGTTCTCCATAACCGTACGCATTACAAACAAGGGATCTGTGGTGCTATATCCAGGTCGGAATCCAAACTGGTTGTTTCGTACATTTGTGCACACTCTCAACCTCTTATTAATTATTCGCTCTAGGAGTTTGAAGCTGTGGCAGAGCAGTTTGATGCCTCGATAATTGCTGCAAACTCTGTGATCACCTTTATTTTTATATATTGGCGTTAAAATGCTCTCTCTCCACACCGCCGGCAATTGTTGATGGCCTTGAATGATCTCGTTGAAATGATGCAGGCACAAGTGTACTCCTTCCTCTTCTAGCACTTTAATAGCTTCTATGGGTATGTCGTCGTGTCCGCAACTGTGCCTGCCTTTCATTTTGCTCAGTTCTTTCTGGACTTCATCCTGGGTAATTTCAGCGATCGGGCCATTCACTGCCAGTTCTGTGGTAATTTCATTATGTGGTCTTTCTTCATTCAGCAATTCACAGAAATAATCCCTCCATATCGCTTTGTTACTATCGCTGGTCGTCTGAATTGTACCTTCAGAGTCTCTCATAAAGAAACCTTCGATGTTATCTTTGCATTTCTGGCTTCTGGACTTCGCTATCTTGAAAATCAGCTTTTCTCCCTCTTTCGACTCCAATTTCTCATACATTCCTTTCCGTGCCTCTCTCCTTGCTTTGGCTACCGTCTTTTTGGCGTGCTTCTTGGCCAGTTTGTAACTTTCTCTATCAGCATCAAGGTTGGAGGTTTTCCATTTTTTGAAGCTAACCTTCTTGGCTTTCAAGGCACCTTGGACCTCGTCCGTCCACCACCTAAGTTATGAAAGGTTCCACCGCGTGTCACTCCACAGATCTCCTGCCCACAACTCCTCAGGATATTTGTCACCTCCTCCCAATTAACTGCATCCTCCATATTCCTCAACGTGAGGCGCCTGAAGCTTTCTGCTGTCTCCCCGTCTGCTAACTTCCACCACTTGATCTTCATCTCTGCTTTTTTTGCTTTGGTTTCGCCAGTGCTGCTGACCGATGGTCCATAACCAAAAGTTTATGCTGTGGGGCAGCACGCTCATTTGGGATCACTTTGCAGTTTTGAATTGCTCTTAGTTCGTCCGATGATATTAGAAAGAAGTCTATGACCGTCTTGTTGCCACCGCTTTCATAAGTCACTTTCTGTGCATCGTTCTTCACAAACCAGGTGGTAGCTATTCTGAGGTTGTTTGCCTGTGCTAACTGCATTAGTCTATCTCCCTCTGCGTTTCTACCGCCAAATCCGTGACCCCCATGGGCCTCGCAGTTGTTCCTCTGCGCCCCAACATGACAGTTCATATCAGCACCAATGACAACTTTACATGATACTTCGAATCCCGAAATTGTGTCTTCTAGCAGGCTCATAAACTCCTCCTTCTCAACATCTTGGCAACCTGTTTGGGGAGCATAGGTCTTCATGTTGCCAGGGTTGTATATCTTCATCCACATGAGCCGATCATTCACCCGGTTGACTTCTAGTATCTTCGACCAGTGATCTTGTTTTACTGCTATTCCAACTCCATTCTTCTTTGCTGTTCCACCTGAGTAGAAAAGCTTAAATCCGTGGCCAATTTCTCTCACTTTATTACCGGTCCACTTTGTTTCTTGAATGCACGCAAAATCCACTTTTCGCCTTTCAAGCACATCAGCTATTTCCATACTCCTACCCGTCATAGATCCGACATTCCATGTCCCAAAACGCCACATGCATGGTGTATCGCGTTCTTTGTTTTTGTTTTTGACAACTTTCTTCTTTAGCCGCAGTCGTAGTCTGTTCTGCGGTAGCCCTTGCTCACTTGCCACACTGTCTGGGCGATGACAGCGCGCGTCGCTTGCGGGGGACGCCCTAGCCCTTATCGATTCAATGTTAGAGGACATTTTCATATTTGCTTTGGCTGGGGTTTTTACTGCCGGATGCCCTTCCTGGCGCAAACCCTCCTCCTTTCTCGTCCTGGACTTGGGACCAGGCAATGGCGGAGAATTGTTTGGTTTTAAATCAGAGTTTTCCTTCTCCCAGATAGACTGCCTGCCAAGCTAACGAGCTCCATCTGCCCTTGGCAAAGGTTATTTTAGACTGGCGCCCTTAACTCGCCAGTGAGCCGCTGTTGTTAACGTTACCCGAGGGGGGAACCACGTGGAGGTAACAGTCGGCTAATGGCCCATACTCGTGTAGCTATTTCGATGGCTTGAGGACGCCACTCCACAAACCAGCTACGTATGACCAAGGCCTTTCCCACCCCTATATAAATAGCACTACTGCTAAATTGTTGTTTTGCTTTTTTGCGGACTGAAGCATCTTTGATATGCTTGACCAAATAATGTGACATTGAACTATATATATATATATATATACATATTTATAGACTCATGCATTTGTACACTTTGCAGTCTCACTCAAGTCACTACTCTGAAATATGTTCACAGCTCCAGCGCTCATCTTTCAACTGCAGGATCACACAATACGCTAGAGATCTTTTGACAGCAAATCATAGAGATTTGTGTGTTTTGCGCTTAGCTCCGTTCTTCGACTTGTCTTCTGCCGATAAGAACGCAGTTGGAAATACATCGCAACAATGCAAGAAAAGATCTATTTATGAGCTCCTAGATTCAGATTGAAAGAGGCACAAATTTTCCCTGTTTGTGGTTGAGGATATGATGACGTTGAATCGTCGTGTCTGCGTTCACCAATGATAGAAGGCTGAATCGAAAGGTTAGAAGCCGCTGAAAGGAAATAGCGATGAAGGTTCCCTAATTTGATGTGTGATTCAGTCAGTGATATTCAGTGATTTTGCTTTTTTCAAGGTGGGAAATTGAAATAATGCTGTTGTTATATTATAATAATCTTTTATATATATTTTACGTAAAATATGTATTTTACGCCTAATTATATTACAGGCGTAAAATATATACTATAATATAACAACAGCATTACTTCAATTTCCAACCTTGAAAAATGAATTTTAATGAAGGCCCTTTTGCCACAGTGATTTTACTGTTTCAAGTCGTATTGGTGATGCTATGTTTATGTCGGCGATTTCATTGGTGGTTATTTTCTACACCGGCCAGTCGTCCGAGGGATTATGCAGAAAAACTAACCATCGTGCACGAAGTTAATGGCGTTGAAATAAGACTAAACTACCGCAAAAGATAGAACATGAGGAGCACAAAAAAATTGTAGCAGCCCTAAATTTGAAACATGTAAGTGATTGACAGGCTATAATAAACACAACAGAGTCTTGCGCTTTGTCGAGAGCTTCTTCAGGAGTGAATGTTCACTATAGTAATCTCAGCTCCTCTACCAAGGCGACCAAGCGTCACATGAGAAATCAACATTGCGTCGTCATATTCATTTAACGTTTAAAATTATGGGAAGACAGAGTCGAGTTGACGAACAATCAGCTTAGGATTGCATGGTTATTATGAGGCTGTTTAGAAAGAGGGGCTGTCACAAGACTTAAAGTGAATCACAATACACATGCAGCATATTCAATGCAGGGTTGTCTGTGGACTTAAGAACAACTTTCATTTAAATATCAGTATTTATTTCTCACATATTTTCATTTCATTCTGTAGTCATACATTCGGGCATGACTTGTACTTGCACAAGTAAGTTTGAAAATTCAGTGAAATTAAGATAGCTTCGAATTAATTATTTTATGCAGTTCATGCTGTCTGCTGCAGAAATAGGAATCCACTATGGAGCGAAGGCCCATGGTCTGGGAGCACGCGACGCCACTGGGCCTAGTATTTTCGATGTGCTGTGATTTTTGTTGTGAGTGTATTTTTAATCTATCGGTTGAACGGATTCGCGAAAATTTAGCTACCCGAAAATTACCCTTTTTATTGTATGCGTCTTTTTTCATAATGCCCAGATAGCCAAAGCGTCTTCCTCTCTCTAAGAGAAGAAGCGTGGATGGCCCACCGACTAGTCAGTAGGATGGCCATGTGAAAACAACAGACGTATTCAGTATTACATTAATCTCATGACATAAAATGTCTAGTAGTAGACGTTACTGAATAATGATAAGTAAGTAGTGCTGAAATGTCAATGTATTCATGTTATATCATTAATAATGTGATGACTGCCGTCTGCAAATAATATTAAAGGGATCCACAAAGATCCGTCCGTGGATGTTTCAGAATATTCAATTCAATTTGTGTGGAAGATCGGAGATCTATAATGTCACTGGACAAAAGTGTAGAATACTCTGGGAGACTATTCCAGAGTCAGCGTGATGAGTTTGTTTGAATCAGCGACATTGAAGGCTCGAGGGCATTCAAGTGCATCTTCCAACAACGAAATTATCCAGTAAGGCACTATTAGCCGGATTTCCATGGAATAGCAGAAAATTTGCTGTGCATGTTTTACTTATAATATCTGAAAGTGTTTCAATTACATGCAAGTCTGAAAAAATGTCTGAAACGTGCCATTGTCAATTCAGTTTGGCCTGATAATAATCATTCACGTATCAATTTCTTATTCAGTTTTCAATTAACCTCAAATCACCCAAATTATGCTTTATATTTCAGTTTTGTTTCTTCTGGCTGGGATAAACGGATCGTGGTTTGGGATCTTCTGCAATGCAAACCTGTGGTGAGATTGAATTTTATGTCGCATTCGAATCAAACTTGAAGGGACTAAAGTTGCTTAAAACTAAATTAAATTGCTGTTCAGTGGCGGGATTTATCAAATGCAGAATCATAAATAAATCTCATTTTGCGAAAATTGTGATATCATGAGTAGATGCATGACGAATAATGGAGCTTAGTCAGATCCAACCACGGAGGATCGAACGAGGAGCGAAATGCTAAAATTTTATCATTCTTTTGAAAACGTGATTTACTATCGTCAATGAATCAATGCACTGTTGGTCACATTCCGTTACCTCATTCAAAGTTACTCCATTACAAGGGAATTACTGAATTTCAGGAACGGATTCCTCGACTTATTTAGAAGCCATTTTTTCTATTCATTATTGCGTAGAAGCAATGATACTTTCAATAATATAAATGAGCTTATCTAGATGGTCTCAACAAAGACAGTGAAATTGCGAATGCAGATGATTTTGTCACGGAAGGACCCGCACCAAGCATGAAAATGTCAAAGAATCAACAGCACCGACAATATCCAGAATTGTAATTTTGTGACTGGCAAACGCCCTTCTTTGCTAATTCGACCCAAGCGACCTATTCGGAGGGCACAATCAGGGTGTTCGTCTTGCGCTTTTTTAGCGCCAATGAAAGTATGTCTTTGAGCGAAACGCAGCCACTTGCCTGAATAAAATTCGGCACTACTTTTCATCCATCTTGGAAACAGTTAGTTAGTGTAAACGAGTGTATACCGAAGCATCTATTTGTACGATTGACCTTGACTATACAATCAAGATGGAGGCGTTAGCGTTTATTTTTTAGTTGCTAAGGGATATCGTGAAGAATATCAGCGATGCCAAAACAAAGTTATCGTTTTGTTATATTTCGAATTTCGGACATTTAAAAATGTTACTTAGGCGCATTTCAAAAAGTAGCGGACCGATTAACTTTAATCACCCGAGTTGTGAAGCAAAGGAGTGACGGACTGATTACCTTTAGCCATCCTAACTGTAACGTAACAGAGCGACGGACTAATTTACTTTGGCCATCCTAGCTGTGAAGTATCGGAGTGATGAACTGGTTAACTTTAATCACCATAACTGTAAAGTATCGAAGTGACGGATTGATTAACTTTAGTCACCATAACTGTTAAGTTACGGAGTAACGCACTGATTCACTTTTGCCACCCTAACTGAAAAGCTGACTAAAACTGAAAGACTTTATCACCCTATCTGCAAAGTAACGGAGCATTGAGAAACGGAACTGCGCATATCAAGTAATGGAGGAGTAGCTGCAACTGCAACATAAGTTGGTTTTATAACTAAAGATATCTATCGCTGAAAAAGTATTATGTTAAAACTTGCACAATTTAGTATTTGAGTTTCATCCTTTTAAATATACTGCTTCTTTTGGTAGTGGGCCGGACATCATGGAGGAATTGTTATGTCAGCAACATATTCATCGGATGATCAACTGATTGTTTCCGGCTCTGATCTTGATTTTAATTTGTACATCTGGGATACTCGAACAGGAGAAAAAGTGAAAGCCATCAAAGGTAAGAAAGCTATTTAAGCCTTACATTAGAAAGTGCTATCTCATGATTCTTTTTAGGAATAATCGATGGTCGACCAACATCATGCCAATTCACTCCAAGGAATGATCGTATTCTGGTCACATCAATGGACAGGACCACAAAATTCTACGATCTTCGCTCTGATAGGGTGACGATTAGTCTCAAGTAAGAGTCTCTCATTCATTTGAGGATCGCTCAGCTGTCGATATATGCGATTAAGCAGCTAATAGACAATTAAAGGGATAGTCAGACTTTCTAACCATCTGTAGCTGATATCAAAATATGACAATCTCTGCTCACTAACTTTCGGTGCAATAAGAAAATCTACCAATTAATCCAAAAGTTAAGTCAATTCGTATTATAAGATGATTTTTGTTTTTAAGTTGAATTCATCTGCAATGTCAAATGTGAGATAAACTTACATAAATTTGGGATGCGTGCGGGATCTTATCATTCAGATAGGTCATAATGATGGACTCCGACAACGACTGCATGATGTTATATTGCATAAGGTTGCACCATGGTGATGACATGCCTAAGCGCAAATGTCTCAATTATTTTGCAAGTGCGGGTATGTCACTAGTAGTAAGCCCATCCCAAATTCAAGCACAAAATGTGAAATGATGAGTCATCAGGCTGACTCAGCCCCCCCCCTCTGGAGAGAGGAAGGAAGTGGCCAAGGATGTGCTGGGAGGAATGGGTCCGAGAGGAAGAAACGGGTCCCTCCCCCCCTCTGGAGGGAAGGCAGGAGTTTTCCAGCTAGGAGTGGAATCTCGGAAGAGAGAAGGGGTGGAATGTGGGAAGGATAGAGTGAGGAAAGGGTGGATGTTGATGGTGTTGGTATGAGAAAAGTTGGAAATCGTCATGAAGGAGGGTTCGGATGTGAACGTGGAGATCAGATTTGGAATCTACGTGAAATTTTGGGTGGGGAAGGAAGGCGGGATGAGTTTTCCTGGGAGGCAAGGGCTAGAATCTCTGAAAACGGCAGAGTTGGAAAAGGCGGGGTTTGGTGGTTTTGGGATGAGAAAGTCCATTTTTCGGGCAGGAGTGCTCGGATGGGAAAACGGAGGCCAGATTCGGAATCTACGTGAAATGTTGGGTTAGGAAGGATGTTTCCAGCGACATCGGAGAGAAAATATTTTGAGGACGTCCCCCTGCCAACCCTGCCAAACTTCCAACTTTGGTGTTAGAAATCGTAGAAAGTCGTGCAACAGCTCATTTGAAAGCTGAGAATGAGAAAAATGCAGTGGAAAGCTCAGCTTGGTCTAATTTTCTTGGGTTTAGGGAGGAAAATGGCAGGAAAACGTCAGAGTTGGAAAAGGCAGATTTTGGTCGTTTTGGGATGAGAAAGTCCATTTTTCGACAGGAAGGAGGTCTCAGATGGGAAAACGGAGTGCAAATTCGGACGTTTTGGATAATTTCGGGTCTAGGAACTTCCTCCCAACTCAATCGGAGAGAAAAAGTTCTAACCCCCCTCGGCAGCAATCTTCCAACTTCGGTTCCAGAGATCGTAGAAAGTCGTGCAATAGCTCGTTTGAAATCTGGGAGTGAGACAAATTCAGTGGAAAACATGGCTTGTTCCACTCTGCCTTCGTTTAGAGGTGAGACGTTATTGAAAATTTGGGACATTGGCGAAAAACGACAGAGTTAGAATGTTTATGAAAATCACTCTAGCGGGTGAAGCAAGCCTCGGACGGGAAAACAGAGACCAGATTTGGAATCAGCGTCAAATTTGTGACAAATAATGTTTTGACCCCCCCAGCATGGATTGCCGATTGCATATTCACAGGGTATATAAGAACGGGATCGGGAGAGGAATTTCACTAAGTTGAGAAACTGACTACAGGTAAGTCGTTTCTCTTGAGTTCCGATATCGGACTTCTGACTTTCCATTGCTGATATCAGCGAAGGTGTCAGACTTATAGGTTAGTCAGTATAGCATGACTGACCATTTGATGATAGTAGGCCGAAATCTTCAAACGGCTATAACTTTGCTTCTACAAGTCCTTTAGACTTGATTCAAAAAACATTCGACAGCTCTTGCTGTGCTGTAGGTGACAGACTACTTATAAACGTTTTATGAGTAGTACTAAAATACTGAAAAATTTAAATTCATATTTAATGATAATAATTAAAGTTTTTGAATAAAAAGCAGTCGTTTATGAGTCTCTGTGACTTGGGTCGTTTCCTCTTGTAAATAACTCCACCGGTTTTCATGTCAAAACTGGGGCCCAGATACCAACACAGTGATATGACGCACGCTCTGTCCGCTCGAGGTTGGATTTGTGGGTCGAGGCCTTGGAGCTGGGATAAGATCCCCTCTGAGTAATGCCTGTAACGGATTCAAGAGCTTAACACCCAAACGGTTGCTGGCTTGCTATCAGGCCTTCTTCGTCTAGCCTCAGTAACTCAGGGTTGGCAACGTCTATCGTTTGTCATTGTAACTTGGTAAAAATGGTGCGGTTGCTGCAAGCATTGACGTCAAACCTTTTCGCGTCATAGGGGAACCCGTCTTTGTGTTGGGAGTTGGTAACGGAAAGCACGGTGACTGCCGATGCCCATACATGGTAAAACTGCTGTTGTCAAGTCAAAAGCACGACCAAATAGGGAAAGTCTGAATCATGGCTTTGTGCTCGCCGGGTATATAAACCGCGACTTTTCTCTAGTCTTCACTCCTGTTTCAAGTTGCAAGACGACCGGTGAGTGCTCTGACAAGGTTTGCTATCAAACTTTGGGATTTAGCATAAAGCTAGGAATCATACTCTTTAAATTTTATTCCAACGTTTGCTATCAAATGTCTTTCAATGCATATCAGCAAGTAGTATCCTATAAACACTTGCTATCAAATTTTACTCTATCTTTACAGAATCATAATGATGAAATCGGGCAACGCCAAGATGCTAGTTGGCAAATGCAGTTGCGGCAAGATTGCTAGAGGCAGCGACCTCAAGAAGCATATTAAAGAGGGGACGGTGGGCGCGCATATGAGAGAGGTGTTGTTGAGAGTGTGCGTACATCATCAGGTGGTATGTGGGGAAGGGAATGAGGAGACTTTTATTAAGTGTCATAGCGAGTGTCCGAGTGGGAATATAGCTATGGCAGGGTTCAGGACGTGGTTTGAGGGAGAGTTGTTGGAAAGGGAAGAGGTGAGGAAAGCGGTGGCAACGATTGAGGACGTGGTTGGGGAGAAAGTGGTGACGAAGGCGAGTGATGAGAGTTCGAGTGAGGAAGTTGAGTTGAGAGCGAAAATGAAGAAGGTTGATGTTGATTTGGATAAAGTGATTGAGGATTTGTTTGGGGATATCGGTGATCTGGAGGGGAAGGGGAAGGAAGTGGGCTGACGGTGAAGGTTGAGAGGTGTAGGGCAACGAGGGAAGAGTTGGAGAGCATGAGAAAGAAGGAGAAGGAATGGATGGCAGAAAGGAGCGAGTTGATGGGGAAGGCAGGTTTGGTGGAGAGTTAGCAGGCGAGTTTGTCGAGGAAGGATGAAGAGATAGAGCGGATGCGAAGCGTGGTGAAGGAGACGGAGGAGGTGAAGGGTATAAATAAGAGGTTGGCGGGTGAAGTTGAGCGACTGCATGAGCGTTTGAAGAGTAGAAAAAGAAGAGTGTATGAAGTCCATCTTCCCCTCTTTCAAAATAATATATGTGACGTCCCAACCATTACCGATGACCCCAACGTGACCCAACAATGCTATGAGGGCGATGGAGTCCGGTGTCTACATATGAATATGGACATAACCGGAGAGCTGGAGGACTTCGTCGTCCAAAAAATTCGCAAGAAAGTTCCCAGTAAGTTACTTCAACATGATCATTTCCTTGCCGCCTCTAATCTCCTATACTTTTTCTTTCAGAGTTTTTGCAGAAGTGAGAGGAGTGTCGGTGGACGGAGAACGTCGCATGGGCTCTTTTAAGGGCCAACCTTCTAATGCAGCTAAAAAGGTCCCAAGCCCGCCACATATCCTCGGATATGGAATGCAGAGGGGAAGAAAAATGATGAATGGAATGAAATGGGAGGCCACCCTTGCACCACATGCAACACATCACAGATTTCTCTCTTCGCTAGTGAACAAGCTCTTGTCAGTGTTGTACAAAAGTTTTCCTATAGCACAGGTTGATGTATAGTTAGAAAGTTTGATCATGGGGTTTTATGAAACACACATGTCATAAAATGTAAGCGCTAGTGTAGTCAAATGATTTTACTGCGACACACGTTTGTAAAAGTAAAGTTTGGTCATTGACGTTTATTCGTGAGTGTCGTCGTCAGAAAGTGTATCATGGTTTGCAAAGTTAGTATAGTCAAATAATTTTACTACGACACACGTTTGTGAAAATAAAGTTTAATCATCGAAGGTTTATTCGTAAGTCTAGTCAGAAAGTGTATCATGGTTTGCAAATTTAGTGTAGTCAAAAAGTTTACCGCGACGCACGTTTGTGAAAATAAAGTTTGATCATTGAAGTTGTATTCATAAGTCTAGTCAGAAAGTGTATCATGGTTTGTAAAAGCAAAGTTAGTGTAGTCAAATAATATTACCGCGACACCCGTTTGAGAAAATAAAGTTTGATCATTGAAGTTGTATTCGTGAGTGTCGTCAGAAAATGTATCATGGTTTGTAAAAGTTTTACTGCAACACAGGTTGATGTATAGTTAGAAAAGTTTGATCATGACGTTTATTCGTAAGTCTAGTCAGAAACTTTATCATGTTGTACAAAAGTTTTACTGCTACACAGGTTGATGTATAGTTAGAAAGTTTGATCATTGAAGTTGTATTCGTAAGTCTAGTCAGAAAGTGTATTATGGTTTGCAAAGTTAGTGAAGTCAAATAATATTGCCGCGACAACCGTTTGAGAAAGTAAAGTTTGATCATTGAAGTTGTATTCGTGAGTGTCGTCAGAAAGTGTATCATGGTTTGTAAAAGTTTTACTGCAACACAGCTTGATGTATAGCTAGAAAAGTTTGATCATGACGTTTATTCGTGAGTGTCGTCAGAAAGTGTATCATGGTTTGTAAAAGCAAAGTTAGTGTAGTCAAATAATATTACCGCGACAACCGTTTGAGAAAGTAAAGTTTGATCATTGAAGTTGCATTCGTGAGTGTCGTTAGAAGGTGTATCATGGTTTGCAAAGTTAGTGTAGTCAAATAGTTTTTACCTCGCACGTTTGTGAAAATAAAGTTTGATCATTGAAGTTGTATGACTGACCGAACTCATCACAGCACTAGAAAGTTTTATCGAAAAGGTTTTACTGCACAGTGTAGATTGTCTTGTAACTTACTTTCGCAGTGTTAGAAAGTTCTATTGGAGACAGTTGGCAAATGTTCCCTATTAGAAAATTCAAACTTCATGACTGTTAGATTAGCTTCATCAGGTTTACTAAAAGCAGTTTACTACTGCAGTGAGACTGAGGGTTTAGAATGTTATATGAAAACAGTGTTCACCACAGCGCTAGAAAGTTTTACTGCACTGTGTAGATTGTTTCACACAAGGTCTTATAGCAAGCGATGAATGTTTTATAAAACCAGATGTTGTCACAAACGTTGAGTGTGTGAGAGCTAGTTCCATGACATTGAATCGCGTGGGTCATAAAAGTTCATAAGCCAAGGCTAGGCTCCTCTACGGTTGGATTTAGGGTTTTATATCACATGCGTTAACCATTCGTGTAGAATACGTGAAGCACATGTTCTCTTAAAAGTCTAAACGCAAATGTTGAAATAAGTTTTGTAAGAAGTCTTTGACAGGTTGTGAAACTTAGCGAACGTTGAAAAAGTTTTATAAAATGTTTCTGCAGTCACACTCGTTAGCGTATCAGCTTTACTAAGTGTGTTGTTTGCCTTTATCAAATTGAATGCGTGTGTAGACTGTTTTGTAAATAAAGACAGATAGTGTTTTTGCACTCTACATCGACAGCATACAAGTATACACATAACAACCTGCAACGTTGTTAGTCGAATGCATATGAGATAGGAATCACTCAAAGCATGTGTGAGATAAAAATCAACCTGCTAGATGAAGTGAAACACAAGTGTCACAACTAGTTTACGGGAAATAAAGGAGAACTGTGACAACGTTTACACTCATCATAGACGGATGAACATATAGTCTAACTTTCTGACATTCAAATGAAAGTCGTAAACATGAACTGCGGTGTAAGAAACTTTATGTTGGCAAAACTTTCATAGATTGCAGTCGCATTTAAAGCTGATACAAAGACCTGTAGAAACGCATAAGTCTTAGTTCAACGACTCGACCATTGAACTCACAAAATGAACACGTCTGTGTAGAAAACTCATTTGTAGAAAACAGCAAAGCATGTCATTGAATGATCAAGTCAGTGGAATTATTTCATGAGTATGAAACAGCGAACATTAGGACTGTCCATGAGCATGAAAGGTTAGAATCAAAGTTTGCTTTTCATGTACATAACAAATGAAACTGTGTCTCATTTCTAAGCGAATCGTGCATTGATCATAGAATCAACATTAAAACCTGCATCAAGTGATTTTCTGTGCGAATGCAGACGATGTAAAAATGACACACGGATTGATATTTAACATTGCTTGCAATAGTCAACATGCTGCCATTCAAAACGTTTATCATAAAACCTATCAGTGAAACAGATGTTCCCTCCTGTGCACACAAAGAGTCATAAGTGCTCTCTGACGCCTGTTTGTCGCGCTAACCCCTCAGCAGATAGAGTAGAACACAAAGATGTACGCTCTCTCTCTGGCACCCGTCTGTCACATTAAACAGAGAGCTATCGCATCTGTCCCACGAGCAAGGATGCAGGAACGTATCGTTACCTCCCACCTAGCTGATTCCCACACAGCTCATTGCTATCGCGTCGGAGAGATTATCGTGGGCGACTGAAAGGATTCTCACGTTGACAATTCGTTACAGTGCACTCGTGCGCGCAAGTCACCATTTGCTGTTAAAGCATGGACACTGTCGATTTGTTCAATTCCTCAATGCCTTGCTAACCAGTTACAAAAATGTGTGAGAAAGATAAGGGAGACGTTCACACTCATTCATCAAATACAAGTCGTTTGATGCATTGTCGTTCGATGTCGCTTTCTTTGACATGAGCCGAACCCTTGAGCTCCGCTGTGGATGCAGAGTGAAGATGGGGAAAATCGTTCTCCTGGCTTCTTTGCAGACAGAGAAAGGCGAAGCAATTCGCTGCCCGTCCACCTCAATCCACATGAGCTTGTGGAAGACCCTTTATTTAAGGATATGGCGCTAGAATATCTGGCGTTGCTGAGAATTCAGCGTCCGGAATACTTCGAGTAATCGAAGTATTCCATCGGTCCTTCCGAGGGCCCGGTCACCAATTCGTTGGAGGCCTTTTTTTAACAAAGAAAAGTTACAGACTGTGCCACACACAAACACTGGATTCAAGGATCTCTATCTTTCTTAGAAAATGAAGAAGCTCTTATTAAATTCATCTGATGAGAACTCAACTTCATGACAAGTGTTAAACTTCTACAACACACATCTTCAAGGGTCTAACTGCCATGAAATCATCATGTTTAAAGTTTTAAAGCCCCTATGATAAGTAGCAAGGATCTTTTACATGGTGTGAAATATAGACGTGTGTAGAGAGAGGTTTTGACCTGAAGTCATGAATTTATTTCTTCACTACCCCTCAAATGGAAATATTAAGGGTGATGGAAGAATCATCAGAGCAACATGTTCTATAGTAATGCAGGCAATGACAGTCACGGTTGGACTTAGAGATTTAGCGTTTTATATAACATACATCAATGATAACTGTTGTTGTAGAGTGTATACATGCATTTACTAACTTAGCCATTGGTGAATGACATAGCTAAATTGCTAAAGTCCATCATCTGAGGGGTAGGGTTACCTACCGTTGGATTTAGGGACTTAGGGATTTGGATAACACAAAAGAACGATCTCTTTTAGTGTAGAATAAGTGATGCATATGTTCGCTTTATAAAATGACTTTGAAGGCAAGACTTAATTTTCATGGTGAAAAGACAGATTTCATGTCGTTGATGAGAGATAGTTACATGCTCATTATGTTATACACTTTACATTTGATGTGGTCAGCTGAAAGGTGATTGATGCATGTTCAATAGATGAGTTGTATGTAACTTAGTGATTGGAATCATAAGTGTGTAAAGAGTTGATGAGGAAAATATATAATAGTCAACGCAGGAAAGTTTCTTGTTATCCAAGCTAGGAATATGTGAACATCATTCATCAGTCAGTGTTGTATTTTAAAAGTCGTATGCTGACAGAGACATGAGTTTACTAACTTATACAGCAAAACTCTTAAATCCATAGGATAGGTGTCCCTGTGTTGAGATTTAAGGATTTAGCATTTTAAAAGTGTAAGTTACATAGATAATTCACTAAGTCCATAGCATAGTCAAGCCTATGACAAGACTTG
This sequence comes from Prostheceraeus crozeri, assembly GCA_907163375.1. NCBI lineage: Eukaryota > Metazoa > Platyhelminthes > Polycladida > Euryleptidae > Prostheceraeus > Prostheceraeus crozeri. The sequence goes on along the minus strand of CAJQUW010002633.1, from coordinate 561,034 downwards.
GCGTTTTATATGATCCATGTTAGTAATATCTGTTCTTGTAGAATGTTACTCAATGCGTGTAGTCAGATAATGTATCATCAATTTCATTCACTTGGTTGGATGATGAAGAAAGTGTGAGATAGAAGTGAAAGCCATTTCATAAAGTTTAGAACACATAGTAACATTGTAGGAATAAGTAAAGTGAAAAGTTATGTCGTATGAAATGAGTGATACAAGACTAGCTCACATTGAACTGAATTGTTTGTGTAGCAAAAAGCTGTGTCGGTTTCAATAACATCATGTACATACTGTGTCGTTTTCTTTTCACATAAAGTTGGACTTCAAACAGAGTGGATTGACTTAGTAATGAAGTTACAACCATTTTACTGTTTGTAAAGTTTGGAATAATATCAGAATCATTTCAGTGTTTGTAAGATAGGCTAAGTATAAAATAGTGTCACAAGCATTTCACTGTTTGTAACTTTAGAAATGAAGTTGATGTTTGTAAAGTTTGAAATCATGCTAGAATCCTTTCAGTATTTGTAAGATAGGGGACGTATAAAATACTGTTGGAATCCTTTCAGCATTTGTAGCGTTAGAAATAAAGTTCATGTGGGAGAACTGTATTCCAGTCATGGTTAAAGTGACATTGTGTGTGTGTGAGATTGAGTTCAACGTCATTGAGAGATATAACTTCGTGCGCTGCGTAAACGAACACTTTATAAGACGATGTGAGTCCAGTGAAAGCTGATACACTTGTATAAACACCTAAAATTGAAATGTCATGGGAATGCAGTATTGAACTTTACGAGCATCCTTCAAATGAACCATTGAATCAAGCCTCTTCGAAAGTGAGCATGATATAAGAAAACATTCAAATGGTGTGAAGCTCCTAAGTATCATTGTGAGCATCTGTACGTTTGTCATTCCATGTATTTTATCACACGCTAGGAACTATTCAATCTTTTCATCTTCGGATACATTCAGTTCACTTGAGGGTCATACAAACTTGCCACTCAGGATAAAGAGACCGCTATCACAAAGCGTGAGTCGAGCGTCATTCCCCTTCCGTCACAACGAAGCGAGAATGTCCATTTATTGCAATCTTGACTCCCTGCGTCAGTCAGGAAAATCAGCGGTTGAGATTCCAAATATGGCGAGATGAAATCGTTTGAAGGAGACATGACCAAGTTTGGACATTGGCATATTCTGTCTTTGTGAGAGAGAAGTATGTAAGGCGCTTCTCCCTACCCAATTTCACTCCTGTTTCCTCCTTTCAACGGTGAGTCGTCTGACGTTTGCTACCAAACGTTCTAAGTTAGAGATTTAAAGTCAGATCTTACAGGAATCACTGATACACTTTCTTACATTAGAGTCTTAAGGTTAGGGTCTTCATTGTCTGTCCTATGCCATTTATTACAAACATGTTTATGATAAACAGTGCTTTCTTGTGAGAACTGTAGTAAATAACTAACTTTTATCTTGCAGTTTTAACATTGTTTTATCAAAGTCTTCGCGCTACAGTGTCACAAGATGTTCATGCGATAAAGTATACAGAGGGACCGAATACAAAAAGCACTTGAGACAGGTGGAACACATTGGGGAGCATAAGAAGGTCTTTGAAATAAAGACCTGTGTCCATCATGCTGTGGAAGCAGACTCTGACTTCGTCGAATTTAGGAAAAGACATGACCAGTGTCCTAGTGCGTCTATTTCTAACTGCCACTTCAAAAAGTGGTTTGATGACTTGTGTAGACGAAGACAGGAGGAGAGGGCGACTGTAAGACACATTGTCGACTTGGATGATGATGGGAGCGATCATTTCCTCAGCGATACAAGCAGCAGTGAGGAGGAAGGGGAAGTACAGGAGGTCAGAGCTGTTTTCATGAGTGGTAGACAGGAATCTGAACATGTATCTGAGCACGCATCTGTACATGTAGAGGAGCCACTTAACACTTCTACGCCAAAGAAAGGCAGTGTACGCGAACAAACAAGAGCTCTAGATAGAGATGAGTTGAAGGCGAAGGCATCACAGCAAGCCTATTACATGCTGCTCAAAGATCGCTATGAGGCCATGAATAGACAAAATAAAGAGATGGTGCAGGACATAGCCAAACTAGAAATTAAAGTGGGAACGGTGAAAGTCTTACATGAGGAAGTATTACAGCTGCAGAAGAGAGAGGAAACATTAATGAAAGAGAGGCGGGAATGGAAGGAGATGGCTTTTGAGGAGGTAGTATCCGAGTTGAATCATCAGAGGCAGGAGGTTACCAGACTTGGTGTGATAGAGAGGAACTGTCAAAGGATGAGAGAAGAAAATCATGACCTGAAGAGGAGACTTAGTCAGGCTGAAGACATCAACAAGGAAATGAAGAGAAGACATATAGAGGTACACGTGCCAATCTACAGAAACCAAGTATGTGACGTGCCTACTGTTACAGATGATTTAAACACCACGCAGGAGTGCTACGAGGGAGGTGGGATCACCTGCATTCATCAATATGGAGGTAGACGGTCGACTGTGTGATTTCTCAGTGAGAAAAGTGAAGAGGAAAATTCCTAGTAAGTTACTCGAACGTCATTGCCTCTCAATCAACTCTAACAATATTTTTCTTTCTTACAGAGATCTTCGAGCAAAAGTAGAGAGGAGTCGGAGAACGCCACAAACAGCCTTCATGAGGCTAGTGAATGTCCCAAACAGCCTTCATGAGGCTAGTGAATGTCCCAAACAGCCTTCATGAGGCTACCCATAATGAGGCCAGAAAGTGTTTTCACTTTCTGACGGTTCCAAGCCCGTTGAGCAAAGAGGATGGGTTGAAAATTGATAAAAGGGATGAAAGGATGGCCACTCACACGCCAAACGTATACAGAAATCAAATTTCTATCTTCATTAGTTAGCAATCTCTCTTCACAGTGTGATGATTTTAAAACACTCATCTTCAGCGAGCTAAGAATGAATAATCAAAGTCTCCATTAAACTAGAGTGATGAAGTAACTCATACATGTTACTAGACATGAAGACATCAAATGTTACTCGTGTAAACTGAAATGAACAACTGAAGCATCTTAGGTTCTCATATCCGTCTCACACCTGAGTAACAGGAATTTACAGGCCTGGGTCATGTACATGAATGCGATACAATTCACAACAGTCATTGCACAGTGATTAGAGTGCTAGAATACATGGTAGGGATTGTGTTGAGACCACTGCAGTAACATTGTAGGAATATTTAAAGTGAAAAGTTATGACACATGAAATGAGTGATGCAAGATTAGCCCACATTGAAATGAATTGTTAGTGTAACAAACAAGCTGTGTGGGATTCAGCATATGTTTGAAGACAAGCGCTGTTAAAGGGTTTTGAGATGATGTGAATTTTATCACATCATGTTCCTCGATATAAAAGAATGAATGTTTCTACTGGTTGAGTGTATAAGATAGAACACATAAGATAGTTGTTGTATGTAAATTAGAGGTTCATATTCGATGAAAGCAAAGATTGAGATTGCAAAGTTTAATGAATAGGTAGTGTAATTAACTGTTTGAATCAGTGACATAGTTAAAAGAAACAACAATAGCATATCGAGACATAATCATATAGCATCAGGGCGTTTGGTTTATTCATGTAAAAGTTAGATAGAAGCAACTTGTTCATGCAGCATGATACCATGAGTGTGAAAGCAGGAATAACATGCTATGACTGGAGCATCCGTTGAAATTGATTGTATGTCAACTGTACATGAAAAGTTGTTTCCAAAAGCTTGACATGGCCACATTAAGAGTTAAGTCACTGCAAGCCTTTCATATTGATGAGCACATAATAGAAAAATTACTAATGTCATAAATGTGGGAATCAGTGCATGTTTAGAGTCAGGTACTGCTAGTTGTTTCATGATAGTATTTGATATCGAAGATTTAATGTAATGTATCACATGTCAATAGATTTCAGGTGTAATAGAATAAATGTCGTTGCAGGTTTTGAGTGTATAGGATGGAACACATGAAATGAATTGGTAGTGTAACAAAAAAGCTGTATGGGTTTCAATAACATATCATGTACATGCTGTGTCGTTTTCTTGTCGTTTCAACAGAGTGGATTGACTAAGGAAATAAAGTTACAACCATTGTACTGTTTGTAAAGTTAGGAATAATATCAGAAGCACTTCAGTGTTTGTAAGATAGACGAAGTATAAAATAAAGTCAAGACCATGTCACTGTTTGTAAAGTTAGGAATTTTGTCAGAATCATTTCAGTGTTAGTAAGATAGGTAAAGTATAAAATAGTGTCACAAGCATTTCACTGTTTGTAACTTTAGAAAAAAAGTTGACGTTTGTAAAGTTTGAAATCATGTTAGAATCCTTTCAGTGTTTGTAAAGTTAGAGGTAATAGGTTTAATAAGTACGTTAGAGAGTTGGCTGTACTGAGATCTAGGGATGTGATAGTTACATTAGAATTCAAGTGATTGAATGTCATCTTTATGAAGATAGAAATGTGTTTGTGGCTGCATGTGGTGCAAGAATGTCCTCCCATTTCATTCCATTCATCATATATCCTTCCCCTCTGCATTCCATATCCGAAGATATGTGGCGGGCTTGGGACCGCTTTAGCTGCATTAGAAGGAAGTTCTTATAAGAACTCATGATGCATTCACGAGGAAATGTGGCGAAACAGTGTGCTGTATGTGTGCATGATGATTTTATGAACTAAAGAACGCTCATCACTCACTCCATCACTGAAAGAAAACATGAACGAGTTGAGATGACAGCCATTCGTATGCATGTGTAAAACTCTTACTTCATCATCCGATATCACAATGATATCTTCACTTTCCATGTTATCACTTTCCGAGTCCTCTCTTTCGACCGTCTCGCTCTCGCTGGTTACCATCTCGGCCTCGCTCCCCACCGTCTCGGTCTCACTCGGAGATTCCTACGGATCCATCATTGGATTCGGGTGGAGGTATAACGTTCGATTCATCGAACAAGGAATAGTATTTCATAAACTGAAATACTATATCCTCACACTCATCTGAGAGAAAGGTTTCGCCGATATAAGTAATCCTATATGGGGTAACTTGAGCAGTCGGCTTCTCGGACATGATTATGATAGTAAAATGCACGAGACTCTGCTTTATATGAGACTGATACAGCTTTTCAAATGTCTGGTTCGTGCAATCATATTGCTCTCAACTTATGGTTGGAAGAAGAAAGGGGAAGTCATATTTTCATTGAATGCCATCCTCAACCACTCAACAAACTTAGATGCATTTATCACGTGAATCTCCCTTCCGACGCGATAGCAATGAGCTGTGTGGGAATCAGCTAGGTGGGAGGTAACGATACGTTCCTGCATCCTTGCTCGTGGGACAGATGCGATAGATCTCTGTTTAATGTGACAGACGGGTGCCAGTGAGAGCGCATACATCTTTGTGTTCTACTCTATCTGCTGAGGGGCTAGCGCGACAGACGCTCGCCGACCGGCTGCGCTGTCATTCATCTTTGTGTTCTACTCTATCTGCTGAGGGGTTAGCGCGACAAACAGGCGTCAGAGAGCACTTATGACTCTTTGTGTGCAGAGGAGGGAACATCTGTTTCACTGATAGGTTTTATGATAAACGTTTTGAATGGCAGCATGTTGACTATTGCAAGCAATGTTAAATATCAATCCGTGTGTCATTTTTACATCGTCTGCATTCGCACAGAAAATCACTTGATGCAGGTTTTAATGTTGATTCTATGATCAATGCACGATTCGTTTAGAAATGAGACACGGTTTCATTTGTTATGTACATGAAAAGCAAACTTTGATTCTAACCTTTCATGCTCATGGACAGTCCTAATGTTCGCTGTTTCATACTCATGAAATAATTCCACTGACTTGATCATTCAATGACATGCTTTGCTGTTTCCTACAAATGAGTTTTCTACACAGACGTGTTCATTTTGTGAGTTCAATGGTCGAGTCGTTGAACTAAGACTTATGCGTTTCTACAGGTCTTTATATCAGCTTTAAATGCGACTGCAATCTATGAAAATTTTGCCAACATAAAGTTTCTTACACCGCAGTCCATGTTTACGACTTTCATTTGAATGTCAGAAAGTTAGACTATATGTTCATCTGTCTATGATGAGTGTAAACGTTGTCACAGTTCTCCTTTATTTCCCGTAAACTAGTTGTGACACTTGTGTTTCACTTCATCTAGCAGGTTGATTTTTATCTCACACATGCTTTGAGTGTTTCCTATCTCATATGCATTCGACTAACAACGTTGCAGGTTGTTATGTGTATACTTGTATGCTGTCGATGTAGAGTGCAAAAACACTATCTGTCTTTATTTACAAAACAGTCTACACACGCATTCAATTTGATAAAGGCAAACAACACACTTAGTAAAGCTGATACGCTAACGAGTGTGACTGCAGAAACATTTTATAAAACTTTTTCAACGTTCGCTACGTTTCACAACAACCTGTCAAGGACTTCTTACAAAACTTATTTCAACATTTGCGTCTAGACTTTTAAGAGAACATGTGCTTCACGTATTCTACACGATTCTATATCCGAGCACTCCTGCCCGAAAAATGGACTTTCTCATCCCAAAACCACCAAACCCCGCCTTTTTCCAACTCTGCCTTTTTCAGAGATTCTAGCCCTTGCCTCCCAGGAAAACTCCTCCCGCCTTCCTTCCCCACCCAAAATTTCACGTAGATTCCAAATCTGATCTCCACGTTCACATCCGAACCCTCCTTCATGACGATTTCCAACTTTTCTCATCCCAACACCATCAACATCCACCCTTTCCTCACTCTATCCTTCCCACATTCCACCCCTTCTCCCTTCCGAGATTCCACTCCTAGCTGGAAAACTCCTGCCTTCCCTCCAGAGGGGGGGAGGGACCCGTTTCTTCCTCTCGGACCCATTCCTCCCAGCACATCCTTGGCCACTTCCTTCCTCTCTCCAGAGGGAGGGGCTGAGAGTAGTTAGTATTGCGGACGCACTGATAGTGGATACGAACATGGATAGGAACATGTTCCGAATTTCGAATGCGAACATGGATATGAACATGTTCCGAATTGCCAATGGATGCGAACATGGATAGGAACATGTAAATAGGAACCGCGTTCAGATTGATAGGCGAATTGAGATCATACTCAATGATTCGGAACGGCTTGTTCCGAAATTGAATTAGAGTATGTGAATTAGAATAGGGATGCGAACATCTATTTCGGTACTTAAACAGGTGTTTGTTTTGAGACTGCTTGCTCAAATGCGACAATTGTGGCCATTGTGACTATGATGACAATTTTATTTATTTTCATAACTAGGTTAAGTTATAAATACGTGGAAGTTGCTTGATGGTTAGTTTCCCAATTTCATGGATTGTTGCAAGAGACCTTGGTTATTCGTTAAAGGCTATAGAAACTGTTACAAATCTAAATGAAAATATCAAAGCTGGTGATTTAGTTGAACGACTAATGGATCTGGATGAGCATACCATGAATGCTAATTTGGATCGTAGTTGGATAGAAGATTTCTCAATGCTACATTATAAAGACAGTGAAATTAGGAGGATGAAATTGGAACTTTCTGAAACGGAGATAAAAAAAGTGAAACCTTCAATTGATTTATCGAAATGTTCTATCAATGAAAGTGACTTCAGAAAGAAATTAGAAGCAGAGGCGTTTGAATTATTATGTGAACGGAACTGCATTAGATGTTTTGAACGGGAAAAATCCCTTCTCTTGTTACCATGCTCTCATTTTGTCATGTGTTCTACATGCTATATACCCTTGGAAACTACATTTTGTCCCCTTTGTGATGAAGAAATAATTTCAACAGTTACTGTATATCGTTCATGATGAGTCATCATGCGTGTCTGTGATTGGTTGCTATTGTGCAGCTTTTGTATATAAGGTTATCACACTTCTATTACAACCATACTTGTTGAGGATTTTAAACATTAATAAACATGCCATTTACCACGATCATTCCTGTTTCAATTATTCACAAAGACAATCTGTGTACTAGCAAAATTTTCTACTCTGCAAATGATGTTATTGGTTACAAAGCTGATCTCATAGATCTGATGGAGGATATTGTCACATTCTACCATTGTGAAGATGATATTGAACTTCAGAAACTCTTTATGAGGACATTGACCAATGCCCTTACGCGAGTACTAAGATTTTGGCTCGATGAAGTGTTCAAGCCTCTGAGTTTGACGGAAGCTATTCCACAGAGTTCTCGTTGCTATTGTGAAATGAGAACACGGAAATTGAGGACTTGTTTGCATGATATAATCGTATTTAGCCACTATGAGGAAAATGGTGACAAATTCAAGGTGGACATGTTTACCGGACCCCCGTCGATGAGCGTCAATGTGGCAGTGCAAGATGACCGGGACATAATCAAGTTTAGAGCATACTATGCTAATCTTTTAAAAGTCTTCGCTTCAAAACCATGCTGTTCATGCTGTCCTCTATCAAAGGATTTAATGTGTAATATAGAACAGCTTATAACTGCAACGACTCAGACCTTGAGTGATGTTGATGACTACGACCTACCATCTGTTACCGTTTGACTTTGTTGGATGGAACTAAGCAAAAATGTATATTTTTATAAATGCTTTGCTTTTAACACAATAAAAATGACTGCAAAACGAAAGGCATCTTTTTCTCGGAAGAATGGTTCTTGTAGACCTTTAAGTCAGTTTAAGAAGGCGGTGCGAAAGTTAAACAGCATGCGAAACAATAAAGTTAAGTGCAAATTAATTCAAAACTCCAGTGATGATTTCATTCGTGATTTGGCTTTTGCAATACACAAATGCCTCCCAATATACAAACCTTTATTGAGTACTGATTCTCTAAACAGCATTAGAAAATTTTCAAATCCAAGAAGCAGTGATATGAAAAGGCGGAACTTAGTTCAGCGTGGAGGTGGTGGGTTTTTGAATATGTTAAATGATATTGGAAACAGCATTTACAATGTACTCAACAGTCCACTAGGGAAAGTTGTAGCAGGTGCCGCAGTGTTGCTATAGACGACGAATCATGGATTGACACGTCATCATTGATTGATGACTCATGTGAATATGTATATAAGAGAGACGCGCTTGTACTCTTTAATCACTTTCAAGCTATCATTCATCGCTGACGGTTGAAAAGCTCCGAATAAGTACAACATTGAATTATGTCTCAAAAAATGTTTATAGTTAGAGAGGAGAGCGACTCATTTGAACGTGATCTCTTTAAATTCCGACCGACAAGGAAGGTTCAAGGGATTGGAAATACCTTTTAGTTCCAAACGTTGAGCTATGGTGACGATGGTTTCTACCTTCAAGTTCCATTTTTCCACAGTAATGGTATGTCTTCATCTGGATATAGCAACATGAGACAAATGCGAGTGACCTTTCCGAAATGGCAGCAGATGATACTCAAAACCATCGACTCTTTGGCGAAGGAATGCGTTGTGTTGCCCGAAAGTGCTCCTACACATTGGAGTAGGGCGTTAGAGGAAGGAAGTGGCTATAAGGATTTACCCGAGTTCGATACGCTATTCTTGAAATTGTCCGATCACTTTCAAGCATTCGATCTACTTGGAAATACAATGGAGTGTGATGATCTTAAGCGCGGACGATACATGGGTTTAATACACGTCAACGGACTATACATTGGTGCTCACGGCTCAACCGGAAAAGTGGCATCGTTACAAATGAAAGTTCTACAGTTGGTTTATGAGCCAATGCCGATTGATAAGTGTCTAATCACCATCGATAAATCTACTTCAAAAGATGGGAAGGATGTTGAAGAAAGCAAAAAGCGGGGACGGAAATCCAAGGAAGGGAGTGTTAAGTTGTAATTGAAACGCCAAGATGCTCAAATTGACGCGAGAAGTTATTTTAATGCTGACATTGATGAGGAAACACAAATGCTGTGAATGTGAAATGAAAGTTTCTAAATGTAAATAAAGTTGTTATGGAACATGACTTGTTTTATTCTAAGCAAACTGGTGGGTGTTGGTCTTTAAAGCTTTTGAAATTTCAGGATGACAGATTTTCGCCTATTCACTGATCGCACAATGTGTGTGGCCGGACCAAGTCAGTCCGGTAAAACTACTTTTGTAACTCAATTACTACAATTTAGAAATGAGATGTTTAATAAAGAAATTAAAAGAGTTAAATGGTGTTATGGCATATTTCAACCACAACTACATTCTGCACTTCGCCAGAAAGGTTATGATGTGAAGCAAGGGTTACCGACAACTGAAGACATCAAAGCAGGTGACTTACTAGTATTAGATGATCTATTACGTGAAAGCAAATCTTCAAAGGATGTAACTGAAATGTTCATTCAAACTGCACATCATAGGGAAGCTTTTATTATCTACATCACCCAAAATATCTTCGATGGAGGGAAAGAGCAAAGAACTAGAAGTTTGAATACACATTATTTGGCAATATTTAAAAATCCAAGAGACAGCAGTCAGATACATCATCTCAGTAGACAGATATTACCTCAACAACCTAAAGTTCTTTCAAAAATATATGAAGATGTAACTAAGAAACCACATGGCTATCTATTTATTGATCTAACTCAGGAATGTCCGGAACGACTTCGATTTCGAACAAATATCATACCTAATTCCGTTGAACCAATGACAGTTTTCTCGGTTCACAGCTAGTTTTAAGCAATGTACTTTGTTGCCTTATTATTATTACAAACATGTCGTATTCAAAGATGGTAGTCATTCCTCAAGAGGAGTATATACAATTGACTACATTACAAAGTGCACAAGAAGTCAAAAATATAGATCAACCTATTACGAATCAACTTAAGGAACTAACACAAAAGGATATGGAAATTCAGAAGATTAAGGATCCCTATCGACGAATGCAGTTGGCAGCTGAAAACATTGACGAGAGGCGACAGATTCGTGATAAGTTGCGACGATTTATAACCTTGTCAACACCTCGACCATATCGTGTGCGCGCTGAGCGATTATTTGACTTCATTGATCCACATGTGAAGTTCAATGAGAGAGGGGAGATAATAGATGAAACAACTGGTGATGTTATTAGAAATAGTCACATAGATGACCTTCTGCAATATGCTGTCAGAGATGTAAGGCGAAAATTAGGTGCACCACAAGGGTGGTCATATTTTCAGAAAATTTTATGTGACCAAAATGTACCACACAATATTATTGGAGGACGGACTGTGAATGAGTTGGGCATGGGTCACTTACAAGATGAAACAAAAAGTAAAACACTTACGATGGCGGTCAAGCGAGCGCTTCATGATCCCGATGATCTTCAACCAAAAAGAGCTACTAGGCGCTCAATGCGTGTTGCGAAGGAGATATACTCTCATATACTCTCATATCATGTCGCTACAAAAGTTTTGCTGCTGTTTGAAATCTGCGCTCGAAGGTAAAGGAGAAGAGGGCATAGAGGTTGATATCAATTGTGTTAGCAGTTGCTGTTGGAGTAATACGCGTGCAAATCAAAACAAAGACGATGAGTACAGCAGTGAAACTCAGAAAGATTTATTACGACTTAAATCACCCCGCAAGTTTCAGTCGTCCGGAGGTTCTAGCTCGTGCAGCAGGTGTGGGGATAGAGAAAATCAAGAAGTGGTTGAGGAGTCAACCGACTTACACTATTCACAAAAATGCGAGAAAGCGGTTTCCAACGAGAAAATATGTTGTTAACAATATAGATAGTCAATGGCAAGCGGACTTGGCTGACATGCAACAGATATCACAGTACAATGATGGCTATAAATACATCTTAACCGTAATAGATATTTTATCTCGCTATGCTTGGGCACGTGCGCTGAAATCTAAACGAGGACCAGAAGTTGAAGCGGCTTTTCAGAGCATTTTCGATGAGGGGCGTGTTCTGCAAAGAATACAGACCGATCAAGGGAAGGAATTCGAAAACTCTCATGTTCGAAGTCTCCTTAAAAGTCATAATGTGGAATTGTTTAGTGTCAAAAGTGCTTATAAAGCTGCCATGGTTGAGAGGTTCAATCGCACACTGAAGACAAAAATATGGCGCTATTTCACTGCAAAAAATACACATGTTTGGATAGGTGAGCTGCAGAAATTTGTTAAGAATTACAATGAAAGCTACCATCGAATCATTAAGATGAAACCTGTTGATGTTACCCCAGATAATGCGATGGATGTATGGCTTCGATTGTATGATAAGAAAGCGAAAAACATTTCCAATGAAAAGGAAATTAATGTTGGTGATAGAGCTCGGATTTCAAAGGTTAAGTCTACATTTGAGAAGGGGTATCTACCTAATTGGACTGAAGAAGAGTTTTTTGTAGATGAAGTAAATACAAAAGTTAGACCCACCATGTATAAATTAATAGATTACCATGGCAATCCAATTGAAGGAAAATTTTACTCTTATGAATTGCAAGTAGTAGACAGAAGTGAAGAGGTGTATATGATTGACAAAATAATTAGGAGGAAAGGACATGGCAATCAAAGGAAATATCTAGTTAAATGGAAAGGATATCCTGATTCATTCAATAGCTGGATAACGCACCAGGATCTACAAAATGTGGAGGTGGGAGACACTCGTAACTTTTAAGCTAATATAGCATGTGACTTCTTACATATATGAGGTCAACATGTCTACTAACTTCAACATCATTCTTCCAAGCAATAGCAACCCCAAGATATTCCCAAGTAACAAACCATCTCTATACTCTGTTGAATTCGCTAATCCAATTACTCTGCATGGACCCCATGAAGTTGCTCTAACTGAAATTACTTATTACAACGATATCAGTTTGCTAAAGAACAATTATTTTGAATTACATAAAGAAGTGCGAGAGAAGGATGATTGCTTTCGCATATTTCAAAATAGTCTACATGGTACATGGGCTTTTCATCATCTAACTTTACATCCTTTTTCAACATCTTTACCATCTGTCCAAAACATGATTAAAATTCAAAAGGCATTTGCAACGTCAACTTTTGATTCTAAGGTTCCCACAATGAGCTTGCAAGATACAGAAAAGGAAATCGGTAGAATGTTTGAACGAATAAATGATCTCTTCAAGCTGACTTTGAATAAATTCTACAAACCAGTCATAAAGGGGTAAACAAAATTGATGAAGGAAGGGAAGCATGTTCCTCTTGTATTAGGTAAGGATTTGAGTCATACTTTTGGGTATTCCAGAACAACTTTCTCATCAAGGTATTGGTACAATGGACGTGGGTGGAATTCGGAGAGGAAAGTCACTGATTTTCAATGTAGAATTGTGCCATTGTATGCATTACAAAAAAGGAGCATCCGAGTAAAAAATAAATTTGAGGTCATTAGAAGTGTTGAAGACTTTGCAAGAAAGTTTCAAGGATCAGTGCCAGAAACGTTAATGACTTGTGAATATAAGAAAGAGAAAGTAACTTTATTTACTGTTGAAACGGAGGCAGAATTTATTGTTTTTACTAAAAAGACACCATTGGAAAAGTCTGAGTCCGCTGTTATTGAATTCGGATCTGAAATGATTGGGATGTTTAAGGGCCTTTGAAAGCGTACCTTGGTTGACAGAATTAAATGATACATTCAAGGTTCAATTGTCCTCTTCTAAACTCAAAGCATCAACAAATGCTTCATGGGATATCCACGTATACAGCGAAGACATATTGGGTGATGAATTGTCTACTTCCAGTGAACTTGTAAAAAGAGTTAATTTGAACATTGAAAGCTTGAAAACGCCATCTGAATTGTGTACAAAGTTAAATGAGTTTGGTGTAGATTACCTTGATGCAGATGAATATCACTTTTCTTATGATTCACATAAGAAACGCATGATTCTAAAGGTAGGGAAGAACTCTCTCATCAAGCTGGATAGCGTGTTAACGTCCACATTGGGATTCTCAAAATCAACTATTTATGAAGATACATCAATAGGCGATACAACCCCATCACTACAGCGTGATATAAGTAACTTATACGTCTATTGTAACATTATTGAATATACAAGGGTTGGCGACATTGAGGCCCCACTTCTGCGCACATTTCCTCTCTCATCCGTAAGGAAGCAACTAATCAATCGAGAATTTATTAACACGATGTATGTACCAATGAGCAGAAATGTCATCAATAGAATTGACATATCAATTCATGATGATACAGGTGAAGTAGTACCATTCTGTGGTGGTGTTACTGTTTTAACACTACACATCAGGACACGAGATTAAGGCTTTACGCTATTGTGGGATCTATAATTATCTACAGGACATAATGTCAGGCATTTACAGTGGTCCATCCTATCAGAGTGGCTATCCCGTGTTTGCTGGAGGTAGACGACAAGTTGGAGGAGGCATATTCGGTGCACTAAGACGTATGGTTCTCCCAACACTCAAAAAGTATGGCGTACGATTCATGAAACGGGTTGGAAACAGAGCTTTAGACTTTGGTGCAAATGTTGCAGCTGATGCACTTCAAGGGGAGAATATCGGTGAATCCATGAAATTGCGTTCACAGCAATCTGGCATAGACGCATTAGATGATTTAACAAAGACGAGACGTACAGTACGGAAGAAACGTAGGAAGTCAAGACAAGTTGGATCAGGCCGAGTTACTAAGCAAAGGCGTAGGAGAAGTAAAAAGCCCACCAGAGCAGCACGTTCTAAATCAAGACGTCGTGTGAAAGCAAGAAAGCGCAAACGAAATTCCACAGCGACTGGAAACAAGTCAAAACGAAGGAAGACAACATATTTGTAAAGCTAATACGATGCAGAGTATCAATTCGGCTTTGTGTTTCTTTGATTCACCCCCTCATCAAACTGACATTATTTCCTCAACTATTGTTGATATAGTCCCCACAACAAATATCGATGGTAACCAACAGCCTATTCAGTTTGATATACCTGCTAATCCACAAGATTATATTGACTGTGAATCCATTGATTTAGAATTGTGTATACAAATTAAGAAGACTGATGGTACCAATATTGATTCAACTAAGGATAAAGTGGGATTGACAAATCTTCCTATTGCCAGTCTATTCTCAGATGTGTATTTAATATTGAATGACAAACAGATTGAAGGAGGAGATCGAGCATATCCCTATGGAGCATACATAAATACAATGACGCAATTTCAGAAGCAAGCTAAACAGTCACACTTGCAAGTTGCCGGCTGGTATGATGATCAGCAAGGGAAATTTGATGAGGTTTCAAATGGAGGTTTAAAAAAACGAATGGAATTGACAGCAGATTCAAAGGAATTATACTTGAAAGGACCTGTCTATCTTGATTTTCTTCGTCAATCTAGATATCTACTATCACAGGTTAAAATACAATTAAAATTTATTCGTGCAAATCCTGAGTTCGCGTTAATGGCTTTTGGAGCTACAAACTATCAAATCAACATAAGTAGTGCCGTGCTCAATGTAAGGAGAGTAACAATGAACCCGTCAGTCATCAACGAACATGCGACAGGATTGAGGAAAAGCAATGCAATATATCCAGTTAATCACAGTGTGTTAACAAACTTCACAATTGGTGCGGGTATCATCCTCTCATGCCTACCCAAATCTTTTTCCCACTGCGATGCCGAAGGCGGTGTATATCACATTTGTGGAAAATGAGTCATTTATTGGTGCTTTTGAAAAGAATCCATTTAATTTCCAACACTTTAACGTTAGTAAACTAGCACTCTATCAGGATGGGAAATTTGTATCTTGCAAAGCATATGAGCCTAATTTCAAAGATGGCAAATTCGCACGTGAATATGGTTCTACTTTCACTGCACTGAGCATGTTTAACACAGATGATTCAAATGGAATTACAATGGATATGTATAAAAATGGTTACTTCTTCATTATATACAATCTCACAGCAGATGCAGATCTAGGCGGTGAAAGCGTAGGAGTTACAAAGCCTGGTAATCTACGACTGGAGGTGTCATTTGAGTCACCTTTGAAGAAAACAATTACTTGCCTCATTTATGCTATCTATGATAGCAAAGTTGAAATAACGAGAATGCGAGACGTAACTGTCAGCTATCAGAGACATTACGCAACATACAAATCTTGAGGAAAATGGGAAATGCTCATCCCTACTCCAAGTCAATATTTCTTGATGTCTTTTCTAGAGATAATTTACCTAATTCAATTCCTTTCTATCCTTGTTCGCTTATCATCAATACGGACAGCAACAATCTTCCTGGTAAACATTGGATTGCAGTGTACATCAATCGCTATAAAGTGGCTGAATATTTTGACTCTTAATCTACCTCGCTTACATGACATTGCACTATGGATGAATAGGTTCTCCTGGACGATTAAGAAAGTTACATCTTTCCACTCCAAAGCAATGTATCTCTCATGTGCGGCGGTTATGTGCTATATTTCGTCAACGAGAGACCATTGAAAAATAACTGCAAAAGTGTTTTACAACTTTTTTCGAAAGACTGCTATAAAAATGATGTAATTCTTACAAAGTATATTGAAACTGTTTTGTAATAAAGTTTTATTTTATATGTAAATATCCTTGTTTTATGTTCCAAATCGTTGGGTTTAGAGGGAAAGCAAAACATGTTTACATTTCAATATGTATTTACAAATGTACAGTTCTTTTCTAAATATTTACATAGCTACAATGTAGATTTCACAAATATTTTTCTCAAATCACATAGGATGGGAGGAACATCATTTATGTCTTTAATGCCGGTTATCACAATCTTTCCATTATGGAATACATGAACATGATATGGGTGCCAGTTAGTCATCTGTCCTGCTGGAAATAGTTCCACTTCATAAGTGAGATTATTTGATGATGTGACTTTACGAAAGTCATAATGATAGTTCAATTCACATAGCACAGTCATTGTCTTCACTTCCCATTCAGATAATGAGTCTCTAAGTAAATTTTCCAACGTAGAATGTAGATATGGTAGATCACCATCAGTGAAGCCACCAACACACTGAATTGTTCCATTTGGAAAGAATAGGATAGTCACATATTTATCCTTCCTCTGTATCCTCCATGTTAACATTGAGGGTCTTCCCAGATGTAGATTCGTTGTCGGCTTCATCTTGTGTTTTATTAATAACCATTGCTTTCGATTGGGAATGTTCCGCTCGATTTCTTGAAGATTGAGTTTTTAGTTTACTTTTGTAGTTAACATGCGATTCACGACTTCCATCCGCTTGATGTCCTCCATCCTTAATGAATGAAATCATATGTGGTAGTATCTCTTTTGTAAAGTTTCTCCATGTGACGTCACTGAAACGGAAAAATCGATAGTCAATATCTTCTTTCTTTGGTGAACAGACGTATAGCTTGACGGTAGAGTCACACTTTATCCATACCTTTTGATCGAGGGGAATCTTCATCCGTGTCTTATGGTTGTCAATCAGATCAGCGAAGTCTTTCAGTGAAGATAATGCGTCAAGGCTAATGCAAACGCCACGATGTTTTCCACCACTATTTGTTATTAAGTGACGAAAGACTACTTTCTTAGAATTTGTTCTGTGAATGCTTTGTGAGTCATTTAATTTCCATGTTCTAATGTAATGAGGCATGTTTTCAAATATAAACCTAAATTTATTGGTTTGCATAAAGCTTGCTATTTTACATCTCAACATATCGGAATGATGTTGAGTGCTACGTCTTCAATTCATAGTAGGACTACCTATGTTTTAGTAATTATTTCTACACATCGGAAAGATGTAGAAATTTCATTTTATATTTAATCTACCTATATATTATTAAGCATGACTACGCAGAAATGTAGTGATTGGTTAGTTTACTTTGTTAAATTTCTTAAACTTCTACGTCACCTGTAGCAGGAAGGCATCTCCTTCTCTTTGAAGGTGGGGGAAGACCTAAACTATAGTGTCCATATGGTAGAGATAGATTTTTATTTAACCAACAGCGCTTATCCTCCCAAAGTGAAAGTCCTCGCTTTCTAAATGATTTTGTAGTGACTACGTGATTTTTTGAATTTATAATTGTCATTTCCTCATTTGTATCTTTCTCACTGTAGTACACAGTCCTATAATCATTATGTTGTAATTTTTTAACTGCAGCTCTCTGCACTCCTTTTGCCCGCTTGATGCTATCACAAGTTGAATCTAGATATTTCATTGAATACATTTTTGGTTTTAACAAGATCATTTCCTCAAGCAACTTTCCCGCACACTCATCCTTAAAACAACCTAATCTGGCTCTGTTTGTTACTGAGTATAGTCGGTGATGACTGTAATAGTTTGAAGAGTCAAATTTTTCACCAAAATATAGCAGTACATCCTTCAAGCTGACAGATGGTGAGGTGTACAAACATAGGAAAAAACTATCGGTATCACCTCCACAAAGCCGCGTTCTATTTATCAGTGGACATCTTTTCAAATCATTGTAGTATAACTGGTACATTTCCAATTTGCTATAGTCAAGTACCGCCTGACCAACATAAATCAATTTATTCAACATTATTGAAGGTTTATACATTTCCATACCAACTAGATCTTCATCAAATATCTTATGCTGTACATAGAGAGGATGATTTGATAATTTTCGACATTGTTCCACGCTGTTTACTAATTTGAATTTTCTCCTTCGTCTTACATTTTCCATTGTTTTACCATATAAAGAATTATTTTTCAACTTATAAAATGACTTTTCAAAGTTGGTACTTGATTGAGCTCTCTTTTGTGAATTCATATCAATGTACGTTCTCAACCATGGCTTTTGTGTGAACTTTATACCGTTGTGAATTTCTGTGATTTTCATACCCATGAATAAATAAAATTTTAATATTGAATAGTGTACAACATAATTTATCCTATTGAATTGATGAAGCAAGAGTTTTTTTAGTTGAACTGAATTTAGTGTCTGGTCTTATTGTCCTATGTAAATCCTTCATATAAGTTGAGAACATATTTTGCTCTACGGTCTGCATCTCTGGTGCTAATGGGAAATCGGCAGTGTCATGTATGTTTGCAGGATATTCCAAGCTCAAATCAAAAATATAACCAATTTCACTATCATCATCGATAGCTTGTATATTTTCTTCGTTTAGAAAATAGCTTACTTCACTATCACTCAACCATTTAAAATTTGAATGTGGTAGACTCTTACTGAGCGAAGAAACGTAAAGGTTATTGACATCAATGTAAGATAAGTGACGACTTTCATTTGTATTATTTCGTAATTTCGAAATGCGTGCACGTGCTCTGTGAATGTTCGTAAAAGTCATTCCACCCCTTATTCCCCTTTCGAAGAGATTATACATACTTTCGTCTTGTATGTAGTGTGGAGGATCATTAGATGTCAAATTTAAAGCTGAAGTAAAGCTAAGATGTGGAAGGCTAACGAAATGGACAGGATCTACTTCATCTTCACTTTGACTTAGTGACCTAAAAACTTCAAAAATATCTGCCAGTAATAATACATCCAGTTTCAAATATGCAAGCATGTAATCACCAAAATTGTTACAATTGAAAGCAAACCACGCATTACTAGCGTGCTTATATTCTTCATCTGAACAATGTTCACGAGTGAGATCATTATAAAATTCACATTGTGGTGGCAGACATTTTTCTGACAATGTATTTAGACTTTTGAAATAACAGTAGGGAAACACTCCCTTTTGATAAAGAATATCATCTGTTAACAGGGGAAATTCATTTCTTAGTTTTTCTACATGTTCATAAACTTGCAATCCTCTTGCTAACTCACTCAATGATGCACTTAAAAATTGATAAGAATCTAAGAATTTTAACTTGAAGTAGATTGTTTTTCCTTTGTATTCGTTCACAGGGACGCTGGCGGATAGAGTTATATACTTTTCAGCTGTTGCTGCTACTACTTCCAATTTTCATGACTTCTTCTTTCCAATTGCTTTATAGCAAACGATATGACTATCATAATTCTTAAAATTATGGAAGAAGATGGGTAGTTCCCGCCTATTTAGTTTTAATCGAAGATTGCATTTACTACATATTGTTTGTCTATATCTTCCTGTTAAATGGTCGTGATCTCTTACTTTTATGCAATCATCACTAAATACAGCTCTACATTTATTACAATTTTTTACATTTTTATGTTTTTCTTCTTCATCCGAAGAAAGAGACATTGGTTGCCGGCTTATTGCACGCTGATTATCATATAAGTTTTGAGCTATATTTTCTAGGTGATCCAAGAAGTCCATAATACAATTCTCTCCTTTGAAGACATAATATTTGTTTTCAAATCTTGACTGGAGAGCTTTATGCCAAACATGATAAACACCAACTGCTGCCGGTTTGTGTACTTTATTATCGATGTAGCACTCTATATCTGCATAAACAACTAAAGGAGGACTTAATTGATATTCCATGCTACTTGTGCTTACCTCTAGTTGTTTAGGCATTCTTTCTATTTGTGCCTTTCCACGAACACAAAATTGATAATGTCGCTCCAAAGTTGTCTTATATGTAAACGATTGGGTACATCGATCGCAGAAATGTTTATATCTTCTATTTATTTTTCTATATAATCTTGATAGTTTTCTGATTCCACAATAGTGTGCACGTTCATTGTTTATAATTAGTAGTATATTCACAGTTCGTTTACCAATAAAGTTGCTGCTATATCGAACACCTTTTAGTCCTTTTTCATAAAGGTGAATGTTGATTTTAATGTCATTATTTTTCTCAAACTTAGGAATATCTTTAATTGATACGGGTGTAGAGATGTCATTCATATTTAGTTCAGATGTCCATTTACTATCAATAATATAATATATAATATAATAATATAATATGATTTTATCTCATTCCTAGAATATGATACATCATTGTAATGTAGCATTGATAGAACTGAATACAAGAAACAGTCATTTGCATTTGAATGTACATTAATTACAGCCTTCGAATCTTTCAGACTCTTTGGTAGATTAAATATCTCTCCACCAGAAAGTAATGGACTAGTAATAACATTGAATTCTATATTTAGTATTTCATCTATAACCCAATTGCTACCCTTATTTGCAAAAGCTTCAATATTACTTGAGAGACTATTTAAGTTATCTTGGAACCTTGTATCATAGTCATAAATATAGTTTGTGGATGATGAAGTAAAGTGTGCGAGAAACGTTTCATCTTCCTGAGGATTTGATCTCACATAACGAATTTGTGCTACCAGACGACCACGTAGTTGAAAATTTTCTAGAAGGTTTGACACTAAGTTCTCTAATATAGATCGCATACTTAATAAAAACGAAGTTATATCTACTGTGTGTGCTGATGGTGTGATGTCGTATACACGAGCATGACCGTTAAGCGCGCTTTCGCTGAGACTTACAGTTCCATGATTATTTTGAATATTCATCTCACTATTCGTATTATGCATATTCATATGCTGACGGAATTTGCTTATAGAATTATACGTTTTACCACAGCGGGAGCAGCATTGCATAAAGATCAAACTGTTATTTGAAGCGCTGATTGGTATATATCTAGACGTTGATTCAGCAGTACTAGATTTGGGTATTTGACTATCATTAGCTGAGATACTTCGAGGATTTGAATTTAAATTACAATTACTTGGTTGCTTATCACATACTAGATTGTGTCGCTTTAGATTATCCTGCCGTTTCGTTTCATAAGGACACTTCCTACACTGATAAGTTTTTTCTAACTTACAAAACTTTTCATGGCGTTGCAAATTACCATTAAGAGTAAACGTTTTTCCACATTTAGAACAGACAACCATGTTTATTAAACTGGTGAGGATTATAATTTTGCAGACTATATATATTTTTTATCATCCTATGACGTCACAACGATTACTAGCCAATGACATTTGTTCCAATCTACGATGAAATAAGAAGACAGGACTTGTAACAATTTCTTTTTCCATTTAAAGTCAAAACAAAAAGTAAAAGTAAAAAGTTTACATTTTTCACACTTGACCCTGTCGCTGTGCGACAGTTTGACATGGTGGCACTGCTCACAGCAGTCGGTCGTGTCCTCCATGTGAGACAGCCTCACTCTTGTGAATTCCCCATCGCGAAACACTAAATGCATCAGCGTCTCACGCTCGAACTGTCGACCACCTCTGGCTACAGAGGAGGACAATAGTAGGTTTGACTGTGTTAAATTTCTAACGGACACAATCAAACCCCTATTCTCCTCCCTGAGCTTAGTTTCTCTCTCCTCAGCCATCTTCAGGCGTTGCTGGTACAGTTTCAACCTCTCTTCTAGCCGCTCATCATTCTCGGATGTATCGTCTAGGTCGACATTGTATTGTCGTAGTAAAGGAACAGGAATAGAGACTGGAGCAGGAACAGGGATCGGAGTAGGAGCCGGAACAGGGATCGGAGTAGGAGCAGGAACAGGGACTGGAGCAGGAGCAGAATCAGGAAAGGGGACCGGAGTAGGAGCAGGAGTTCGGTATTGAAGGATCGGTGTAGGGGGCAGCTGAACGCTGCAAGTTGGCGACGCACGGATTCGGGAGAATGATATTTCTTGTGATGCGAAATCACACATATCCTGAAATGAGAAGAAATAATTGTTTACTATCTATATGTCCTTATAATGAGGATAGAGCACTACAGTTCTAACAAAATTGTGAAAATCGTACCTCAGGAGTCAACGGTGAAAAAAATTGTCTTGAATTGAATTATTTTGAAAATAGATATCACTGTTATAATTTTAGAACAGCATTTATCAAGAGAAATCATGAGATTTAGTTATTAATTATTAAATTCGGTACTTACAAGGGAATGCCTTGCTTCATCATCATCAGAAGATGTGGGCGACGAGGTGGTCGATGTTGAAGAGGACGAGGTGGTCGATGTTGAAGATTCGCTACTCTCGTCTGAATCCTCCCTCTCATCGGATGAGGACTCCCGTATCGTATAGGGACGCTCCTCATTATCCTCAACGGAAGTTGTAGTCGCAGGTGTTGAGGCGACGCTATTAACCCTGGTCTTTTTCAGGGATAAGGATCTCATTACCTGAAACGGTAGAAAAAGATAGAAGAATAATTGAGTAAATGGATTATATATGATACATTAAGAAGTGGTGAGAGGAACTTATAATAACGACTATAACAGCTGTACTTACGGGACGTGGGCTACTTGTTTCTTCTACCGCACTCATCTTCGGTACCGGTGGCAGAATTTTAAACAGCTGTAAAGAGAAATAACATATTATTTTACATCAAAGGGGATTAATTTTTATCAACATGACTTACATTTCTCACTTGAGGTAACTTTTTGACAATCTTTGTCTTTTTCTTCGCTTGAGACCTCGGACACTGAAATGTTTTAAAAATTGAATTTACTTCATACATAGCGAAACAAATGTTCTTAACATTATTCATTTTTTATTTTAAATTTAGCATGTGCAGTTATCAGTACTCACCTCTAAATCACTGGATGAAGAGTCACTGTCCAGGAATTCTCTTGATTTGAATTTTCTTTTTGTGGGGGGTTTTGTTGGGGGTTTTTAGGGTTCGGCGCATTGACTTAGAACTCCTTCTGCAGCCCTATCCTCCTTCGCGAACAGTCTAGCCAATTTGTTTCTTTCAGCTTTCGATGTCAGGTTAACTCCACCCTTGCCATTCTCCTGCGCACAGGATGCATGCTGAATGATGAGGGCTTTGGACTTTTCATCGTTGGCCATTTTTGTGCTTCGCACGTAGGCTCTGCAGGTGAGGCAGTAGACATAAGTGCAGCCCTCCTTGAAATTACAGTCTTTATGTCCACTCTTGTTGGCATGACGCACCGGTTGTTTACAAGTTTCACAGTAGTGGAAAATTAATCTTTGGCGTGCAATGCTTGCTTGACGAACCATTTCTGTAAGTCATGGAAAACGTTTGTCATTACATTGTCTGTTAACAAATATGAACTCATTTAAGTAACTATTGTATAAATATTGGAAAGTAATTCTACAGTCATTAATTTTCTGACAGATATATATATTTTTCGAGATAGAAACCGAAAGTCGAAATGTTGAATTTATCTTGAAAAGGGTTGTTTACATATTAACATGAAATTGAAATCAGCTGATGTATTATTATTTTATTTCGAAATGAAATCATAGAAACGAAACTGATGTTTTCAAAAAGATAAACATTTCTGACTTTGGTTAAACAACTTTTAATTTGTAAATGGTCCACAGACTATCACTTTGAAAACAAAATTAGCATTTGAATTATTTACAAATTTGAAGCACACTTTGGAAATGTTTATCTTTATTTAAACATTTCATCATATAAGCTTGTGTGCTTTATAGGTTTTGAAAATGTTATAATTAATTATGAAAATTAATAATTCTGTTTGATAATATAACATATAGTGTTCCTAACTTAAGATCCAGCCACATGTTTTAAACTATCTGGTTATAAGAACTTAGTAATGTTCCTACTCCCAAACTATAGAAAGTAGTGAATAGAAGAATGTAGAACTCACTTCAGAATTGCAGTTATAAATAGATAAAACGGAGAGACGGAGAACGAGGTCTGCTATGCACACAGAATAATTCAAAAATGAGTGAAGAACGGAGCTCTACAACTTCTTTATATATGATTCTAACAAAGGAACCATGAACAAAGACCGGATTTCATCATAACATCACATTGGTATAGAAAAACAAACTGTTGAATTCAAGCAAAACTAAACAGCTGATATATTTTAATGATGAAATAGAAAAGTGCCATCAGAGTCTTTGATGCTAGAGTGGTACATGTAACCGCGAAGTTAAACCAATTAACATGTGATGAAGATGGATTCCCTGCAGTTCTAAACATTTAAAATTCTACTTAAGTTAAGGATTTCATCTAAATTCAAATAATAAAGAAAAAGTCATTAAGCTTTAAGAAGTTAAATCCAGACTGCATCCAGTCAAGGCTAATGCAAACGCCACGATGTTTTCCACCACTATTTGTTATTAAGTGACGAAAGACTACTTTCTTAGAATTTGTTCTGTGAATGCTTTGTGAGTCATTTAATTTCCATGTTCTAATGTAATGAGGCATGTTTTCAAATATAAACCTAAATTTATTGGTTTGCATAAAGCTTGCTATTTTACATCTCAACATATCGGAATGATGTTGAGTGCTACGTCTTCAATTCATAGTAGGACTACCTATGTTTTAGTAATTATTTCTACACATCGGAAAGATGTAGAAATTTCATTTTATATTTAATCTACCTATATATTATTAAGCATGACTACGCAGAAATGTAGTGATTGGTTAGTTTACTTTGTTAAATTTCTTAAACTTCTACGTCACCTGTAGCAGGAAGGCATCTCCTTCTCTTTGAAGGTGGGGGAAGACCTAAACTATAGTGTCCATATGGTAGAGATAGATTTTTATTTAACCAACAGCGCTTATCCTCCCAAAGTGAAAGTCCTCGCTTTCTAAATGATTTTGTAGTGACTACGTGATTTTTTGAATTTATAATTGTCATTTCCTCATTTGTATCTTTCTCACTGTAGTACACAGTCCTATAATCATTATGTTGTAATTTTTTAACTGCAGCTCTCTGCACTCCTTTTGCCCGCTTGATGCTATCACAAGTTGAATCTAGATATTTCATTGAATACATTTTTGGTTTTAACAAGATCATTTCCTCAAGCAACTTTCCCGCACACTCATCCTTAAAACAACCTAATCTGGCTCTGTTTGTTACTGAGTATAGTCGGTGATGACTGTAATAGTTTGAAGAGTCAAATTTTTCACCAAAATATAGCAGTACATCCTTCAAGCTGACAGATGGTGAGGTGTACAAACATAGGAAAAAACTATCGGTATCACCTCCACAAAGCCGCGTTCTATTTATCAGTGGACATCTTTTCAAATCATTGTAGTATAACTGGTACATTTCCAATTTGCTATAGTCAAGTACCGCCTGACCAACATAAATCAATTTATTCAACATTATTGAAGGTTTATACATTTCCATACCAACTAGATCTTCATCAAATATCTTATGCTGTACATAGAGAGGATGATTTGATAATTTTCGACATTGTTCCACGCTGTTTACTAATTTGAATTTTCTCCTTCGTCTTACATTTTCCATTGTTTTACCATATAAAGAATTATTTTTCAACTTATAAAATGACTTTTCAAAGTTGGTACTTGATTGAGCTCTCTTTTGTGAATTCATATCAATGTACGTTCTCAACCATGGCTTTTGTGTGAACTTTATACCGTTGTGAATTTCTGTGATTTTCATACCCATGAATAAATAAAATTTTAATATTGAATAGTGTACAACATAATTTATCCTATTGAATTGATGAAGCAAGAGTTTTTTTAGTTGAACTGAATTTAGTGTCTGGTCTTATTGTCCTATGTAAATCCTTCATATAAGTTGAGAACATATTTTGCTCTACGGTCTGCATCTCTGGTGCTAATGGGAAATCGGCAGTGTCATGTATGTTTGCAGGATATTCCAAGCTCAAATCAAAAATATAACCAATTTCACTATCATCATCGATAGCTTGTATATTTTCTTCGTTTAGAAAATAGCTTACTTCACTATCACTCAACCATTTAAAATTTGAATGTGGTAGACTCTTACTGAGCGAAGAAACGTAAAGGTTATTGACATCAATGTAAGATAAGTGACGACTTTCATTTGTATTATTTCGTAATTTCGAAATGCGTGCACGTGCTCTGTGAATGTTCGTAAAAGTCATTCCACCCCTTATTCCCCTTTCGAAGAGATTATACATACTTTCGTCTTGTATGTAGTGTGGAGGATCATTAGATGTCAAATTTAAAGCTGAAGTAAAGCTAAGATGTGGAAGGCTAACGAAATGGACAGGATCTACTTCATCTTCACTTTGACTTAGTGACCTAAAAACTTCAAAAATATCTGCCAGTAATAATACATCCAGTTTCAAATATGCAAGCATGTAATCACCAAAATTGTTACAATTGAAAGCAAACCACGCATTACTAGCGTGCTTATATTCTTCATCTGAACAATGTTCACGAGTGAGATCATTATAAAATTCACATTGTGGTGGCAGACATTTTTCTGACAATGTATTTAGACTTTTGAAATAACAGTAGGGAAACACTCCCTTTTGATAAAGAATATCATCTGTTAACAGGGGAAATTCATTTCTTAGTTTTTCTACATGTTCATAAACTTGCAATCCTCTTGCTAACTCACTCAATGATGCACTTAAAAATTGATAAGAATCTAAGAATTTTAACTTGAAGTAGATTGTTTTTCCTTTGTATTCGTTCACAGGGACGCTGGCGGATAGAGTTATATACTTTTCAGCTGTTGCTGCTACTACTTCCAATTTTCATGACTTCTTCTTTCCAATTGCTTTATAGCAAACGATATGACTATCATAATTCTTAAAATTATGGAAGAAGATGGGTAGTTCCCGCCTATTTAGTTTTAATCGAAGATTGCATTTACTACATATTGTTTGTCTATATCTTCCTGTTAAATGGTCGTGATCTCTTACTTTTATGCAATCATCACTAAATACAGCTCTACATTTATTACAATTTTTTACATTTTTATGTTTTTCTTCTTCATCCGAAGAAAGAGACATTGGTTGCCGGCTTATTGCACGCTGATTATCATATAAGTTTTGAGCTATATTTTCTAGGTGATCCAAGAAGTCCATAATACAATTCTCTCCTTTGAAGACATAATATTTGTTTTCAAATCTTGACTGGAGAGCTTTATGCCAAACATGATAAACACCAACTGCTGCCGGTTTGTGTACTTTATTATCGATGTAGCACTCTATATCTGCATAAACAACTAAAGGAGGACTTAATTGATATTCCATGCTACTTGTGCTTACCTCTAGTTGTTTAGGCATTCTTTCTATTTGTGCCTTTCCACGAACACAAAATTGATAATGTCGCTCCAAAGTTGTCTTATATGTAAACGATTGGGTACATCGATCGCAGAAATGTTTATATCTTCTATTTATTTTTCTATATAATCTTGATAGTTTTCTGATTCCACAATAGTGTGCACGTTCATTGTTTATAATTAGTAGTATATTCACAGTTCGTTTACCAATAAAGTTGCTGCTATATCGAACACCTTTTAGTCCTTTTTCATAAAGGTGAATGTTGATTTTAATGTCATTATTTTTCTCAAACTTAGGAATATCTTTAATTGATACGGGTGTAGAGATGTCATTCATATTTAGTTCAGATGTCCATTTACTATCAATAATATAATATATAATATAATAATATAATATGATTTTATCTCATTCCTAGAATATGATACATCATTGTAATGTAGCATTGATAGAACTGAATACAAGAAACAGTCATTTGCATTTGAATGTACATTAATTACAGCCTTCGAATCTTTCAGACTCTTTGGTAGATTAAATATCTCTCCACCAGAAAGTAATGGACTAGTAATAACATTGAATTCTATATTTAGTATTTCATCTATAACCCAATTGCTACCCTTATTTGCAAAAGCTTCAATATTACTTGAGAGACTATTTAAGTTATCTTGGAACCTTGTATCATAGTCATAAATATAGTTTGTGGATGATGAAGTAAAGTGTGCGAGAAACGTTTCATCTTCCTGAGGATTTGATCTCACATAACGAATTTGTGCTACCAGACGACCACGTAGTTGAAAATTTTCTAGAAGGTTTGACACTAAGTTCTCTAATATAGATCGCATACTTAATAAAAACGAAGTTATATCTACTGTGTGTGCTGATGGTGTGATGTCGTATACACGAGCATGACCGTTAAGCGCGCTTTCGCTGAGACTTACAGTTCCATGATTATTTTGAATATTCATCTCACTATTCGTATTATGCATATTCATATGCTGACGGAATTTGCTTATAGAATTATACGTTTTACCACAGCGGGAGCAGCATTGCATAAAGATCAAACTGTTATTTGAAGCGCTGATTGGTATATATCTAGACGTTGATTCAGCAGTACTAGATTTGGGTATTTGACTATCATTAGCTGAGATACTTCGAGGATTTGAATTTAAATTACAATTACTTGGTTGCTTATCACATACTAGATTGTGTCGCTTTAGATTATCCTGCCGTTTCGTTTCATAAGGACACTTCCTACACTGATAAGTTTTTTCTAACTTACAAAACTTTTCATGGCGTTGCAAATTACCATTAAGAGTAAACGTTTTTCCACATTTAGAACAGACAACCATGTTTATTAAACTGGTGAGGATTATAATTTTGCAGACTATATATATTTTTTATCATCCTATGACGTCACAACGATTACTAGCCAATGACATTTGTTCCAATCTACGATGAAATAAGAAGACAGGACTTGTAACAATTTCTTTTTCCATTTAAAGTCAAAACAAAAAGTAAAAGTAAAAAGTTTACATTTTTCACACTTGACCCTGTCGCTGTGCGACAGTTTGACATGGTGGCACTGCTCACAGCAGTCGGTCGTGTCCTCCATGTGAGACAGCCTCACTCTTGTGAATTCCCCATCGCGAAACACTAAATGCATCAGCGTCTCACGCTCGAACTGTCGACCACCTCTGGCTACAGAGGAGGACAATAGTAGGTTTGACTGTGTTAAATTTCTAACGGACACAATCAAACCCCTATTCTCCTCCCTGAGCTTAGTTTCTCTCTCCTCAGCCATCTTCAGGCGTTGCTGGTACAGTTTCAACCTCTCTTCTAGCCGCTCATCATTCTCGGATGTATCGTCTAGGTCGACATTGTATTGTCGTAGTAAAGGAACAGGAATAGAGACTGGAGCAGGAACAGGGATCGGAGTAGGAGCCGGAACAGGGATCGGAGTAGGAGCAGGAACAGGGACTGGAGCAGGAGCAGAATCAGGAAAGGGGACCGGAGTAGGAGCAGGAGTTCGGTATTGAAGGATCGGTGTAGGGGGCAGCTGAACGCTGCAAGTTGGCGACGCACGGATTCGGGAGAATGATATTTCTTGTGATGCGAAATCACACATATCCTGAAATGAGAAGAAATAATTGTTTACTATCTATATGTCCTTATAATGAGGATAGAGCACTACAGTTCTAACAAAATTGTGAAAATCGTACCTCAGGAGTCAACGGTGAAAAAAATTGTCTTGAATTGAATTATTTTGAAAATAGATATCACTGTTATAATTTTAGAACAGCATTTATCAAGAGAAATCATGAGATTTAGTTATTAATTATTAAATTCGGTACTTACAAGGGAATGCCTTGCTTCATCATCATCAGAAGATGTGGGCGACGAGGTGGTCGATGTTGAAGAGGACGAGGTGGTCGATGTTGAAGATTCGCTACTCTCGTCTGAATCCTCCCTCTCATCGGATGAGGACTCCCGTATCGTATAGGGACGCTCCTCATTATCCTCAACGGAAGTTGTAGTCGCAGGTGTTGAGGCGACGCTATTAACCCTGGTCTTTTTCAGGGATAAGGATCTCATTACCTGAAACGGTAGAAAAAGATAGAAGAATAATTGAGTAAATGGATTATATATGATACATTAAGAAGTGGTGAGAGGAACTTATAATAACGACTATAACAGCTGTACTTACGGGACGTGGGCTACTTGTTTCTTCTACCGCACTCATCTTCGGTACCGGTGGCAGAATTTTAAACAGCTGTAAAGAGAAATAACATATTATTTTACATCAAAGGGGATTAATTTTTATCAACATGACTTACATTTCTCACTTGAGGTAACTTTTTGACAATCTTTGTCTTTTTCTTCGCTTGAGACCTCGGACACTGAAATGTTTTAAAAATTGAATTTACTTCATACATAGCGAAACAAATGTTCTTAACATTATTCATTTTTTATTTTAAATTTAGCATGTGCAGTTATCAGTACTCACCTCTAAATCACTGGATGAAGAGTCACTGTCCAGGAATTCTCTTGATTTGAATTTTCTTTTTGTGGGGGGTTTTGTTGGGGGTTTTTAGGGTTCGGCGCATTGACTTAGAACTCCTTCTGCAGCCCTATCCTCCTTCGCGAACAGTCTAGCCAATTTGTTTCTTTCAGCTTTCGATGTCAGGTTAACTCCACCCTTGCCATTCTCCTGCGCACAGGATGCATGCTGAATGATGAGGGCTTTGGACTTTTCATCGTTGGCCATTTTTGTGCTTCGCACGTAGGCTCTGCAGGTGAGGCAGTAGACATAAGTGCAGCCCTCCTTGAAATTACAGTCTTTATGTCCACTCTTGTTGGCATGACGCACCGGTTGTTTACAAGTTTCACAGTAGTGGAAAATTAATCTTTGGCGTGCAATGCTTGCTTGACGAACCATTTCTGTAAGTCATGGAAAACGTTTGTCATTACATTGTCTGTTAACAAATATGAACTCATTTAAGTAACTATTGTATAAATATTGGAAAGTAATTCTACAGTCATTAATTTTCTGACAGATATATATATTTTTCGAGATAGAAACCGAAAGTCGAAATGTTGAATTTATCTTGAAAAGGGTTGTTTACATATTAACATGAAATTGAAATCAGCTGATGTATTATTATTTTATTTCGAAATGAAATCATAGAAACGAAACTGATGTTTTCAAAAAGATAAACATTTCTGACTTTGGTTAAACAACTTTTAATTTGTAAATGGTCCACAGACTATCACTTTGAAAACAAAATTAGCATTTGAATTATTTACAAATTTGAAGCACACTTTGGAAATGTTTATCTTTATTTAAACATTTCATCATATAAGCTTGTGTGCTTTATAGGTTTTGAAAATGTTATAATTAATTATGAAAATTAATAATTCTGTTTGATAATATAACATATAGTGTTCCTAACTTAAGATCCAGCCACATGTTTTAAACTATCTGGTTATAAGAACTTAGTAATGTTCCTACTCCCAAACTATAGAAAGTAGTGAATAGAAGAATGTAGAACTCACTTCAGAATTGCAGTTATAAATAGATAAAACGGAGAGACGGAGAACGAGGTCTGCTATGCACACAGAATAATTCAAAAATGAGTGAAGAACGGAGCTCTACAACTTCTTTATATATGATTCTAACAAAGGAACCATGAACAAAGACCGGATTTCATCATAACATCACATTGGTATAGAAAAACAAACTGTTGAATTCAAGCAAAACTAAACAGCTGATATATTTTAATGATGAAATAGAAAAGTGCCATCAGAGTCTTTGATGCTAGAGTGGTACATGTAACCGCGAAGTTAAACCAATTAACATGTGATGAAGATGGATTCCCTGCAGTTCTAAACATTTAAAATTCTACTTAAGTTAAGGATTTCATCTAAATTCAAATAATAAAGAAAAAGTCATTAAGTTTTAAGAAGTTAAATCCAGACTGCATCATAAAACGCGCAAAAAATGAAATTCAAATTTCGCGCCAAATTTCGTAAAATTAAATTTCGCGCCAAATTTCGAAAAATCAAATTTCGCGCCAAATTTCGAAAAATCAAATTTCGCGCCAAATTTAAATTTAATGGCATCTAAGGTTAGGGTTAGGGTTAGAGTTAAGGTTAAGGTTAGGGTTAGGTTTAGGGTTAGGGAAGCAAGAAGAGTATCTATGGCAGCCGGAACCCATGGGTAATTACCCATGGTATTTACCCTACAATCCGAAAAATTTCGAGGGCGCGAAGCGCCCGAGAAATTTTGATGCCCCCTCCCCCTCGCCGTGTATGAAGTGTATGAAGGTCAAAGTCAAAGTCAAGTTCATGTGGAAGTTTATGCATTATAGTCATTTCGAGTGATCAAACTTTAACTTTGAAAATTTTCAAAAACTTGAAAACTTAGTTATTTTTGAGAAAAACTTTTTCCAGTTGCATACACCTGCATACAACAAGGATTTTTTCAATGAATAGGTACATATGTTATATCATTCGAAAGCTCTTTTCATTCTTATTCCAATGATGTATTGTATGCAATATGTATGACGCCATCCGAAGCAGCTATAGCCCTTTGAAAGATAGATAGAATTTAGTTGAGAAACTTAGAAATTGAAATCATAAATTTTTCTTCCTGCATACACTTGCATACAACAGAGATTTCTTCATCGAATGGGTACATACCAGTAATGGGCAAAAGACCGTTCCAGGACACCATAAAATTCAAAAAAATAGTATCTTTAAAAACGACATAAATTCATGAATTTAGACCCTTTTTCAGGTTTTTAAGACCTAAATACATGAATTTAGTCCATTCAAAAAGTACCATTTTTTCAAAAAATGGTATCTTTAAAAACGACATAAATTCATGAATTTGAACCCTTTTTCAGGTTATGAAGACCTAAATTCATAAATTTGGGCGTTTTTAAAAATACCCAATTTCCAAATTTTTCAAAATCTCAAATTTGAGAATTACAATTTTCACCCTTAAAATCATGACCGTTCCAGGACACCGAAAATCATAAAAGTTAAGAATCTCAAAATTTGTGAATTACAATTTTCTCGCTTAAATCATGACCGTTCCAGGACACCGAAAAAATCAGAAAAGTAAAGAATCTCAAATTTGAGAATTACAATTTTTACCTTGTAAATCATGACCGTTCCAGGACACCGAAAATCATAAAAGTTGAGAATTTCAAATTTGAGAATTACAATTTTTTCTCTCTCTTAAATCATGTCCTATAATTGATGTGCGGGTCTCCGATGTATTCAAAAATTCTTCTCATATCCAAGTGTAAGAATATTTTACTTCGTGCTTGCAGATGTATGATTTCCCTTGTTAACTTCTGAATTCTTCTCCGCTTTGTCTCCAATCGAACAGATCTTTCAGTAGATCCAACCATTGTGACGATAAAATTTAAACTAAGATTGTAATGCGTCACGTTTTATGAATTGTGTGTGTGTTTAAATAGTAAGTGAAATTTATGAATGGTGATCTAAGCAAAGCGGCATTGTAGGTCAATGAAGTTTGCTTGACAACATATGGGTATGACATGACGCGTATGTACTTGAATGACAATGAGGAAATTGCACCGCATTGTAAATCATTTCATCGGCCATAACGCGAGCCAGATCCAAAACCAAACTACCGACCAAAACCAGAAAAGTTGCGGTTTTGGCTCGACAGTCGGTCTCGACTATCGATACTGCAATATTGTATTGAATGATTGCTATAACAACAGAATATTCCCTCAAAGCAGAGAATGAATTAATAGATTGCTTTTATGCTATTAACGTCATGTTATGAATGCACAACCCGTATGATCCCTAAAACAATCATGCGGTTTGAGAAATGTGGTAACAGATGTTGCCATTGTCTTAATACAGATAAAACAAACAATATCCTCTTAATGAGAGTTCATAAAAATAAAATGTAACAATGTAACGTTTTAATTTAGATTAAATTAAATCATTTCAAAATCGAATAAGTAGTAAGGAAAGTCATCATTAGAGAACAGTTTTAAATCAATACCCCCCTTCTGACTAAGTAGTAAGGAAAGTCATCATTGTGGAACAGTTTTAAATC
This sequence comes from Prostheceraeus crozeri, assembly GCA_907163375.1. Lineage (NCBI taxonomy): Eukaryota > Metazoa > Platyhelminthes > Polycladida > Euryleptidae > Prostheceraeus > Prostheceraeus crozeri. The sequence continues at coordinate 526,636 of CAJQUW010002633.1, read as the reverse complement.
AATACCCCCTCCCTTCTGACTTCTAGGGGTCCCTTAAGAAATTTTTTTATTATAAAATGAGCAACATAAATGAGTTTTTGAAATTATATGCAACGCAAACCACGACGAATTTCGATCTAAAGAAAATCGCAAATCCATTGGGAATAAAGAATTTTCATGTTCTAATGAGAGACGAATTACAATTCTTAAAAAATAATCCAACAGGAACCTTCAGTTCCCGGAACAAAGTTCCATCAATAACTATAAATTTCATAACGAATCTTCACACTTCAGACCAAAAAGGCGTACATTGGTCTGCAGGTATCTTTAATAAAAATCGAGATAATTACTATTTCGACCCCCCAGAGGCTGAGAACTATTGGTTCGACTCTTATGGACTTCCACCTACAAATGAAGCCAAAAAATTACTTGGCAATGGAACTTATAATACATTTCAAATTCAAAAACCGGGAACTACTTACTGTGGTCAATTATGTCTTTATGTTTTATTTAAATTACAAAAAGGAGTACCATTTCTTGATATTGTGTTAGAATTGAATAATAATAATGATAATTAAAAATCAGTTCGTTGTAATTCATTTTGATAAAATCGGCCTCGGATATTTTCATCATCTAAATCTTTAATTTCGTAAGTAATCGGATAAGTTTGGTTTATTTTACAAACTTCAAATATCTCTTTAGTCCAATAACCAACAAAGCCTTTTTCAAATTATTCTTATACTTAAATATTCTAACTCTATCTCCAATTTTAAATTTCGGCTTAAGTTTCTGCAAATTCGGATTACTCTCATTCAAATTATTATTTTCGTTCGAATAATTATTCTCGAATATTTTCTTTCGTATTAAATCAGGGTCGTCAGAAGCATTCTTTGGGGTTTCTTCAATACCAGAATGAACTTTATTATTGTACTCTTCTACAATTCCTGGTAATATCTTCAACCATTTCTGATTTCTTTGCTCAGTAAATTTCTTGAATAATTTATTTTTTAATGATCTATTGAATCTTTCTATCACTACGGCCTTCCCTGCATTTTCAGTTGAATAAACAGTTTCAAATAGTGGCTGAACGTTTTGGTTATAAAATTCCGACCCTTTATCAACAAACAATTTTTTTGGCTTTCTATTACTTTCTTTAAAGATTTCTTCAAACGCATATTTAACTGATAGACCACTTTTATTTTTTAAAGGCTTTACCCAAGCGTATCGTGTATATAAATCTATAACGGTCAATGCGTATTTATAATCTTTTTCATTCGGCATATGAATAAGATCAGCACTCCAAATATCATCTTTATTAAATACTTTTACTTTCAATAGATATTTAGGCCTTCTATATTCTTTATGAATTTCGGACGCGTAGGTTCGAGCGTTGCTCTCAGACAGCTTTGCTGTCGTTTCATTTAAACCCTGACCGAATAATATTTTAGCTTGTAAAGCTTTCTTAACAAGCATTCTTTCAATTTTTTCTCTAAATGTAGGATTTTGAATACTATCTAATTCTGGAATCATCTTCTTATCAGCTGCATGTCGAGAACTTAGATCATGATTTCGATGAGCTAAATCATGCCTGTAAGCTGCGGCATCTACTCTATTTATTGGTTCTTCACCTGGTTTTGGATTATTATTCTCATCTAGTCTTATATCTAATCGAGTTCCTGGACCAGTATATGAATGACTAGGAAGATGTTTTTCTTTTGAATATTTACTCCAAATAAATCCAGGAAAGTTTTCTAATGTTTTTTGTATGTCACCTCCAATATGCTGACAGTTTGAGTTTTTATTTTTGTTTAATAGATAATTCAATAAATCTAAATTAGCAATTTTTAATTTAATTAAATTTTCGGAATTTGTAGAATTCATTTTAAAAGATAAAATAAATGTTTTACCTAATAGAACCTTGTTCAGAGGCTTTAGCCGATCGGACCAAAGGTTCTGAGGTTATTACCGAATCATACTAGGACTTAGATATATTCCAGAACCATCTTTTGTTTCTTTAATTTCAATTAAATCATCAACATTGTGGAGAATATTTTTAAGAACTCGTTTTCCTTCATCAACTAATTTTAATTTACTAATAAAATGATCTACTATTACGTCACCCCTAGCAACTTTCTCTAACTCTCTATTATGACGTTTTTGTTCTTCTAATGCTGCCTTCTCTGATTTATTTTTATTTACTGCTTGGACAATACCAGCTGTCCCACCTGTAACACTTCCTGCAGCTGCTATGCCACCTATTATTAGTGGAATTAATGGGAGAATCCCGCCATTCTTTTCTTCTTGTAATTGAATATTCTCTATCATTGGTTTACTTATGTAATACTTTTTTTTGTTAATCGTAATAGTTTTAGGGGTATTTTTGTCAACAATATTACGTAATTTTAATTCAACAGTTTTATTATTATTACTTTTCGCTTGCGACATTTTTAATAAAAAAATTTTTAGTTACGAAAATTTTTAATCTATTGTAGTTATGAAAAATTTTAAGTTATCAAAAATTTTAATCTATTCTAGTTATGAAAAAATTTTAAGTTACCAAAAAATTTTAATCTATTCTAGTTATGAAAAAAAATTAATTAATCGACGAAGTCTTGGGCTTTAGCCTATCCTAGCCATCTTTCCATTAAGAATTTCAATAGAATATTTTACATCTTCTAGCAATAAATCATAAGCCATCAATGAAGTTGTGGAATCTTTCTTTTCAATATTAATTGTTACATCACAACCAGTCTTGATAATATCTTCAGATTGTGCACTTAAATCGAAACAGAAAACAGGATATAAATGTCTCCAATCTCCCGGAGTTAATTGTGGTTCAACTCCAAATTCTATACAAAGATTTCGATAAGAATCATATCCTTCCATAAATTGATTATTGGTATCATCGAATCTTAATGGATCAATTGGATATCGGGTTTGATTTAATGAAACTTGTAAACTTCGAATTGTATTAATATGAAAAAGATTGTTGTTCTTATCAAAACTTGGAGAATTATTTCTTTGAAAAGTTAGTAATAAATATCTTGGAGTATTTGACGTCCTTGTGAAATGCCAGTTAAATCTTTGTTCAGAAAAAGTTACTGAACTAGCAGTACGCTTTAGAAAATTTACTGGAATTGGTTTGTTAGTATTTAATCTTTTTGCAATAGCCGTTTCAATCTCTAAACTAGGAGTAATATGCTTAATCCACCATTCAAGTCTATCAATTTTTAAATACGCTTTTTTCCAGTCTTACCAAAAAAGATTAATTCATTATTTGCTGTACGATGAATTATTAATTTAAATTTTAATTGATATGATATTTTATCATAATCTAAATATCCGAATAATGGAGACAATGACCAATTTACTGTCTGTTTACTTTTCTTGTTAAATTCACGTCTTTCTTTATATGCACTATTGTTTGTTTTATTTAAATGATTTGCAATATTTTCTACATCTTCCGCAATTCCTGCTGCATCTGTTCCAGCGTGAGTTAAATCATCAACAATTATACCATCATTAGTATCAGGAAACCAACCTTCGATTTCATACTTTTTATTATTTTCACCAATTGTTACAAATCTAAGCATTGTATCAATTACACCTGGAGAATCACTTATTGTTTCGATATTTTGAGTTGCAACATCTAAACGCATTTGTGTAAATAATCTTGGAAAAAATTATTCTCTAGTGCAATATTATCGGTTTCTGGTAATGGTGTTGTAAAATTGGCATCACTATACAAAGAATATTCACAGTGTAAAAAGGAACCAGGTAGATATATATAACTCTGCTGATTATCAACTTCAAAAATTAAATCACCTCCAGTATTTACTCTACTGGAAGATCCGGGATTCATAGCAATTCTTATATAGTCATTCTTTTTTTGATTGCAACTGACGAACGGAGGATCGTCTAATCTAAATTTATTTTCGATAAGAGAAGAGATTTTTATAAAAAATAATTTGACTTTTTGTTTTTCTCACACACAGAAAAATTCTGCTAAAATAATTTTACTAAAATAATTTTACTAAAAAAATTTTGCTAAGAAAATTTTGCTAAAAAAATTTTACTAAAAAACAATTTTAGAATTTTGCTAGACCAGCTCCGCTACAGCTTTGCTGGCTAAACCGAAGGTTGCTGCTCACGCCATTTCCTCTTATTTCTTCAATTGAACGAACCGTAGTTTCAATTGAACGTTTTATGGCTACGCCTGATTTCTTCTTATGTTTACTATCAGACGGAGCTCCGCTCCTCAAGGTTTCCCCAACAGCTATGTTAGCAATTTTATTTTTTGTTTCCTCTGAAAGTTTTTTTAAATTTTTTAGTTCTTCGGAATCATTCCTAAGTTTACGAATAGCTTCTAGTTGTTTTAATTCGTTTTGAGACTTGACAGCATTTGATATTGCACTAGCTGTACTACCTATAGCAGCTGCTCCTTTTGCAGCAAATGTAATCAAATCTTTATTATTTTTAATTAAGTTAACGATACTTCCAATACCAGAGAAGATGCCAGCTCCTTCCGTGTGAACGGCACCTGCGGTGCCTAGGAACTTTTGTGTTCCGACTGTTTCTCTATTATCATAATGATAAACAGGATTCATACGTGGTTCACGAGCAATTCTTTGATTTGAAGCAAAATGTTTAAGATTGTGTTTATAAATTATAGGCATTTTTTAGGATTAAATTTGACTTTTGGGAAAAAATATTTACGATTGGTTAGTAACCTGAGGACCTTTGGTCCGTTTAATATTTGCGCTAAGATTTACGTTTAGGATCGGCTAAAGCCTCTGAACAAAGTTCTATTGGTTAGTAACCTGAGGACCTTTGGTCCGATCGGCTAAAGCCTCGAGGAGCTTCGCTCCGATAGGTTAGAAACCCAAGACTTCGTCGATCAAGATTTACGTTTGTGAATGGACAACAACTTCGAGATAACTTTATTAATTGACTGTTGCACTTTATCTATTGCGTCAAGCAGCCTGTAATGTACTTTAATTTCTTTTCTATTAACTTGCATTTTCTGCTGATTAATCTTCAACGCCGTTTTAAGAGCATTTAACTTAATTTTAAGAACATCTAATTGTCTTTTAACAGAATCTAACTGTTCTTTATTTTCTTTAGAGTTTTCTTGTAAATTTTTCTTTAATTCATTTTCTAAATTGATTTTAAGAGTTTTCATTTTATCAAATTTTTGATTAAGTGAGTTTACTTCATTTATTATTCTATTCATCTTTTTCATTTGTTGAGTAATTTTAGAACTCAGTTCATCAACACTTTTTTGGAATGTAGCTTGTAACTGCTTTAAATTTTTTTTAATTCTTTCAGGTAGTTTTTCTATTTCATCTTCTAATTGTTCTTTTAACATTTTTATCTGATGTTTATTTTTAATGACTGCAGATTTTAAATTTAAAGAAAGTAATATTAAAATTTTTGATTGTTCTGAAATCTTTTTAAAAAGTTTTGCTATATCTGCTTCTAGCTCTCTATCCTTTTTATCAAGCTTTAATAATTTTTCGTTTAATGATTTGTCATTAAGTTTAAGTAACTTTAATTCGTTCATCAGTGGAACCAAAACATCGTTTATATATTTTTCTTTTAAGTCATTGATTTATGTATCAACATATTGTTTATTTGTCAACTCTGTATTTTGTTGCGGAAGAATAGAAAGATGCAATGGACCAGATAAAACGTCTCCAGTTTTCATGATATAATTTTCTATCTCTATTTCTAATTCACGATTATTCGGGATATATGCACCTCCACCAACATTTGGTAACATCATTTTTTAACAATAAAAAAATAAATTTTTCTCTAATTAAAAATAAAAAAATGGAATATCCAAATTTAAAAAAATTATATTCGCCCGCATCATCCTGTTCTTCTTATTCGACGAGATCAACGGGATTTGAAAATAAATGTTTTGATAATAATAATAATAATAATCCATGTATAGATGTTAATATTTTATTTCAATTACAAGCCGAAATATTTAGAGAACAGACTAAAGGTTTACCTTCTATAGAAACTAACTATTGTATTTTTCCAGGTGATCCATTTATTAAATTTATGGATGTTGTTAGTAAATATAATGATGTTGCATATGTAGAATTAAATAAATAAAATATGGTTATAATAGGTCATAATAATGTTTATTGATTCATTAGAGCAGTTTTGCCGATTAGTAATACTGATTGGATAGAAACTAAAATTATTAATTATATTAATATTAAAGAATTAGTTAAAAAATTAAAATCTTTTTCCAAAGAAAAAATAAGATTATTTGTTGATGAACAAAACCAATATAATATTCATATCGAGAGTAAAAAGCATAACGAAGAATTATTATGTCAAGTTTATTACAGAGATACAATTTATAAACAAGAAACATTAGAAATACCCCAAAGATATGATGATGACACATATATAGGATTGTATTCCAATTTAAATATTAATTTATTGAAATCTTACATAAATGGCTTAGCTCAACAAGAAAAAATTTATATGTGGACAACACATTATACTATTAACAATGTCCATAATCATAATCATAATAAACGAACCGAAGGTTCTAGGGCTTTGCCCGATCCTAAAGAATCTTATGATAATAATGATGATGTTAATATAGATGATGATAATGTAGATGATTCTGAAACATCTGAAAAAGGTGTAAATGGTAAAAAAGAGTATAAAAATATTAGTAATTATAAAAACTTAAGTGAAGAAAAATTTATATCTCATACTGATGTACATGATATTAATACTACATATAATCAAAATTTATCTAAATTTCATTTTCTTACAATTGAAAATAATAATGATGGTATAGTTGAAGATACTGTTAGACAACTATGTGTCGGGTCTACAAAATTTAAATTAGGATTTACATCTAATCAATTTAAAATTTTATCATCTTTAATAAAAACTAAAAGTGATTCAGATTATGGTGGTGTCATTAAATTTTCCAAAAGAGATCAAAGACCGATATTTTTCTCTATTATATTATTATCAGATAAAAAATGTAGTTTAGAGTTAGATATTCCAATAAGAGAATGGTATCCTATCAGGGAATGGCATCCTATACCAAAAAGTGTAATTTATGATGTTGAAGAAACAATTTATGATGATGATGAAGAATCAATTGATGATGATGATGAAGAATCAATAGTTAGTGAAAATAAATTTAAATTATCTTTTGATAAAACGTTATATGATAAAACTTAATATGATAAAACTTAATATGATTAAACTTAATATGATAAAGAAAATAAAATAACTAAAGAACGTGAAATATATAATAATATATAATAACTCTCAAGACCTTGTTATTAGAATGTTTATATCTAAAATTAAAACACAATTTTTTCCTTAAAAAATAAAAAAATGGAAAATACCAAGTTTTATTGTAACTTATGTAAAAAAAAGTTGCAAACAAAAAGAAGTTATCAATCTCATTTAAATAGTAAATTGCATTTACAAAATGTAGAACGAGTTGATGAAGGAAATATATTAAAATTAAAAAGTTATAAAAACTATCTAGAAACATTGCCTACTGATATAAAAGTTAAAAAAATGTTTGATGATTATTCACATTCGGAATATAAAAAGGTTTTTAATACTGAAGATGAGTCCATACCCGATGAAAGATATTTATTTAATGATACTGATGAATTTAACGAAATAGATGAATTTGATGAAACTAAAAAAACCGATGAAGCGGAACGAACCGAAGGTTCTAGGGCTTCGCCAGTAACAGATATAAAATATTTATTTAATGAATCGGTTGAACATAATGAAACTGATGAAACTTTTTATAATGTATTAAAAAACTTTTTCAAAATATTTAAGAAATCTTTCAAATGTTATATGAATGTAGAAGTACTTTATACAAAAAATGGACCTGATGGAATTCCTGAAGAAATAATACAAGGACATTTTACAAATTCACAAGAAATTCATAATGTAAATGATATACAACCCATATTTGAATCGATGATACTTAAATTAGAAAATTATATAATTGAAGCCCAGTTACGTGAATCTGGTTGGAGATTTGTTAAAATACTATTTAAGAAAATAGTAATTGATAAATATAAAAATAATACTGGTGGTAGCTATGTTCCTTTACCTTTCAGTTCACCACAAATAATCAACATAAAAAATGAAGATGATTATTGTTTTCTGTGGAGTATTATAGCACATTTACATCCTGCAGAGTATCACAAAGAGAGACTAAGTCATTATAATAAAGAAGAATACATAAAGGAATTTGATCTCTCTGATGGCTTACATGAATTTCCATATGATTATAATAGGTTAATAAAGTTTCATAAAAAGAATAAAAATTTAATAGAAGTAAATGTTTTTGAATTAAATGTGAATTATGTTTCTATTGGTAAAATTACTCCACTTTACTCAGATTCAAAAAAATTTTATTTGAATAATAAAAATTTATGTCAATCAGAAATAGTATATAATGATAGAGGAAATTACATGCATCATAATATTTTTTACCAAGGAAATATAATATGTACTGAAAAATTTCAAATTGTTAAAACATTATCACCAATAATGATTAATCATAATAATTATAAAGGACGTAATTATAATTATGATTATGATTCCGATTATTTATCTTTATCTTTAGAATATCAACAAAAATTACAAAATTTAAATGAAATTTTACAAAAATGTAAAACAGATTATCAACAACAAACAAAAATATTAGTACAAGAATATGGCCATAAATATCAAAATAAGATAGAAACGATTCAAGAATTAAATAAAGACAATAAAGACAATAAAGAATTAAATAATGAAGAAAATAAAGAATTAAATGAATGTTTAAAAAAATGTCAACAACAATATAAAGAACAATATAATAATGAATATGAACAACAGCTGAAAATATTCAATCAAAATTATCATCGAAATACATTTAATCTTACAAAGGAAATTGATGAAACACATGAAATATATCAAGATAAATTTGAAAAACTAGAACAGACAAAACAACCAGCACAAGCGAATATATTATATTATCAAGGTCATTTTATATTGTGTAAAGATGTTTCTATATTTACAAAAACTTCAGATAATACAAATTTTCCTTGTCTTCAATGTATGACAAGTTTTAGAACTAAAGAAGAAATGAATAGACATTTGGAGAATTGTCAATAAAATGAAGAAGTTGAAAATACTTTTTCTAAAGATGATTATTTAGAATACAATAAATGGTATTTCAAAAATAAAGTACCCTTTACTATTTATTGTGATTTTGAAGCATATAATGTTAATATGACACAAAATCGAACGGAAAGTTCCAGGGCTTCGCCCGATTCTGAAAATGATAATTCTGAAAAAAGTGCAGCTGAACAAAGTAAAGAAAAATATTTATTTATTTGAACAAAAACCATTATGTTGGGGAATGTACATTCATTCAAATTATCCTGAATTATTTAAATCAGAATATTATCAATACTATGGTGAAGATAGTTCAGAAATGTTTACAAAGAAAGTAGAAGAATTACAAAATTATTTTTCACAATTGCTTGAAACAAATATACCAATGATGCCATTAACAGAGAAAGAAAAATTAAATTTTGTTACTGAAACAAAATGTTATTACTGTGGAAAAGAATTTACAAAAAATTATAAAAATGGCAGAGGTAGATATCTTGATAAGGTAAAAGATCATGATCATCTAAATGGATTATATAGAGGTGCAGCACATAATTCTTGTAATCTTAATGCTAATAAATTTAAATATAACTTTGTTCCTCTATAATTCTACAATGGTTCTAAATATGATTTCCATCTAGTAATGAAAGATTTATTTTCATCTGAAAAATTACAACAACAACAAATAAATGTACTATGTAAAACAGAAGAAGAATATTTTTCAATGCAATTAGGTTGTATTAGAATTTTAGATGCATTTAGATTTTTTACTCCTTATTCATTAGATGTTATGGGAAAAACTTAAATCTGAACAATGTAAAATATTAAATAAATATAATTTAAAACCTTTAAAAGGAATATTTCCGTATGAGTACATAACTGGAGATAAAACCTGTGGTTCACAGTCGAAGACTGATTTTATTTCTGTGAATAAAATTATGGAAGAAAAACAACTTCCTCCAATAAATAAATTTACATCAACATTAAAACAATCGCAATTATCTGAAGAAGACTATGCAGAAGCTGAAAAGAATTGGAGAGAGTTAAATTGTAAAACAATGTATGATTATACAATGAAATATCTTCAGATAGATGTATTAATCCTTGCTGATCTTTTTGAAAACTTTCGTGATATGTGTTTAGAATATTACGGAATAGATCCATGTTATTGTTATTCTACACCAGGTTTAACATGGTTAGCAGGATTAAAACATACTGGTGATCAAGCCGATGGCTCTAGGACAAAGTCCGTTAAACTTAAACATTATAAAGAAAATACATATGATAAATTATTATTTTTTGAATCTGGGATTAGAGGTGGTGTTTCATCAGTTTTAGGTAATAGATATGTTAAATGTTATAATAAGAAAGTAAATTCACAAGAATATGGAATAATGAAACCTTTATCTCCAGAAGAAAAAGAAAAAATATTAGAAATTTTTCGAACGAAACGAGAAGGAGTAGAACGTGAAAATGCAATTGATGAATTCATGAGAGAAAACTATTTGTTATATTATGATTTTAATAGCTTATATTCTTCTTGCATGATACAAGAATTACCAACAGGTAAAATGTCATGGTGTAATATTCTAGATTATCAAAAAACATATGATGGAAATTATAATCATGGTTATATATATGAAGTTGATTTAGTATATCCTGATGAAATAAAAGATAAAACAAAATATTTTCCTTTCTGTCCCGAAAACAAAATTCCCAATATAGAAGATTTTTCAGATTATCAAAAATCTATAGTTCCTAAGAAATACAGACCAACAAAAAAACTTGTGTTAACACAAAGTAATAAAGGAAAGTATGTTGTTGAAGGAAGAATGCTAGATTGGTATTTAGATCATGGAATGATTCTCACAAAAATTCACCGGAAACTAGTGTATAGAAAATCTAGGTGGTTAAAAGATTATATAGAGTTCAGCATTGAAAAACGTAAAATAGCTAAAAGAAATAAAGATGATTTTGGAAACGTGTTCTTCAAATTAATTAATAATGCATTTTATGGTAAGACTTTAGAAAATGTGCGTAATAGACAAAATATTGAAATAGTTTATGATAAAGATAGGTTTCAAAATTTAACAAGGAAACCTACATATAAAAGAACTACTAGATTTAGTGATGAACTATGTGCTGTACATTTACGTCGAATCAGCGTAAAACATGATAAGTTTAATTTTATAGGATTCACTATATTAGAATTAGCTAAACTATTTATGTATAGATTTATATATGATTATTTAGCACCTGCTTATGGCAAAAACTATAAATTACACTTTACAGATACCGATTCTGTTTTCTTAGAATTAACAATACCGTATAATTCTACACTTGATGAAGAAATAGATAAAATAAAAGATATCATTCATCCTTCTGATTTATGTAAAGTAAAAGATGAATTAGAAGGAAATGAAGATTTCATAACAGAAGCTATATTTTTAAAATCTAAATGTTATTGTTATAAAACAACTAATAATATTAAAACACATAAAACATTAAAAGGAATTTCAAAGGCATCAGTGGCTAATCAAATAACATTTCAAGATTATGAAAATGTATTATTTAATAATGAAATAAAAACAGCATGTAATTATAGACTTAATTCAGAAAAACATAAAATGTATTTAAAAGAAGAACATAAATTAGCATTAGATCCATTTGTTGATAAAAGAAAAATTTTACCTGATGGAATAACTACTTCAACTTTTTAATTTTCTAATTTCTAAGATAGTCAAATTTGATATATACATAAAATAAAAATAAAAAATATTATAACACTATATTTGTATATTTTTTATCACTCGGTAAACAAATGTTCTATCGACTTTCATCAAAGAACAATTGCTCGATAACTCTATCATGAATTTTTTTATCAATATTAATTGTAATGAAGCCATAATCTTTTGACCAAGCATTGTTACACGATTGTTTAAATTCATCTTTATTTCTTACACATAAATCTCTTAACAAATCACTTAAGTTTCTTGCATTTATTTCAAATAGTATAAATATATTTGCATTCTTTCTAATAACACTTCCGTCTAATGAATACATACTTTGTGTTAAATAAAATACACTACAGTTATTATGTCTACCTCTTGTGAAATAATTTCTCTGAACTGACTGATTTCTATCATTAACACAATCATCAAAAATTACACAATGTTTCATTGTTTTATCTAGTTTACTAGGATCTTGCATATTACCACTATCATCTATTAATTGTATCTTTATATGCTTATTTTTATTGGATTCAACTTACTGATTATTTTTTGCTGCTTCTTCACACCACGAACTTATTTCTTCTTCATCTTCAGATTTTTCATACTCTTTGAATAATGAAGCAATTGCTGTTTTTTTAAGATTATTTTCAAATCCATATTTTAAAAATTGATAGACGGGTTGTTCTGCTGTTGGTGTATAAATTATAAGATTGTTATAATCCAAAAAATTTGGAGTCGTTAAAATTTTAAATAATAGATATGTTTTTCCACAACCTGATCTTCCGCAAATAACTGACAAAACTTTATTAGATAAATTTGGATGATGATTAAATTTAAGTTTCTTTTTATTTAATGGGGGTAGTTCACTCATTTTTTAATAAAAAAATTTATTTTAATTTTATTTTTATTTTTAAAGAAGAAGAAGAAAATTAAACTTCTCTAGCTTCACGTGGGAGTTTATACCTCTCGAACGGGAGTTTATAGCTCCCGAACCAAAAGATCTATCATAATCTCTTCACCTCCAAAATTTATTTCTTGTCCTTTCTCATCAGTGATTCTCATGTTAATGTTGTTAATAGTTTTTCTTGTAATAGGGAAATATATTAATGTTTGTGGAATTACATTTAATCTATAACCAATGGGTACAGTAAAAGCTGGAAAACTGAATATTAAATTTGACAATTTACCATTTATATATCCTCCTTCAATAATGTCACAATGTACAACAATTGAATTTATTTCAGTTATTTTTGGAATCTTCTCACCTAAATGATAACCTTGACTATAGGTTTGTTTATTAAATCCTAATAGCTTTGACAATGATCTATCATGATTAAAATCAACTTGATGATTTTCGTCTAAAGTAAGAGAAAATTTATTGACTGCCGGTTCAACTGCAAAATGTAATTGTTTCTTATCTTTAAATGGTATACCTAAATGTCTCTTAATTTCATTTGATATTGATTCAACTTCGTAAGAACCAGGAAGAAAAGTTTGTATTTTCCATGTTTTGCCTTTATCAGTAGAATATCTAAATTGATCATTCACATCTTTGATAACATTTTGAATTGTGTTAAATGTAGAGAAACTAGTCAATGCAATTTGATAATTTTTATTTTGTTCCAAATGTAGAATGGGTTCTAAATTACAAGTGTGTGATGAAGTAGTTGTTATAATTTTAAACGTCGTACTAAATTTTGATGAATCCAAAATCTCTGTTAGATTTTCTAAATGATTATTAATTTTGTCTAAATCTGATGAACTCATTTTTTAGTTAAAATTTTGAATAAATATTATAGATAAAAATCGTAGATAAAAATCATAGATAAAAGTCATAAATATAAATTAGAAACAACATATTTCAGCTACGGGCGAAGCCCTAGAACATTCGGTTCGTTATACTTTTATAATCCTATTCATTTAGAATCTTCTTTTCTAACAGTCTTTTCAATATAGCATGAATTTCATTGAAACTAGAATTATGTCCTTCTTTTATTGCCGATATTAAAATATTTAATCTATTTATTAATTCTTGTGGATCATCTGGTAAGAATACAGTTGTTTCTGTTTTCTGTTTTTTTCAGATAAACCTTTTCCTACTTTAACTCCCGTTGATAATAAATTTTCTAATTGTTTATAACGTCTAAGAGATTTTACTGCACCAACTCTATCTAACATAGCTTTATATTTTATGAGATCTTCTACAGCATAATTATTTAAATCTGCTCCTCTTAAAAGATCAACAAAATTTCTATCTAAATTAAAAGGAGATTTATCTGGTGAAAAAATTAAACCTCGAAAAGGTTGTGGAAATATTTCTTTTTGTCCGAGATAAAATCTAGGTATTGTTTTTCCATCTATAAATGAGATAGAATGTTCAAATTGCATAGATTTTGGTAATTTCTTATTAATGTTTGATTCTAGTAATCCATAGTCATCTAATATCTGTTATATCTGTTAGGATCTGTTATATCAATTTGTTTATCATTATTTGTAAGTTCTTTTTCAAGAGTTTTAAATGGTTTCATAGTTTTCTCAAAATCAGTTTTTACTTGCTCGGTTTGCTGCATTTTTTCAAACATATCAGATTGAATACCAGCTTTTATCATTCTATGTTGAAGATGATTTTCTTTCATAATATTTCTTTGTTTTATTAACTCTTCTAATTGTTTAATTCTTTTAAAATTATCAGCTCTAATTTTATCCATTTTTAAAATATAATATTTGAATTTTGTGGTAACATTGGAATACAACAAAAACATTTTACTGAACAAATTATTTTTTTATTGCCTTGTTGTCTGACATCTTTTCGTTTAAAGGTTTCTCGTTTTAAGTTTTGTTTAATAAAGTTTTGTTTAATAAAGTTTTGCTTAAATTTTCGCTTAAAGTTTTTAGCTCTTCTAAAAAAATTTTATCATTTTCTTCATTAGAAATTTTACCATCACCAGAAATTTTGCCATCCTGTTTATTCTTATCATCAATTTTTTCTGACTGTAATTGAAATGATATTTGATTTACTTCATTAGCTATTTCATCAAATTTTTCAATCTCATCTAACGTAATAACATTATCATCACATACTCTTTGAAAGTAGTAATGCAGTTTGTCATAGACTTCTTTAATATGTAAATGCTTAGTTTTTAATGATTTTCGTTTCTTAGTTATTAAAGATTTATCTAACATTGTAACAAGTGAAGTTGCAAAAACACCCGTACCTGTTAAAGCTGTAGCAACTACTGGAATTATTAAAACACCTGAAGATATAACAATTGTTAAAGCACCTAAACTTATTGTTAAGAATATGCCAATTCCTTGTGTTACATTCTTAACATTAGTCCATCTGTTTCTTAATTTTTTATAATGTTCTAGTCTAAGTAATAATTGAGATTCCTTATCTTTCATATACCTAACTCTATCTTTGTGTTTTTCTTTGTTCATTTTTTCAATGTCCATTAAAGTAGAACTACGTTCATATGATAACGAAGGATATATTCTTGCGGTTTCTTCCACTTTTGTTTCTTCCATTTTTAAAGAAATATTTTTAGTCACATGATATATTTTAAAAACCTGAAAGATGGATAAATTCATGAATTTGAAATTCTCAACTTTTATGATTTTCGGTGTCCTGGAACGGTCATGATTTTCAAAGTAAAATGTCACAATCACAAATTTGAGATTCTTAACTTTTCTGATTTTCGGTGTCCTGGAACGGTCATGATTTTAAGGGTGAAAATTATAATTCTCAAATTTTGAGATTTTGAAAAATTTGAAAAACTGGGTATTTTTAAAAACGCCCAAATTTTTGAATTTAGGTCTTCATAACCTGAAAAAGGGTTCAAATTCATGAATTTATGTCGTTTTTAAAGATACCATTTTTTGAAAAAATGGTACTTTTTGAATAGACTAAATTCATGTATTTAGGTCTTAAAAACCTGAAAAAGGGTCTAAATTCATGAATTTATGTCGTTTTTAAAGATACTATTTTTTTGAATTTTATGGTGTCCTGGAACGCTCTTTTGCCCATTACTCATACCTTATATCATTAGAAAGGTCTTTTCATTCTCTAGCTAATGATGTATTGTATGCAATATGTATGATATCATCCTAAGGTGAAAAAAAGCATTCAAAACACTGTAAATCTATTCAAACTTTCATCCAATTTGACTATCATTTGAATTACACATTAATATTCATTTCAAATTTGTTCTACTATGTTCGGTGCTGTTTCAAAGTCACAAACAAGTGATTTGAAATATATATCTTCGAAATATTAAACTTAGAAATACTTATAGGTAGCTATTTCAGAGATGAATATATCTATCCCCAGTTCCCATTCAAATCCTATCAGAAATTCGATTTGTGAAATTATAAAAACAAGATTGTTCATTTATGTAAGTGTTATTAAAGATAAAAAGTTACATATTGTCAATGTTGGGGAAAGGAATCAGTCTCTTCAGGTCAACTCGAACACATACTCTTGTCTTTTTGGGGGCACCAGGGCAGCGGCGAGGCGTGGCTGGATCCATTATGCTGAACTCCAGCGCAGTTGTCAAATTCTGTTCTTCAGGCTCTAATCGCACACATATCCGCTTCATGTTTGTTTTTCGTGGAGCATTTCGAACCTGACTTCCACTACGTGTCTTGACTGTTATAAGAGCTTCCACCGGTGTTTCGATGATACTCCTCTGTAGTACCAAACTTTTATCTTCTGATGATTCATGATCAGGAGTTGCAGGTCCTCTTACGAACACTCTGGGTTCGCATGGCGATTCCGTCCTTTCAACAGGAGAAGTGGGAGGTGCTGTGATACGTTCCATTTTCAATGTGATTAGAATAATATAGATAAGATAGCTGATAATATGGTACTTGAGGATTAGAACCTTTGATAAGAATTGGTACACAACTAGGACTTATATACTTTTCGAACAAAGGAATTCCCAACAGCCAATCAGAGAGGTTCCGATTTTCCCTAAAGGGATATATAAGGATGTCATTGTTCCAATTAAGCAAGTTCTAATCCTCGTGACTTGAGTAGACGTTAAGAATCTATTACGAATCTATTTCATGATGAGTACCCAGAAACAACTGTTCTGTTACCAAAATGAAAGCCAAGTAATTATGGGTGGACCGTTGGATGCGAAGGTTAATTTGTGTTGCGGATGTAAAGTGGAACTCTGGAAGACTTTAACAGTGACAGCATTCCAAAGGAGAAAAGGACTGTCGGCGAAGTGCCCTATACACGAGTGTGATCACGACTTCACAAACAATGCAACATTCCTCGAATGGGCTGAGGACTTCTTGAAGTTAACGGAGTCCCCCGAGGGACGTGACTTACGTTCTTTCATTTTTTATGGTTAATTACACTTACATTGTAAACCTCTTGTTTTCATTTCGCAAATTCTGTAAATGGGATTCTGATTAGTAAATAATAGAACATTGATAACATAATTTCTGATCTGTAAACGCATTATGAAAATGAAAATTGTCATCATAGTCACAATGGCCACAATTGTCGCATTTGAGCAAGCAGTCTCAAAACAAACACCTGTTTAAGTACCGAAATAGATGTTCGCATCCCTATTCTAATTCACATACTCTAATTCAATTTCGGAACAAGCCGTTCCGAATCATTGAGTATGATCTCAATTCGCCTATCAATCGGAACGCGGTTCCTATTTACACGTTCCTATCCATGTTCGCATCCATTGGCAATTCGGAACATGTTCATATCCATGTTCGCATTCGAAATTGGGAACATGTTCCTATCCATGTTGGTATCCACTATCAGTGCGTCCGCAATACTAACTACTGCTGAGTCAGCCTGATGACTCGTCATTTCACATTTTGTGCTTGAATTTGGGATGGGCTTACTACTAGTCACTTACATGTATGTAAAAAAATGCAGTGCACAGCGTATGATAGGTTTTTCAAATTTATAATAATATCTGTTTTCAGAAAGAAATATGCTACATACTACAAAAATTGTATAACAACAACAAAGGTAACAAGTTTAACAGAGATCGATTGCTTATTGTATATGCAGATTAAAGAAGATTACATACTTGAATAATGCTAAGCTTGAAAGTTAATGGTAACTGAGAAGCGTATAATAAGCGTTTTATACAAATCACATTGATAGTAGTGGATGAATCCGAATGTTGAAATAATTTGTTAATATCGGGCAATCAACAGTTGAGTGATATTTTAAAAATGAGACCTAGTTTAAGTTGAATTACAGGTAAACTGCTGATATCGATATTCAATTGAAATAGCTGCATGTGTCGGAGACACGGGACATGACCTATAACGCGTCATTAATTAAATGGAAGCTTAATGACGCCTAATTCAACTGTCATTAAAAGGATGACATTAAAATGACATCATGAAATCCTATTACACGCAATGTTCTAAAAAATTAATGGAAGCTTATACGCAATCTCTGCTTAATGACAGTTAGATGAAAGCATTCTAAAAGACAGAAGTGAGTTTCTATGAACACCAAAATTGCAGATCTTTTAACTGTAATTCAGATGGTTTCATTAAAAAGTCTTTAACCTTTAATGACTGTCAAACAAATGAGGCGTTATAGGACAATCCCATGGTCTATAAACGTTGATGACCTTACTCGTCTGATGAGAAATGAGAACGCCATGATCCGATGGATGTGCTCCGTCAGCTTTGATGAGAGATCAATGGTTGAATTGAGAGGCATACTCCATCTACATGACCTAGACTACATCAAAATCGATTGCGCTGGTTTGGTCACTTGCAACGGATACCGGGCTGGAAGTGTCTACGGAGAGTACTGAGATACGAAGTGACAGGTCGACCGAACATCAGAGGTGGCCCGATAAGGAGATGGTACAACGGAAGAGAGATCTTGAACTCCTGCATCTGAACCCTCAGTTATCGCAAGACTGAGCAGAATGGAGAAGGCGCATCCATCCCAACGACATTCGACACAGCTCCAATGTGTGACCCTCAACCCTGGAGAAGAAGAGACAATGTACCAGTAGTAAGAGTTGGTGCATTTTGTAATGAAGTGGAAAGATCTGGGGCACATGTTGGGTTGATCATGTATGAAGTGATCCTTTGCAATTAGTTAACTCGCGCAGTTTCCTGTTTAACAGAAGTCTTGCTATTTCCCGTAGATATCCATGGATTGTAGAAGGAAATGCAGAAATTCCGAAGAGTTCGAGTTACAACTGAAATTGATACATGCCAGGGTTGGAACTGGTCAAGAATTTTCTGACCCAACCCAACCAGTAACAGGCAAGACGGAGTCAACCCAACCGACTGCATGACTGGCCAAGACCAACCGGATGGTTATGATATTCTTTTATTAATTTACAGTTAGTCATTCAAATAGATACGAGAAAGGGTTATTCGGTTTGTAATTTGAATGTCCTTGGCCTCAACCTTTTAAAATTTGTGATGTCATTAAGTTTTTCAGTATTTTTCCTGAGGGGTTATATGCTACCTACTATATTCATTGAATCTACTCATATTAAAGCTAAATGGGTTTTGAAATTATTTGATTTTAAACATAATCTGTAAAAATAAAATGAATAATCCAAGGTATATTTTCTAAATTGTTTATTAAACGACGAGTGTTATCTCATGTGTTTCTTCAATGAGTGATTTCGGCCTATTGAGAAACGCTTAGTTTTTTTTATCCTGCATTAGATAATTTTATTTCTGTGTACGATATGCTTTCGTCTACATATGAATAATTTACAGCTTTTATCAAAAAGCTTAGGCCTTTATTAATAGCTTACAGCTTTTAATTCGTTTAGGCTAACATAGTTTTATCAGACATGAATTTTGAGATGCTTAGGCATGTGAGTAGACAAGATCACGAAACATTTGGGTATTGATGATATTTTTTAAACAATCTTAGTGTCGATCTTAGAAATATGCCACGGATCATCTATCGGGAACATTTTAAATAAGATTATTATGCCATAGATAAATTGTATGTACATAGCAATTTTTATCTGATCGATCGATCTCAATAATTGCTGTGGATTGATTGACCGACCGGTTTTCGACCGATGCCGGTCGACAGATAGACTTGCACTGACACAACCCAACCCAAACCAACCGGTCGACCAGACGGGTCAGCCGGTCCCTGTCCCAACCCTGATACATGCAGTTATTGAATACACAGACGTTATCGGTAATCATCAGTTTATGGAAGAGAAACACTTGAAAAATAAGTAATGACAGCAAACGGGAGGATCATGATTATAAACGCACTCATATTCGAGAAACACAATCCCATGAATTTCTGAAAAACCTTTTAATAGAAAGAAAAACGGGTTTTTAGTCAACGTTTCGGGCTCAGACCCTTCTTCAGAGTTAAAACAGGTGCATATGACATGTTACTTCGATATATCTTTACATGCATGCATATGCATGTATATATTAAAATCTGAATAAAAATCTATATGGCGCGATAATAGTCGTTGTCTAAATAGTCACAATAAATATAAAAATAAAAAGCATTATACTAATAATAGACTAGATAAAAAGAAAAATGAACTGTAATTGCTATGATGTTGTTTATGAGTTTAAATGTCGCATTTGAAATGCCAGCTACATAAGCAAAATTTCAAGATATTTTATTATGAATAAAGACAAGGAGTTCACTGAGTGTGCATCTTCATGATTGTACTACTGTTGGCATTGATGACTTCGATTTGAATATCCTTCAGAGAGCGCGAAGTACGGTTGACAATGCTTTGATAGAAGCTCACATGATTCAGGACAGATGTCCATTAATGAATCGTCGTCATGAGCTTGCTGGCTTGGAGGAGAACTCAGATCGCGCGATATAGATTTTTATTCAGCTTTTACATACATACATGTATGTCGAAGTAGCATGTCATATGCGCTTATTTTTAACTCTGTGAAGAAGGGTCTGAACCCGAAACGTAGAGTAAAAACTCGCTTTTCTTTCTATTAAAAGGTTTTGCAGAAATTCATGGGAGTGTGCTTCTCGGATACGAGTACTGCTTATAACTTCGAAATGTTTGCTGTTTTGGAGTACTGCTTCGGTTCTAAATCTTTCATTTCGAATGAAATTGATTTTACTTCAATTAACCAACTGATGATAGTCCTACAATGTTCTCGATTCATAATAATGAACTGATATCTCCAATGGGGAGGAAATATAACATTAATTGCATGCCCACTTGGCTAGATAAATCAATTCAAATGAAGCCTATGCTTGACATTTCACTTTCAGATCGAAATGAAGCTTCACGTATTTATCAAAAGGAAATATTCTTTTGCAACCCTTTAATCTCTTCAACAGCAATTTTTTTGAATTAAAATCTAGCTTTAAAGAATCTCACACTATAAAGTGCATATCACAAATGTTAGAATGTGGGATATGTTATTGACCTGATAAATTCCTCAGAAAGTGCAAATGTCCTGGTGAACGTATGACCTCTCTGAAGGAGTTTCTTAATTGTGGATATCTGCTGTAATAAGCGAAACTACAAATCCGCAAAATGTCAGTCGTGGAATTCGAGTCATTAGATCTGTGTGACCGATAAAGAGTGCAGAAGTATTTGGAGGGAACAATCAGGATGGAATTGACGATGTTACGAAAACGAAAGATGATAAACATTAGCTTGACGTGAAACCTGCCGATGACTGTACAATGATTGTGATTGTCTTATCAGAGTAAAACACATAACTATAGAATGGATTCTCTACCATCGAGTACAGTTTTCACCAGAAAAATTCTAACCGATTACACGGCGTGCCCTTTCGCATTATGTCAAATTTCGACACTAATCGTGACATTATGCTTATGTCCACTATTAATTATTTTGTATTATTTTAATAATATATTATAATATAATGTAATATAATATACAATAATTTTTTATATTATATTAATTATGTCCATTATGTCCACTATTAAAGTATTTATGTTGGGAAAAACTCTCAATTTGTTCTTTAGGCACAGAATTAGTTTTAACAAAAAGAATGAAATGAAGCAGACGATAGATGATGTGCGACTGGTAGGACTCGAGCCAACGACCACAGGTTATCTAGACTTGTCGAGTCTTCTAGCATTAGCAGTGTTCCACAAATCTGAGATGTGGGGTCCCATTAATAAATTAACACACCTGGAGCGTCGGATTTGGACTAAATGGTATTTAACTTAATGAACAATGCTCTAACCCCGCGAAAAAGCATGAATTAAGTTGTAAAAACATTGCAGATGTTTCTCCTTTTAGGTGCATTCAAAATTTAATGGTGTTCGACCTATTGTTGAAAGCAAAATATTTCACAAGAGCAATTTTATTTTAGATGTTTATTTTTAGAATCATGCTGTGTATAATAAAATGAAATGAACGGAATACTTTACAAAAGTGTGATGTAATCATAACATACCTTCGGTCAAAAAGTGGACTTTGAATGTTTTTTGGTAAAAATAAAAAAAAAATTTGGTATCTCTGGAATTGCAAGGTGTTCTAAACTACAACAGTTGACAAAGCATTGAAAACACGCAATGGCTCATGAACTACCGGAGTTTTCCACATAATATACCCCTCCACTTAATGTACCCGGGTATATTAAGTGGAAATTAGTGCCAGCTAATATACCCGGGTCTATTAACTCGCGCCAAACTTTCATTATGTCTTTGTAACATTCAATATTTTTCTATGAAATAGCACTTCTGCTGATTTTTGTAAATCAAGCACTCATCTTGTGTTTGCATGTGATCACACCGGAAGAGGATTAGGCGAAGCAATAAGCCTAATTACCTGTATACTAAGGTTTTCAAAATCCCCACTTTTTCTGATCCCGGGATTAGCAAACTTAATTCATTTACATACGGTATGCTTATGCTGGCAAGGCTGAACAATACTAGGCGTTGCTTTATATTCTTTGACGAGTATTTTGAACGATCCACTGTAAGATCCACAACTAATGATATCAGATGGACATGTGCCCAACTGTCCATGAATTAATGATAAGTTATCTTTTCACATGCAGACATAAACTATAACAATAAGTAGATCTGGCTATCGCACACAATATGCGTAAAACCTGGTGTGAGATTTTCATATCGAAAGCTCGATATTGTATAATAATCGCTTCAAAAATTCATTTATGCCTGTATGTATAGCGCTCTCTCTTTTCTTCTCTCGACTGCCTGAACATAGTTTTATTTTTTGATATCAGTAACTTGACATAGACAATAAATATATTATTCAGTTATTCTATGCAGTTTTGTAAGGGAGTAGCTCTGTCTCGAGTTTGCAACTTAACTGTCTATCGTTCAGCTTATCGTGGGAAGTCTGTATTTAGTTTTTGCATAGCGTTAACATCCACGTTTCACGCATTGCATCTGTTACTCCATGTTCTTTGTCCATAGACTTGTTACTCCATCTTCATGCAGCTCCTAACTGCCTAAGAACAGATGTTTAATAATACCGGGATTCAGAATCCTGTAAAAATGCGATAATCCCGGGATTGAAAGCCCTACTGTATACCTATGAACTGTTTTTCTGTCACTCAGATTTTATTCAGATGCTTATTGCGATATTGCTCACTTTATGCCCTAACAATTGTGATAAATTACATTCAAATTGTGAATTTGTTTTCATTACAGTTTATAGTTTCAAGCTCACATGTATCAAATTACAAGCATCTGTAATAAATTATAGTTACTTTAAGTGACGTACTCCATCTCATGTATCAAATATGCTTATTTTGTGGTGTTTCCACTTCATATACCCGGGTATATTAACCTGATCCAAACTTATTCTGCAGTTTCGTCATTTTCCAGTTAATATACCGGGTATATTAAGTGGAAAACTCCGGTAAAATTAGTAATCAACAGATTTTACTTTTTCTATCCTAATTTTTAACAAGCAGTTGCAGAATTTCGATAGCAAGTGAATGATGTCTATCAGTCATTATAAAAATCAATTGCAATTTAATTGCGCTTTTCGATCAATTAATTGAAATTGGCATTCGTGAGCAATCAATTAATTGAAATTAAAAAAAAAACATCAGTCAATTATTGACAGTGAGAAGCCGTAGGCTTTTGATAGGTTTATTAGCAGCAAACATGTTTCAGTAGGCAAGCTACCATCATCAGTGACAACGGTCAATAAAAAAGGATGCAATATATACAGTGCGAATGAGACAAGAAAAATCAATATAGGAAAAGCGGCTGTGATTGGCTGCGGTTATTCATTAGGTACTGTGAATGAAGGAATGACTTTATGTACAATGATTCAGCAATTTTCGTGTATGGAGTGCGAATGAGAATTTTAAAATTATCTTTATTTGGGATGTGAACATGAAGAGATATTTCGGATGCTGGTCGACCTTTCACGTGTTCGTTTATCCTAGTGAAAATATGGCGACGGGTTTCACCGACGTAGCATTGACTGCAATGCTCACAAGTATACTTATACACTACGGAAGATAACTCATTGAAAGGAATTTTATCTTTATTGCTTATCATGTTTTGTGTTTTGTATCTGTTCAAGGCAATTCTTAAAATACTATTTTCTAAAGCACTATTTATGTGGCGAATATTACGTTTTATTCGAGAAAGAAGAGTTGAAACAAAGGGGAGCTTCCAAAATATTTCAGTTTTTTCGCTAGATTCTATTTTAGTCTTAGGATTATCACAACGCTCAAAGACTTTATCTATTCTATCCGGATGATATCCGTTTTGAATAAAAATATTCCTAACTTTGTTTTTGTTATAATCGCGGTCGGCAGGGAGACTGCTTAGTTTTTGAGATCTATTGTACAAGGCTTTAATCGCGTTGTTCTTATAAGAGTCAGGACTGTAGGAGTTGCTATGAGTATACAATAAAGTATTGGTTTCTTTTGTTATCCAATTGGTTTCAAATTTGCCATTTTTTATGAAAATATTCATATCTAGAAAATTGATAGTCATTTATGGGTTCTTCTATCGTAAATTGAAGAGATGAATTAACAGCATTGAGCTGGTCTAAAAAAAGTGAGGGCTTCGGTTCGAGACCGAAAGACTGCTAAAATATCGTCGACGTACCTAATGTAAAAGTCCGGCATTTGCATTTTACTTTCTATAATATTTAAAGAGAATTCAGCCATAAGAGGTGCAAGGGAGGATCCCATACTCATTCCTTCTTTTTGAAGGTAGTTTCTACTGTTAAACAAGAACGGCACATTAGTGCAAGCGAGTTGCAAGAGAGTACGCAAAGTATTATCATTAAATAAGTATTAATTAAAGTATTATCATTAGCCAATCACAGCCGCTTTTCCTATATTTATTTTTCTTGTCTCATTCGCACTGTATATATATTGCATCCTTGTTTATTGACCGTTGTCACTGATGATGGTAGCTTGCCTACTGAAACATGTTTGCTGCTAATAAACCTATCATCAGTCAATTAGTTGAAATTGAAGTAAAAACAAGCAAATGATTGAATTTTGAAAGAAATGAACAATCAATTAACTAAATGAACAAACAATATTATTCTAACATCTATAATTATGAATTCATAAGACATGTATATCATGATTGTTTGCGTCTACACTATGATAATGCGGAACACCTATTATAATCATCGAACACTTGTAATTATTCCATGAAGAAAAGTCGTCCAACCCAACAGAATAGGACGACAAACGGACATCAGGGTATCCGGGGAATAGGTAAAAAGTTTCGGGATCCCGGGATTTGGAAAAATATCCGGGACTGCAATCGTAGCACTTGCATATCTAGCACATACATATATGTATGTATTGTATGTATACTTACACACTTACATACCCGTAAGTGCATATTTTACCAACATTTCTCATTTTTCACTGAATAAATCTTTATACTTCCTTAATAAATTCCTGAGACTATACCTTTATCCTTTGTCATCTCGGAACTGTTCATATACATGACTGAAACCTGCGCTGGTATGTTCTTTTCAAAGTAGAATGTTTTCTTTTTTAATTAAAAGTTTTGGGAAAGCCAAGTGCGGTGATGGAAAGTAAAAAATATAGGTTATTATCAACTATATATTACGACCTTATCTCCAAGGCCATCATCAGGTTCTGAATCATTTTATGTACATTATACAGAAAATCAATTTCAAATTTTGATCGCAAAAACGTTGTAGGCTGATTATGCAATGTTGCATAGAAGTGGGAGAGTCTGTGGAAATCATAAAGTTAAAAAGCATGTTAAGTTATATGCGCTAATAGGAATTCATAGAAATCAAATATATACATGTAAAAAGTCTTTCAATTCTTCAACTTCTGCTTTTGAGTTAATGTGAGGATTGTATTTCTTTATTAGGATAGCTTCTCGTAACCGTAAATTCGTCCCATCGGGGTCAAAGTCAATGATATCAATGTTGTATTTATCAGCGTTGGCGGCTTATAGTGCTGCCAATATAAATCTTTTTGCAAATGTTACATGCTATTCTGTAGACTACTTTGGTTCGGTTGCAGACTTTTCATTTCTGATGGGACACGCTTTCATCTTGCATTCTGTGTATGTTCTTTTTTAAAATGGTTTCTCAAGGATTGAGATTTGTGACATATTCGGACATTTTTCACACCTTCTGCTCTAATGATCCTTTTTATACGATTATCGATTATTTTGTTGATGCATGGTAATTTAAGGTAATGCAAATACTTCGTGCTAGGTCTTCTTTTTGGCTTGATTATTTTTGAATTTGTTACGAAATATTTTTGATATCCATTTAACTCCAGGACTTGGTCAAATTTATTTTGATGTTTCTCATTGCCGATAAGGTTAGAACAACACTCACTGATTCGTTTTCTTTCGTTGATGGCACAAGACACTTTTGTGGACGGAGGTAGGTGTGATCGGCAATGCATAAAAATGTTTTTTCAAGCGGACTTCTCATAAAACTCGAATGTTGTAGTAGACGAGCCAAGGCATATTCGCTCATTTATAATGTTTTCGTTGTTCCTTAATTAATCGCATAATTCCGCTTTACACAGACTCTTTACTTGCGGTTTTTGTTCCTCATGAAAATTCTAATCAGGGAAAGCAATATAATTTTAATCATGTATTTTCATCTTGCGGTTGATGCATGTTCTGTCTGACAGCGTAGCACCTGGAACGATGACTAATCAATGACTCATGCTGTCGGGGTATTGACTTTGAGATCGTGCATGGATCGTGGTTAGCTATGAAGCTTAGGTAGGTTCACAGTGTCTACCACAGCTGATTTAGAATTCATCACTTTTTGGGGTTACTAGTTTAGATCTGCATCCAGTGACTCATCTGTCTCAGAATACTGGAGCCTTTTAAGTTGCAATTATTTGTTATCTTTATGATAAGTCGGAATATCACTGATTGATAAGAATCGCGAACTTTCATCATTGAAAATTTGGTTAAAGTCATGTGGTCGTTCCATGTCAAATTATTATTTCTTCAAATAAGTTTTATTACGATTGAAAAGACGATGTTTATCAACAAATTCAAAATACGGTTGGCGTTAATTCTGCTGTTTTCATTTCTTTGAAGTCGAGATAAGCACATCTTCCAACAGATGGAAACAAAAAAAACAAAATGAAGGAATGCTGCACATATACCATGATATTCAAAATTGACTTTCCGCATCTTTTCCCTATAACGTAGACAAGTTGCGTCACATTTCAACATCCAAATATACTATCAAAGAATGATTATTCTTATGCAAAAGTCTCATCAAAATATTTATAATTCAATATAATAAATCAAGAATCCAAGTATTTCTAAAATGTTCCTTTTGCTTTTTTGTTATAGACCTTTATATATTTCGACCAGCTGTCTAGTCATCATTAGAAGGAAGGGTTCAGTTAAAACAGAAATAACATACATTTTGAAGTTACAAGCTGCACTACCCCTGCAAGCCAGCAAGCTCATGACGACGATTCATTGATGGGCATCTGTCCTGAATCATGCGAGCTTCTTTCAAGCAGTGTCACTGTCAACCGTACTTCGCGCTCTCTGAAGGATATTCAAATCGAAATCATCTGTTATTTCTGTTTTGGAATACTGCTTGGGTTCAAAATCTTTTCCATTTATTAAGAGCAGTGTTTTATCTATCCCTGTTTGAGGGGGGGGGGAACATCCTCCTAAATGTCAGAATTACCCCTATGATGGAAGACATAACTAAAATCATACACTAGATGCAGGATGTAGCTGTAAATTCTTGAGATCGCCTTTTGATTTTATATCGCTTAAGACAAAGACTGTGGCCGCATCATATCCGCGATGCAATGTTGGTCAGCATTGAGGGATCCAAGATTGACGATTTCACGTCAATTGTGAAACTGTGGCATTCTATAAAGGCCAGACGTATGCCAATTCCAGCCAGTAAACAATAACATTTTATCTAATCTTTCTTCATGCGTTTTGAAAAAATGAGCTTTTATAGTACAATGGCTATTTTTCTACATTATGTAAAAGTACAAAGGAATTCAGGGAAAGTGTATATACGTACATGTGAATGTAATTAATGATGTAATGTAGTGATAATGATGATTATTTGATGTGAATTATGGTGCCGATCAAATAAATAACTTTCAGGCAATATAGTAATCATTAATCTGTAGCAAGTAATTGATTAAAAGTTGCAATTTAAAAACATTTCTATCGTCTCGAAATTATAGGCCTATAATAGGCATACTTATATAGGCATGTTTTTGAAGTATTCATGAACAGATCAGATCAGCGACATGTCATATGTAGAGGCCCATTTATATTGTACATAAGGAATTACAATTTCTCATTGCCTGATGAGATACATAAACTTTCAGATCCCCCTTAAGGAAAATCCCCCCCCCCTGAACCACTAGGAGTGGATAAAACACTGATTAAGAGGTTTTGCAGAAATTCAAAGGAGTGTACAGCTTATAATCATGATCCTCCCGTTTGCTGCCATCACTTACGTAATAACTGCAAGTACTCTAAGGCCTTTTCCATTATAAACTATGTCTGCAAAGGCTTTCAGCAATATCGTTTTTGGTAATCAGGGAACACTTTTTATTTTTAACTTCTTTGACCACACAGATATTGTGTGTAATATTGGCGCACTATTATTATTGAGTGTCTGTCATGTACTGGAATTCTTGTAGATAACCAGAAAGGAGTTCATAGTCGCAATAGCAGCAGTTTCATTGCGCAATGTGAAAATAGAGCATAAATGAATGCTACCATTATATTTTGCAAATGTTCAAGTTCGTGTCATTGAAAACTATCATTTGATACAAGCCTAGAATCACTTATCACTTATCGCTTCATATATTTGTCTTTGTCTTCGGAAGATGATATCATAGCTCCAAAGGCTCCAGTGTGACCCGTGCGCATAAACTTGACATTCAAAGCTCCAGCAACGAACACGTTGCATTGCTCAAACAGAGATCTACGCATGGCCTCTGATTGGAACCAACTTCCGCCACAGTAGATCGTATTCAGTCCATGAACACGTGTTACATACAAGAGATGGAAAGCAAGCACACCAGAGAACAATCCCACGAGACTTGCTGCCACATCATCCTTATTGAAGCCTTCCAAACCTAGGTTTCTATCAATTGGTTTCCCAAATGGCAGAAGAGGAAGCTCAGTATTCAAGCGACCGTAAGGAGAGTTTGGATCGTCGTCCAATAATTCCTTTACTTGAGTGTCAACGTTAGACTTGTCTCCCCGTTCTGCCATTGCTGCCAAATCTTTGAAGTCAGACGTACCCAGTAGTAGACGTGAAAGTCCGAGAAATGGGCGTCCACCCAACCAATTTCCTCCGCTACGTTTACACATTCCGTCTTTGTCCAAACTGTTGACTGTCACAGCTGATCCCACGATGGTATACAACGCAGGGAATTTTGAACCTTCCTCCCCGTTGTTAAACGTCGTCATTTGCTTGAAGGCGGCTCTCATACCTTCAACCATAGGACTTGGAGGGCTGATACTCCAACTGGACGGTACTGGATCTTGATAGAAGGCGGATTCTTCATCCAGATTATTGACTAGAAAATGCACACCTCTAGCTTGTGTTAAAAATTCATCGATGAAAACTGTCTCGACATTGAGAATATCAGAAATTTTCTTTTGAAATTGAGCTCCTCCAACACCAGTGACATGAAGAGGAGAAGCTTTTTCCGTGGACAGATTGGCGTGTTCTTTCAAGTAATGGATTGCTCCTTCAAAATCTTCATTCCGGAACGTGACGCAAGTGAATGGAATTTTCTCCCCTTCTACATTGTCTGTCTTTGCGACAAATGCAAGTTTAGTGAGAGAGCATCCACGGTCAACAGCTGCTCTGAGTGGGACGTCCTTTAGGCATGCTGCGGGTAGGTAGAGTGTATCTTCGTATACCGGTGATGCCGCCATTCTGTTTTCAAAATGAGTGGTCAGTAGCAGTGTTTGCTACAGAATATAGTTGATTATTGTTGCGTCAGCATAGATGTCATAAAAATTACAATTGATACAACTGAATTTTGTTGACGCACACATGCTGATGCTCAAACTCATGTTATCTCGATAGTGTGAGTTCCTCTTGGACATCAGTCCATAACGTTGTTGTGATTGTTGAGTGATTTGTCTGTAGTGCAGGTTTTACTGTTCCATCATTTGAAGTATCAAAATAGGTCATAAGGTTCAATTCGATTCCATCAATTACTGACAGATTATGTGCATCATGGAAACTGTTTTTTTGGAGGGCGACCGCTCAGAAACACTGTTAGGCTAACAAATCACTAACAGTATCACTCAGAGTATCACTCACCCATTGAAATTTCCATTGTCACTAACAACTCACTATCTAACACAGCTTCTGTGCGGTCGCCCCTCTGGTCTATTTTGTGTCCATACCTACGTTTGAGAGTGGTCACCCTGGTTGTCTAGTACAGTTTTGGTTACTACGGGGAGAAGGCAAATTAAACTTCTTAACTGTCAAGACGATGAAATTTCGATTTTAGATTTCGTTGCTATTTTTGGATCAAAATGGAAACGAGTAGTGGCTTGCTAATAGTTAATTGAACTGTTCTGATAGGTATTAATCCAGAACTATGTTGCTTGATCATGTGAAGATTGAGATTTTTGAAACACGCAGTTGTTGTAGAATCTTGTCTTTAAGCTGGTAACTTAATTCTCGAAGGGAAATGAAAAAGATAGTGAGTTTTATGAGGCATACTAATTATACGTGGTGCTGCCTAACCTCAAAAATTTCAAAACATGATCATGCTGTGATCAGACGCATTTTCGCAAGCCATTCGAAGCTGTCACTACCGGTGTGTAGCTCATATACCTATCAAAGCAACATGTGGGTGGTCACGGCACAATATTGTTCTCAGTGCGCATGGCCGTTCTAGTCAGCTAATGTTTCAGATTTTTGTTGCTAGGAAATATTAAGCATTCAGACATTAAATCAGTCAGGCAGAATTTTGGTAATAAGATAATAATATATAATATTATAATAATAATAGTACAATCATTTCTGTCAGCTACGCGGACGCGCGAAGTGTGGCAACATACCGGTACGCTTTTAGAAAAATGTTTGAATTTCTCATTTATTGACTAGTGTTACCTTTGCGAAATCGTAGTCAAAAGATTGCGAAAACCGACAAGATTATGAACACGCTGATCTTCGGACCCGGCTAATTTAGGAATAGATTAGCCCCAGACGCCGGAAACCTGAGCAGCTCCAGGACAGGGACATGATACAGTATACTTCAAAGGAAAGCAGAATGAACTCCGCCGATGAAGTGAAATAACTATATCTATCCCCAAAACCCTCGAGGAACTGATATTTTGTAAGTTGTAATGATTGAGGTTTATAAATTGGCTTGTCTCAATATTAATATGCAAATATTAATTTTGTTTATGAAAAACCTATCTATCCATGCTGATAGCATTATCATGTTATACAGATTAGACGTTGCGAAGAACGGTCAAAGGAATAACATGCAATCCCTCGGACCAATCTGCAGCACCCGCTGCTCATTAGAGATGTGCAACAGATATGAATTGAAACCCAAACCCGAACACGACCACCTTCCACCCAAATTCGAACCCGAACATTTTACCGATACTAGAGAACCCGAACTCAACCCGAAAAAAATTAATTGAAAAATCAGATTACTGCGGCATCGTGGAGCATGAATTACCCAGAATTTGGGCTTGAGCCTTAGTGAAGTGCATAAATAACCCGGCAGTATTGATTTGATTAATCAGAATTAATCAGATTAATCTTCTTAGTATTGCAATATACATGTTTCATCATACCATAATTTATTCAAATATTAGGCCTATGTACACTTCAAAAAGCTAAGCTGCAGTTTGATGAAAAAAATATATGCCGTTGATAATAGATATGCGATTGAGGACATTTATTCAGCATTCTATAACAAGCACATGAAATACATGCATAGCATTTGTGTACATATACATTTATGAAACGCATTTACGAAGGAAGTCAGCACATTTATAAATTTCTAAGTATCATGAATTCCTAGCCCGAAAGTAAAACCAGAATATTTTACAGTCAACCCGAACCCGAATTCGGGTTCCTTGTTATCCATGCTTGTTATCTAGTCTTATCAATTATATCATTGAATATAAATTCATCATTAACAATGAAGATGAAAATTCATATTTGTCAAAATCCGACGAAATCCTTATTAAATCTTGATATGAAGAGTAAATGAAATTTGAGAATTGTAAGAGCGGTTGCATCATGTTCCGTCAGTAGCTCAATTAAATAGTATTGTCTTTCTAAATACGAAGCAACGATGGGTGACACTGAATTTGCATTGAAGAAAGATTACAAAAACATCACGTGCTTAAATAATGTGAGTGTAGGCCTGCCAACACAATGCCATGAGCGTGATGTATTTAGGAAATGATGAAAATATTAATTGTGAAGTAAATTAAATGACTCTTTGATGGAACTTGAATGATGAAATTACAAAGTTAATTCTAAAACTGGCCAATTGTTCAAATAGAATGGTTTTTCATTGAAGGCAAATGAAATTAGGTTTCTTGGTAGAACTAGAGTTAGCTATACAGATCCTTATATGTAATGGAAGAAATAAATTAGAACAAAATAACCTAAATATAAGAGAAATAGCCAAAATATAAGAAAAATAGGTAAAAGTCAAAAGTTCATTATTTCCAAAAAACATTGGAAAACAAAATTACAATGTTATGGATAGAATACAATACAGCGTGCAGTCAGTGCTGTTGAAATGATTAGACAAATCAGGATGGAGAGGAGTTGATAATTGAGCATTTATTTAGATTTCGGATTCTTTGTGGTTGATACTTTCTTTTATGACCATGCGTGACCCGTTGGGTTTTTTAAGAAATCTTGCGATGGGTTTAAATACCTTATAGTCAAGGTATTCATCAATTAATAAAATTCAACTGTCGTGTCGCAATAACATAACAATGGTGCAATTTGTTGCCGTCTATTTTGATAGAATGGAATTCTATCATGAAGTAATATAGAGTCTCCACTTTTGAATCATCGCAAAGTTCACACAAATTCTTCATATCACAATGTATGTCCATAACTGCCTACTAGAAAATCTAATTTATGATTTTTTTGTCCTAGATTCTAGTAATGTTTTTACATCATTGCAATCGATATCAAAATTCAGGTATGATTTCAAGGTTTCCTGAAACCGGCATAGTTCCTAAATAAGCCTGGATAACAAGGATTGCTATAAAAGTGGGTCGATTATTTTTGCATTGATGAGGAAAAGGAGATGATGGAATTCGTGATGTTTTTGGTAAAATGCCATGAACTTGGTAGACCTTACACTCAGAGAACAGTATGAATGCATGGGAATGGATATGAAGGCAAAGGAAAAATGAGCAACATCTTAAGCAAAATTGAAAAGAGCTATTTTGAAGCAGGAGTACACAACACACTACAGACATCGCCTGGGGTGGTTTCCGTGCCCTCACCTTAGCGGGTATGTCCGCAAACTTGCCCGTGCCCGCACTGTTGCCCGCATCGCCCGCAGTTCAGTTGTTGCTCCTGGGCTTAGCATGTCAAGTTTCTAGTTAGGTGTTTTTCTCCCAGAAACGTGAAAGCTGGCAATGCAGGAAGTTCTCACATCTGACATCGCGAAATAATACAAGTTGCACTATCGGGAAATTCGTTGTCGGTATTGTCCGACAATAACAATGAGAAACATAAGTTAACGTCAAAGGCTACACGTCACACACGCCTTTTGTATCAAACCCAATCAAACTAGAGAATATCAGTCCAGTTAGGAAGTTAAAATCCTTCTATCGTGATCATTAGCCTATAACACAACTTAGCGACATCACGCTGCTCGAGGTTGCCAGGTGACGATGGATCGATGTTCATTCATGTGACCCTTCGCTTATACGAAGCTTGGAAGCTGCCAGCCAACACAGGCCTAGGTCTTGCCTTCAGAAATAGTAACTGAATACGAAGTGACTAAATTCGATTGTGATATCGATATAATTATATGATGAACTTACTCTACATTAGACTTACGTCATGTATGCCGCCATGAATTCCTTCCTGCATATCCACTGATCGGGTACGAATTCACAGATTGAGCTATTATTGTGCATGCCCGTGCCCGTGCTCCCAGGCGAATACCCGCTTCCCGCAAAAAATCGAGATACCCGCAGGGGGCCTCACCCCAGCACATCGCTATTACAAAACGAAATATCAAAGAAATATATAAGCTGCATGAAGAACAGATTTCGCTCTCTAAAAGTCTGGAAGGAGCGCTTGAGTTTATACCTGCAGGTGCTAACTTTCTTTACTTCTTTAACATTCTAATTTAGAATTTGCATGTGTAATAT
Source organism: Prostheceraeus crozeri (assembly GCA_907163375.1). Lineage (NCBI taxonomy): Eukaryota > Metazoa > Platyhelminthes > Polycladida > Euryleptidae > Prostheceraeus > Prostheceraeus crozeri. The sequence continues at coordinate 491,914 of CAJQUW010002633.1, read as the reverse complement.
GCATGTATTATTTTAATTTGCTGTTATGCAGTAAAAACTGTTTAATTATTCGGTAGCACATTTTTGTTGTTGTATATGTTTTCCAGGAGTGCCAAGCATTCTAAGAATATTAAACATTATTAGCCTATTACTAGAACAAGCATGTACAATTGTACATTTAGACAAATTGGAAAACTCCCATCACCATGGATCCTATCTGGGATATTTACCGCACTATCACTTATGTCTTAACGAAAATATTTTATTGTAGAAAAAAAGGCTACTCCACATTTATCAAATGTTCCTTTGAAACATTCTAACTTCACCTAGAAGTGATTAGCAATCTTCAGAAAACATAATTTGAATAATCTCTTAAAAATATTAAAATCCTTTGAATGGAGGATTTTCTTGGATGCATAAGTATTTAATCCAAAGCAGAAAGTGCGGTGGTATTATGATGTTTAATATGTTATTTTTTCAGAGATCACACAAATGTTGTGTCAGGTGCAAGTATTTCCGGAGATGAACGAAAATTGGTAACCTGTTCATGGGACAAAACGTTACAACTTTACGATATTAGCACTGGAATGTATCGGTAAGTAATGCAGCGGTTCGATGACTTAATAAATAATAATTAAATAAAATCTGAACAATGGCATTCTCAAAATGCCGCCAACAACGTGACACCAAAATTCATAGAGAACACCATCAAGTTACCTACGTGGACTGAGTCGACGAAGTCTCTGGATAGGAAGACTACTTCACTCAAGAAGGAGCTCATAAGACAAAACTTATCGATCCCGAAGAAAATATCGTTTGACATCAACTGAGATATCTCCTACGAATATCTGACCTTAACCAGAAACAATGTCGAAGTACAACAGAAGAAAATCATCTTTGAGAAATTGGATGAAGCATCAACGATCTACGGGCGTCACTCAAGAAAGTGGAGTTGATGCACAACTGACTTTTTCCTTGTGTCAGGAGTTCGTACACTATTAAATACAAGTGCTGTTTTTTTTCTTTGATTACGTTGACGAATTTTGGTTCAGTGGGAGTAGCTCATCTGATCATATTCATGACAATAATTTCGATAGCAATTGCTTAACTAACGAAACCAAAATCTTGATTCTTAACGATATAAAATCATTTTTGAGTAATGGTTCTAAATTTCGGCTTCCTCCTCATATTAATGGTGATTTTCTTAATGATGATGAAATTGTTATTTAACAGTCTATCCCATAAATTACGTTGGTCTCATCACTTTAACAACTGCGGCGTATCGGAGAGATACGAGGACAGATAGATAGAATGCACATTCTTTTGATAAAAATGCCGTGAACTTACCTCCACGTATGAGCGAACCCTTACAAAATAATTTTTAACTTTTTGAAATTGAAGCTAAGCGTGCGTTACACGAAGAAGCCAAATCTCTAAAGAAAAATTAGAAGTACAAAAGTATCAATAGTATAAATAGAAAAACTAAAACTTTTTTGAAGCAAAACAGATAGTCTGTTGTTCTGTCTATATATTTGATAAATCTAATCGATAAATGTAATTGATAAATCTAATCGCATAGTAATTTGTGAAGAAGATAGTATAAAATATCGCACTGAAAGTCTCCTTCAGAATACAAGCACTTACAAAACTAGAGATACTCAAAAAAATTCAGCAGTAGAAAACCAAACTAACCGCTTCATTAGATCAAAATGTAAAAATGTTAAATATCGATCATGAAAAACTACTCGTAACATGTAGCCATCCTGCCAAATTTCAAGTGAACATAAAAGATAACAAAAACAAAGAAAATGCATTTTTCCCCTTGTGCCCAATAGCGTCTACTATATGAACACTAACCCAAAAAGTAGATTGGCTGTCGAGCGTCATTCTTAATCAATTAGTTAAATATGTCCCTGCACACATCAACAGTACTAACTCAATGATACTGAATCGAAAAGTAAGATTCAAGATATTGTTAGTGAAGTTGATCAAGTCTTCCTCTCGTTTGACGTCAAAAATCTGTACCCCAGTATATCCATAAAGGAAGGTACAAGTGATAGAAAATGTTGCTGAACGGCATTGGAATCAAATCGAGACTTGTGGTTTCCGTGCTACAGATCTTATAGATTTTCTGAAATTTGTCTCGCATAATTATGAAATGACGTATAATGATAAGACATACCTACAAATAGAAGGTTGCCCGATTGGGGACACATTTTGCACCTCCGTTTGCAATAATTTATAGCGCAATGTAGAAAATAAAGCCCTAGAAAAATTGGAAAATGATCACAATCTTTTCCCAACAATTTACTAAAGATATATCGACGATGTCATCTTGCGTCCATTACCGAAGGATAAGAATGCGCTTCAGACTATCCAGGATACTTTTAACTCCACAGATGAAAATATGCAATTTACTTAGGAGGTTCCAGAAACTGACTTTCTAAATTTCCTAGACATTAGCATTTCAGCAAAAGAAAAATTAAAATATAATTGGTGCAGTGAACCCTGTCATTCTGGCATAAGTTTACGCAGCGATAGCTGGTTATCGAATCACGTGAAAAATAAGTTTATGCATAATAGTTTTCAATACGTTAAGACTCGATGCTCTGACCGTTCAGATAAATCGCACGATATTATGAAAAACAGACAAAGTAGCAATGGCTTTAGTAAAGATGATCGGTACCGCAAAAATAGAAATCAAAAATCAAAAATCATTGAAGAAAACTAAGTGAATGTTGACAAAGTTGATTTCTTTGGAGATAGTTTTTGAGAAAAACCAATAAAATGAAAAATCAATTTGATATTCGAAGGCTGCCTTCCCGCTCCATTTTTTATCTATGACACCTTTCCATGTGGAGGAACGTGTCATCTTTGTGTTGATAAATCTCTATTTAATAATTTAACTATCGGTAAGTTTTTATCTAAATTTGTCTGGAATAAGTAGCAGCCGATTATATTTGATGCATGCATGATTTAAGTTCAATTAAAGAAATCCAGCTTCTTTTCTGTTCATTATTTGCAAATGTTTCTGCAGCTGCATTTGAAATGTAATTGCGACTCTATAGTCTGTATGTTATCTGCTGATCGGTCGGCATCACTGCCTTCGCTGATTGAGATCAAGACAGTACCACATAGCTACCACAGCTACCACAGTAGATCGTACCACATATATTTTCTGTTTTTTATTCATTGTTTTTCATAGTATGCGTCCAACCCACAGAAATCTTTTGTTTCATTGATGAAAAATCATGTTTCTGTTTACTCTGACTTAAAACTTGCACGCCATATGTATTCATCACGGACTTACATAACCTCAAATACCGGTCGGCAGCTGTAGAACAGTAGAATTGGTGAATCAATGGTGCGTGAGGAGTAAAGACAATCTTTGAAATGCATATTTGCAATTTCGTCACCTCGACGTCCTTCGATGAACTACAGTGCCAGGACAACTTCTCCAATTATGTATATATACGCATAAATCCTGAGTGGTTCATCAGCCAGAAAGGAGCAGTAAAGGACATAAATTCCCAATCGGTCATGTGCTTGCTCAATGAGTGTTTCGATTGCATATTTTTCGAGTATATCAAGAGTCACAATGTCAACATGAATACATGCAGTCTGTTTCAATATGATCTTCTTCGAGAGGAAGGCAATAAAGATTTTGCTGTCACCTTTGACTTGATGACTTTCAAGCCATATCTGTTGATTGTTCACAAGTCATTGAAGTACTTTGTTGATTTAAGCCAAGAAGAACGGAAAGATTTTATTCATATCATCAAGAGATCCATACAGAAATTCCGACTTCGAGATGCTTCTCTTTTGTGCCATCTAGATGCCGTTTTGGGAAATGGAAATGAAGTTGTGGCTGCTATTTGTGTTCCCGACATCAACGAATATCTAGAACTTGTCAAAGCTCATCAAAACGATTTACCATTTATGCTTCGTAGGTACACCAAATGGAACTTCGAAGGTAGAAACATGGAATTTATGTCGCTTGTGTCCTCACGAATAAGAGACAATTGGTGCCATGAACTATGGAACTCGTATACCAAAGTTAAGAAGGAAATTGGCGTCCTTGCAACTGACCTTTCATCGAACTACGATTGTCAGGGAAATGTTGTAATATATCATAAAAAACATGATACATTACCGCTTGTGATATTTCAATCTTCTGATCAATTGCGCAGTGAATCAGATTATTGCTGTTTACTCAACGTAATTGAGGGTGCCTGGTACAGGCATTACACCATCAGAAGCAGCATTCGCTATACAAGTGTGGATATTTATGTCAATTTGTCTTCATATTACAACATTCGTGGTCCATGGAATGTCAAAGCATTTATACAATATGATGCTATCAATTATCAGACAATAATAAAGTTAAAAGAAGAGTCTAATTCCGAAATTGCATCTACTTCGATCGATGAACCTTTTCAAATTTCTTGATGTGACATGAAACTTTATCTATCGCTATCAGGAACTTTAGCCATCTTATTCATGAGTAATATTGAAAACAATCACCGCAACAAATTCAGACAATACAAATATTCTGATGGCATGTGGATGACTGCTTTGTAATGACAGATAAAAAAGAATCAGCCCTTGAGCTTCATTCAATCCTCAACTCACAACACCAGAATATCCAATTTGCGATTGAACTTCCAAGAAATGAAGAACTCGGTTTACTGGATTTTACTGTCTTTACGTAGGAAATTCTGTAACACTTTCTGTATTCTGTAAGCCAGCCAAAAAGAATCTTTTCATCAACCATTACTCAAATATTTTATCTTCGACTAAATTGGCCATAGTAAGAAACGAGAGAAAAAGCATCAATGAACGCTGCTCATCTCAGCATCATCATAAACTTGATAACATGCTCAAGCTGAACGACTATCCTGATGAATTAATTTCATTATCAAAGAAAATTAAAAGACGAGGATGTAAGATAATCAGCAAAGATAAGAGACTATAATGTTATTTAAGAATCCATTCATTTATCATAAAGTGAACCAAAACATCAAAAAAAGAATTCAAAAAGAAGATTTAAATGTCGTATTAGATCAAAAATCAAAACGTTAAGAAATTTTTTGATAACAATACAAAACTTGAACCAGGAATGTGAATTGCGTGATAGTCCAATCAAGGGCAACAATATCTGTCTGAAAAAATATGTGAACAAGATCAAAATATTATTAGACTAAGAGAAGCCTTGATGACAAGAAAATTCTAACCAAAAATTAATTCCAGAGAAGAGAGAGAACTATGCAAACAATTTTTGTTCATATAATTGATATTTCTTTAAGATGACATTTCTATGAGCATTTACCTCATCTATTTCTATTTCTACTCACATACCTACTTCTACTTCTTTTACTGCTTTTACACAAAATTATTTTATTGTTATTTGAAAATTATAGGCACTTCTAACTCCCTTCTTCCCCTGACGCGGTCTGTGTACAGACGAAAATTCGGTAATACAGCTTTATCATCAGCAGCATCGGCTACTTATAAATTTAACCAATGAAACTTCATCATTTCAAGTGATATGTAAAATTGTAAATTTGTGTCATCATTCATGATCACAATAATGTTTTGCCAATCAATACACCATGATAAGCGAAGTATTGCTTTTCTTCAATTTTGCTTGCTCAATGACTCATTTTACTGGTGTCGCTGAGGCACAGGGGCCACCACTGTCACTTTCAATGCGGTTGTTAACTTTTCACGAGGAAAAATTTAGGCTATCACATGGAAATTCTAAGTATTTGCATTGGAGAGTTAACAGTTAATAGTGAAATGAATGAAACGAATATAGGAAAGTGCGAGTTAGATTGTAAAACCTATGTAAAAATGTAATTAAAATATGATGTTATTTACAAGTTGCATGATTATCTGATTTACTATCGCAAATACAGGGTGGATACCATACCTTGTCCGATTTCTATGATATGAATAATGAACTGTCTAAATCAAATTAAATGCTTATAGTTGCATACGATATCTATGTTGGCACTTAAATTTAAAACTTCCTACGGCTCGCAATCATGCAATGATGTTTGCGGTTTCAAGTTCTGACAAGTTTATTCAAAATTTCAAATTGCATGTACGAGTTTATTATATACGCCTCTCAAAGCAGGTGCTTCACTTTATGACGAAATCGAAAACGTCGAACGGAATGCTAGACTGGTTGCTCACTGTATAACTTACGGAAACAGCGAACAAGCAAGAAGACGCTATTATATTTAGAAAAAAAAAGCACCAGATGGAAGAACAATCAGACGATGGTCCGCCAAGTTCCTCAATACCGGTTCAATCTTACCTCGATCCACCTCAGGAAATCGTACTTCTCGCGTATTGAATGAAAAGAAGGATTCGATCGTGAACGCCATTATGGACAACCCTCGTACATCACAACGAGTGATCGCAAAGGATGTCGGAGTTTCACATAGGAGAGTCGGGAAAACTCTGAAGGAGAATGGGTATAAACCATACAAGGTTCATCAGATACAGCAAATTTTCGACCATGACGAAAAGGCAAGAATTGCTTTTTGTCAAACCATCCTTCGAAAAAACAGTGAAGAGAGTTCACAGTCCAACAAAATCATCTTCTCCGATGAGTGCACATTTAACATGTCCGGTCGAGTAAATCATCACAATGATTTCTACCACGCGACAGACAGTCCTCATGTTTATGACGAGGTACCCATAAGATCAAAGGCCTGACCGTATTCGTTGCGATATCACTTGATGCCATTATAGCAGTGGATATCAGTGAAGAAACCATGACAAGTGATCGCTACTATGACATTCTGACCGAAAAAGTGTTCCCTGTTATTGCTGGCCGGTCTCAATGCACCTCTGTTTCAACAAGATGGTGCTCCACACCATTTTAGTACCCAGACAAGGAACTTGCTTAACGATCGGTTGAACAACCGATGGATTGGAAGGGGTGGTCCACCAGATCTCCCGACCTTACCATCTGTGATTTCTTTCTGTGGTGTAATGTCCAGAACAAACTGTATTCATTCAGCTTCGAAAGCAATGAACAACTCTAACTGGAAATGGAAAAGGAACTCGAGGAAATTCCTGTACTCGTACCTACGATAAGAAAATCACAGGAATTTTCACTCATCGATGTGAACTTTGTGTAGAACAAAATAGCGGTCATTTTGAAATTTTATTGCAAGGATTATTTTAACATGATTTTTCTGATAGCTATGATACATGTTAATTTACTAAATACAATTAATATTAACTGGAAAACTTGTCGTTTTTTCTAAAAATTTATCGGACAAGGTATGGTATCCACCCTGTATTCCTTAAATTATTGCTGATATTACGTAGAAGCAAGTCGCCAAACACATGAAATAACTCACCGAGTGGAAAGATTATTTCTCAACATTATTAAATGGGGTAAATCTTTCCAAACTATTTCGTCTAGCCTTCGATCATATTGACAGACTATCAAGAAATAACTATGATATGTAGTATTAAGGATTTTTCAAAAATGCATCATGTGATTGTAAGCAAAGAATCATGTTATAAGAATTGAGGATGATTCCTGAGAAACTCCTGAAAGTTTTGGTCGAAAATTATTTGAAGTTAAATGACGAAAAGACAAAAGTTAAAATTACAAAGTTGAAGAATCTACTCGAATAATATTAAGAGTTATGTTGATAGAACACATGATTATCAATATGTGAGCTGAGATTCCAATTTGGAAAGTCATGTTTCTGTTTATTGTCGGTTTAGGGTGTGTCTATTAATTTTGAACAATTTGCGGATGAGATCAGCATGAAAGCAACTCTATAACTCTAAAGTTCTTATTTATTTGTTTTGAATATGGATAATATGAGATTGACGCATGAGCCATATCTAGGATTTTTTGTCTTCGGGAAGCATGCTGACTGAAAACACAACTTGGTCAAGAAATGAGGACCCGAAACATTATCCCAAGTGAACTTGTGAAGACCTGCTGTCTTAAGTTTAAAAATGTTCGAAAATGCCCCTAAATTAAGGTTTACAATTGATTGTATCAACAACATCATGACATCAAGGATAGAAAACGAAATACGAAAATAACGAGCAACTTACAATGGGTGATATTATATTTTTCATTGACTCGCCTTGGAATATTTCACATTGGATATGCTACGCATTTTTGGAACATGTTGTATCCGCACTAAAAGATTGATTTTTGATGTCTGAAAATTGACATGGTTAGGTACGGTGCGTGAAATGTGTAGAGTTGTCTTCTCCGCATTGACCAGGAGTAAATGCGATAACTAAAATATTGCTTCAAATTTCTAATTTCTCAAATATAAAATGATTCAATATATTGATGACGTGATGACGTTGCTCATCTTGGAACTTGTTTATTTCAGTTCAGGAGGCCCATCTGCTCTGGCTAAGGGTCACGAAGGTTGTGTAAGCTGCTGTAAATTCAACAAAAATGGTAAGTTAAAGAAATTCAAATTTATAGTGTCATTTTGAAGTACATTATGCAAATTCTCAGATTTTATATTTGTGGAATTATTGAAATATTCGCAAATGATAATTTCATTATTACTGGCTTAAAAGGACATAACGATTACAAATGTGGCTGTGATCTAAAAGATCAACAACTAGGGTTGCCTACATCGATATCGGTGATATTCTAAATGCACATCGCGAAGACAGATACTTCACTTGAATTTAGTTTACGTTTCCAGCAAGATTAAACTTTTCCTCTTGAATATTTTGGTTATAAATCTTCTTTCAACTTCACTTTACTAGTGCATCGCTTTAGGTGATTGGATATAATCCACATCATTTATCCAAATGACAGATAGTGCACTTACTTTTTTAGTACAGATTTGGAATTTGGAAATGTGCAAATTTGGAATTCATATTTTATGCGACGAATAGATTCGCTAGAAATGCACCGATTGTACCGATGTTTATGTTATATGGATCATGATACAAATAGTGTTATTATTTTCTGATAAGTTATTCTACTAAAATAGTATTCAGCAGTTACAGGCTTTCATTAATTATCTTGACGCTTTAATCATACAAGTTTATTCTCAGGCGCTGCAATGGATTATTTTATTGACACCTGCAGCATCGAACATGTCGTTAGAAACGTTTTGAAGAACAAGAATACAAATTGAACACCAACATGAATGCAGCTTTATATTATATTTATAAACTTACAGCATCAGCTTTTAATAGCCTAGGTAGGCAGCCATTGATCCATAATATATTGAGGAGTTATAGCTTGCACTTACTGCGCGCGGGCCGGATGCACCACTGCTATGCATCGTGTCATTGGTATGTTCATACACTTGCTGCAATTTTCATCTGGCATAACGGACTAAATATTAAAATTATTGGCGAAATTGATGTTGAAATTAATTTGTCAACATTCAAATTATTTGATTATAAAGTTTATAATAGCTGATAAACAAGCGGCGGAAATTCATGTCTATAAATTTAAGGATTGATTTCTGTTTATCTGAATGTGAAATTTCCCGTAGTTGGGTCGCATTTACTTTGTCTGTCATCTTACATATCATGAAATATCTAGATGGGAACGATGCAACCTCTTGACATATCGGCAACTGTTTCTATCAATTTCAGGTTCACAATAAGTATTTTTAACCGCAGCACTTAATTTTCTCATATTCAATGTACTTGCAGGTTTATGTTGTCTTCATATCGTATTCTGTGAGTAATGTAAAGTCGACTGCCTGGTTCGACAAACAGTCGGATTGATAATAATCTTGTAACTGAAATTGATGCAACTAACTACCTACATTGTTTCAATTCTTTTGTTGCTGTCTCTCAAATCTTTTTGAATGTAATTGTTCCAGGTAAAGAATGTAACTATAAATGTATGTAACAGCAACTTTAAACTTGTAATTTTAATCGTTAAAGTCAACCGAGAAAACACTAGACTTACAAATGTCAGATATCTTTAATGGCTTACTGAGATTGTGTCAAACCCCCCTGATGAAGAATTCTGAAAAAGCAGATCAGATGTTAATCAAATTAAAACACGACACAGTAAAAAAATCGAAGGATCCAGGAAACGGAAGATAAAAAAATTGTAAAAGACTCCAACAGCTACCCTAGTAGAGAATCGTGTAAATAATTAGATAACTTATAGTCAAGGGCGAATGAAGTTAAAAACAAATTCCTTCACTTTTGATTGTCAATCACTCTTCTATAAATTTAACTTTTTACATTAAGTAACATGATGCTCTAAAAACAACATCAGTATGAAGGGTCCAAAATCTGTTGCAGATGTTTGGTCTCTACGTTGACTAAGCAGACTCCAGAAGGCAATCGAAATAATGATGATACAATTTGTAAAGGAAAATTGACTTTTTTGAGTATCATTGTAATGCATCAACATCTTGACAGAAATATGTAGCAAAAAGTCATTAAAGTAAATACAATAGATAGGAATATTAGTGGGGAAGTAGGTTTGACGGTGATTAAACTTTGGTGATTGTGGAGAGACAGAGAGGAATTTCATTCGTGATGGCTCAATCCTATGATAGTTGAATTCTTTAGGTAACTGATTTGGCTCTTTGAGGTGGTTGACTCTTTGGGAAGTTAGAGGGAGGGGAAGGGGTGACCGATCAGAGTCATTCTATTCTCATTTATATCAGGATATTTTACATATTATTAGCAAAATTATGGTTTTGTTTGCAATAATGGAGCATGTAGGATTCATATCGCATTCTGAACGTGTTAATGACATCATCTATGCATTACGCATTAGATAGGTAGCATTATGCATTAGATAGCAATTTAGGAAGGCCACATAATCTTTCACTACAAGTGATGTGCAATGCAGGGACCGCGTTAAAGGAAGCTAAAATAACAATGAAGAACGATGGCCATAGCACTATTTCTTCAATGTCTGCTGCAAGTCACAGTCGTCTTTTCCAAGCTGTTTACTAAATTTAGTTTGTTAATGCAAGAAGTTACATTTAACTATGAAGCAAGTACCACATTTACGACATTAAGAGCCACGGGATCCTTACTTCAAAATTGCCTTTACTGGGTTGGGGCTATATTTGAGGTGGGACTGCAATTAAAATGCGACTTTTTTTATCATTTTATCATTGTAAAAACTTACGTAATTCAGTTGGTCTCATTGCGCGTGAGTAAACGTTTTGTTGACCATTTCTTTCCCTGCAGACAAATGTGCACCAATTGAGTGGAAATCGTTTTAGTGTTCAAACACATACCTACATATTTTTGTGCGCATGTGCAGACAGCAACAATAAGTCATTAAATTCAGTTAATTTGTTGTGAGTAGCATTCACAGGCAAATGGGTGTGACTAGGTGTAGCAATAAAAGTGCGAACTAATGCAGTCAGACCTTAGTCAGCAATCATGCCACACGATTTAATTGAAGACTTCCGATGCCTTAGGATGGAGGTACACACGATAAGCCATAAGTCATTGGCCATAAGGCACGTCATTTTGACAATATTTTTTCCGATGACAGGTAACATAAGCAGGCAGAATGAGAAAATGATATTTTTCTTATTTTTGTAAGAGCATGAAGCATAGTAGCGCTTAAGCAGAAGGAATCGCGTTATATCACAACTTCGGCTCTATTGAAGATAATCGCCCAAGGATTCTCAACCGAGTGACGACTTATTACTTATGACTTGCAGCTTATGCCTTATCGTGCATGTCTCCAGCCTAAGTGGTCGCATAATCGAATCGCTTTCACGTGAATGTTCCGAAATCTACCGTTAGGCATCAAATTTGTCGCTATATATCCTTATATGCAGTGCTAAAAAGCTAGAGCAGTAATACTGGAAAGAAGAGTTTTAGCCAGTTTTTTGTAGAAAAGAGGATGGCAAAAACTGGTGTATTTTTACCGGCCACCCCTGTTTCAATTGAATCTATTATTCATATTTCTACACGCTATGACACCCATATTTCCTGCGACACCTTCGCAGTCGGCGGCACCCCGGTTAAGAATCACTGCTAAAGATGCATCACCGTGTTTCACATTCAGATGAGACTAAAAGTCATCAGTGGCGCATTTGTAATCAATTGATATATTTTCGATAGCGCACTGTAGCCATTTAGTCTGAAAAATAGAGATCATATGCCTACATGAAATAGTGAAAAACCGGGATTATTCAATCAGTAAATCTCTAGATTTCACCACGTAAGTTTATATTGAAACACAATAATAATTTACAGATGAACAACAATTCTGGTATAGTGCACAGACTACTAGGAAACATAAGTAAGTACTCAACAAAATTCAATTAACTCGCACTTGAAAATATGCCATGTACACTAGAATGATAGAAATTACGATGCACGGTTGACATCAACGAAATAACATGAAATCTAGTAACTGCACATGCTAAAGTTAAATTGAAGAGCATCAAGTTGGAAGTTGAACATTTTGACGCGAAGTGCATCGTACTTGATGTATTTTTGCATGTATGCAATTCTTATGATTTATATGTATGTAAAACTTTATACTATTATAAACAGTTTTCAGAGCTATGTTCCTACCGACTACAGCTTGAATTTTTTAATCCATATTTTTTCATCTTGCTTATCTATAATTCATCTTGTGCGCTTATCTATAATTCATGTCTGCGATGCACAGCACTGTATTGGTCGAAATAATGGTTTTAACTATTCGATGTGATTGTATAAGTCCTTTGTATTGACATTCATCGCTACAAATGACTGCAGTAACTTGTAGCTCTCAGACTCCGCACTCAGCCATTACAGATTGACACACTTTCCATCAGCATTTCGATGCTTCAAGACTTCCCACCTCTCTGCTGCCGCTCTATCGCTGACTATACTTTAATTTATGACTCACATCAGAAATGAGCGGATGAACTACTGAATATTGATAGCAACAGATTGACCCAGTGATCAATCTAGAAATTTTTATGTCAGCTGGTTGTTGTAGATCGGCGCTCGATGCTTGCTCGAGTCAATATCGCCGGTATTTCTGAGTGAAAGTGCAACGTATAGGATCACATATCCGCGTTCACGAGTTAACATGCATATGAAAACAAAAATCACATCTTGATTCATCCGTTTTGGGTAGACAGGCTGACATTCATATCAGTGTCAGTCTTCCATAATTCAACAACTACAATAATACTTCAATAATAAGCTTCATCTATTATTCGCGCAACGTTCCGACCTCGATCTTCGAAGTCATAGCCCTAATATAAAATCTTCATTAGTTTTAAGCTCGGTACTTAATTCTATTCTTTCCACCGCCACATTTTTGTTGTTGACACCGTCCCCGATGCACGATCTTCTCTTGCTCCTTAGGGCAGTCTCACTACTGTCACAAAAGCGTTGAGTAAGTAAAATGAGCTTGTAGAACATTTACAGCCACAGAAATAGACAGCACTGCTCGTCATCGTCTGCAGACAACAATCCCATGAAGTTGTCAATCCCATAAAAAGCATGTCCATGTTTAGATTATATGTAGATTGGCATTTACATTAGCTTCTTGTGTAATTCAGTTCTTGTGACATCACCACTGAAGAAGGTCGTAAGACCGCAATATATTTGGTGTCACGAACTGCTTATTTTTTGCTCCAAGTATTGATTCTCGTGGGGTAGGAGAGCGACATGCGTCGATCCTTTGGTCGGCGCTTTTTCTCACACAATTGTATTCTGATTGAGTATCCAAGGGACTAACCCTTCATCCCAGGGTTCAAGTAGGATTTTTCAGTGGTGCTGTACTGTCACTCAGTAACAGATCAACTCTATTTAAAATCCATTGTGACTAAGGTTGATGAAATCTGATGAATTTGGAAAATTTGAAAAATGTGGGGGAAAGAATAGAAGTACCTCATGCTCTTTTGCTCATATCATCCACGAAAGAGTTGTATAAAGTGGACGTTCAATTGTGATTCAAGAGAAGCAAAGGTGGTAAAACGATTCAATAAATATATCAAGCCAGTGCATTTGAGTCAATTTGCCATCAATTTCTGCTATGAAATAAGCTGATGGGATATGCCCTGATGATGACCTCATGTAAGCTTAAAATACAGAGACCCTGGTATCTGATTCATCCAACATTTTATTTAAAAAAATAAAAGATAAATCGGCTCAAATTATTATTTGAAAATTTATTGGTTCATGTAAAGTTAGTCAAAGTGACGAGCCTTCGGCGTTCAGTGGCGGTCTGCTGACTCTGTGTGAAGATTCATTAAGTGAATGATATTGAGTATCGCGCCGGTTATTAAGTGTGAGGTGATCAAAGTGAAACGGCAGACTGCAGCCAGGGGAGGGGCTTTAGTGTGTAATAGCTTTGACTTTAGTGAATGTTGTGTTTCGAGTGTTCGTCAGCTTGGCAATGAAATCTACCTGAAAATCCTCGATGCCACCTATAATTCTATTCGAATTTTTGATATGCTCATAAAAAGCGCTATGTAATACTCTCTACACATTCATTGCTTGTGGCCTATGAATTACTCCTCAGGGAGTGAAATTCAGCGCCTCAGCCCTGCTCTCAAAACCATGTTATTGTAAATTCATTTCTATTGCTCATGACTAAGTCTATGACGAAACGTCGGGCACTTTAATTTTATATTACAATTTCGAACAAGTTTTTGTGTTTTGAATTTTATTTTAATTTCTAGTTTTGCGCTTATTCCTTTTCTTGGGAAAATTCATATTACGACAACTATTTTTTATCACAATGTCATTGAATCATTTATTTTTTTCTTCTCTTGTAATTTCATTGCTGCACTGTTTACTAATACCATTTGACAATTATTTGTGAAATTAATTATTATCTATTATTTAGTCAATTAAGGACAAAAATCAATGCTATTTGAATTCTCAGGAATTCTAGTGCCAGCTGTTTTGCTTTTTTCTAGCGCTATCAAAAAGCTGCTGAAGAAGCAGATGAATATGCGTTGCCAAATTATGCGATCAACATTGTTGATTTAGAGAGATGAGAAATCAGAGCCATATCCACATCCACGAATATTTTTAATTAGATCATGCTCATGGTCCATACTGTGAGATGCTTTTCTAGCAAAATAGCAAAGTAGATGAGATTGTTGGGATGTTTTGAATTGTTAGCAAGAGAACAAAGGTACATGTCAGAATACGTCGACCGCAAGAGTCTATGGATAATGCCTCATATTGAAAAAAGATTCCCGGATCCTTCTTTCATACAATCCGTTCCCATTGACCGACCGAGTCTTCTTTACCAACTTGCTGGTTATTATTTGAACATGAATGATAAATTCTATCAATTGATTCATCCGAATGGGCCTGGCGGAAATAAGTATTCAAAAGGTGGGGTCTCCTTCGATATTTCAGCAAATACCGGAAGATTCTTATCATGCAATGAAGATATACATTCATCTTAACATTGTAGTAAATGCCTATCCTTGGAATCAAAGAGAACTTGAAATTGAATGCACAAGTGAAGTGTCACACTCAGAGATGTTCACATCGTTTAGCAGTGGAAAGCAGACATTTGAGAGCACACTATGATCTTTTAGTAGTAGATTCGGGAGCAGAAATGTACGAAATCATTAATGATTCTTTCATATCTTTCATGCTTCAGAATCTAGCCGATAGACAATAAAGCAATGAGTACAGAGGTATTTGCAAATTAGATATAATAAATGCATCTCACTTACGTGCTAGATTTTGTCTCCGCAGCATCCATGGATATCAGTAAAGTTTTATATCCATCTATAGAGACTTCCATGTGTATCCATATCCAGCCATATGGCAACCAGCAACTTAAATTGTTTGCAGTACAGTTTTGCAAACTTTCCTTGATGATTCCTCATGCATGTTTCCGATGAATTTTGTACGGGAAAAATCAAGCATGTTATACATCATATGGCATTTTCATGTATTTCAGGGACCTCAATTATCAGTGGAGGATTGGACAATAACATCATTGTGTGGGACGTTGAGACGCGAGCCAACGAATTGAAGCTGCAGGTATCATATTTTTCACATATTTAAAATTGTTTAGGTATCGAATTAGCAATGCCAGCTAAAACTAGAAAACTAGTTGCATACATGTATCGAACATTTGTTTTTATGTTCCGATGCAGCTTGATGCAGTCACTTCTGCGGAGGCTGATTCTTCTGTGGATAAAGCGGTTTGAAGTTGTGACTGCTGAATCCAATGGAAAAGTGCCGCATAGTACTCTAAATATTGAAGCACAATGTCGTGGATATGCGCTATCATGACAACTGTACCTAACTGATGGCGACTTTTAGAGATTGACAAACGTTTGGTACCGGCACCTTGTCATGTGAACTTTGTAAAGATTCAAGCTTATTGTCATCACTATCGTTAAGTATAAAATCCTTTTGATGATACAGGTAAAGATTAATAAAGGTAAGAATCTGCAGCCATTGCATGTTTCACATGTTTGATTACTTTTTAAGATCCAGCAACATTGGCATAGGTCGGAACCTTCGATCAGCTGGAACTTCACACAATACTCGCGTAAACTTCTTGCTTTACTTCTTGCGGATTTTATGTCTCGAGATCATCGTCACAAAGTCGTAAACATCATTCCCTTCTATTTCTTCCGTTTCGTATTCCGACTCATCATTGATACCGGAATTTTTCACTTAATAACCCTTTTCCACTTATAAACCTCGAATTGACAGGAATATTAACTCGCGCCAAACTTTCATTATGTCTTTGCAACATCCAACAATTTTCTTGGAAATAGCACTTCCGCTGATTTTTGAGATTTAAACACTCATCTTGGTATCGTATGTGATCACACCGGAAGAAGATTAGGCGAAGGAATAAGTCTAATTACCTGTATGCTAGGGTTTTCAAAATCCCGACTTTATCTTATCCCGGGAATAGCAAAATCAATTCATTTACCGATAGTATGCTTGGGACAGCGTATAGGCTGAACAATACTAGGCATTGTTTTAAATTCTTTGACGAGTATTTTGAACGATCCACTATACAATACAACTAATGATATCAGATGGACATGTGCCTAACTGTCCATGAATTAATAATAAGTTATCTTTTTGCATGCAGACATAAGCTACAACAATAAATAGATCTGGTTATCGCACACAATATGCGCTGTCGCATTAAAGTCTGGTATTCAATTCGATTTTCAAATCGAAATGCAAATTCCGAGATTTTTTTTGACGTCTGCTGAAAGCCCGATATTGTATAATTAAACGCTTCAAAAATTCTTTACATATTAGTACGCCGGTATGTATAGCGCTTATTCTTTCCTTCTCTCGACTGCCTGAACAAATTTTTATTTTTTGATATCAATGAAATGGTTGTGATAGACAATATTATTATTCTATGCATAGTTCGATATGGGAGTAGCTCTGTCTCGAGTTTGTAAGTGTCTATTGTTAAGCTGATCGTGGGAAGTATATTAAGTTCTTCCATCGTGTTAACATCCACGTTTCACGCATTGCATCTGTTACTCCATGTTCCTTGTCCATAGACTTGTTACTTTATCTTCATGCAGCTCCTAACTGCCTAAGAACAGATGTTACCTAATACCGGGATTCAGAATCCTGTAAAAATGCGATAATCCCGGGATACCGGGTTTGAAACCCTACTGTATACTTAAGAACTGTTTTTCTGTTATTCAGATTTTATTCACATATGAGATTGAAACTAAACTGTATGAAAACAAAGTTACAATTTGAATGTAATTTAGGTATTACTATTATTAGGGTATAAAATGAGGAATACCGCAATAAGCATCTGAATGAAATCTGAATATAAACCATAATATAAACTATAATTGACGTACTCCATCTCATATATCAGATATGCTTATTTTGTGGTGTTTACACTTAACATACCCGGGTATATTAACCTGATCCAAACTTATTCTGCAATTTCGTCATTTTCCAGTTAATATACCGGGTGTATTAAGTGGAAAACTCCGGTACACAGAATGTCTGTATTTAATCACTAAAAAAATCAGGAATTAAATCACAAACTCCAAATTCATTCATGCAACTTGTTCTCGAGTAGAATCCTTAAATTGCAGAATACATGATATAATCCGCGGGTTATTCGAGAAAATGCGATGAATGAGGTGTATAGAAGCGAAGTGATACTCAGATAAATGTTTCCTGTTATGTCATCGTAGTATTTCTAGGCAAGGACATCATCAGAAGCAGTTTTATATTACTTGTCTCATTAAGTCATGTATATTTATATCCTTAATTTTGAATGCTGTTTCAGAAAAGTTGTGTACCTTTTCTGTATGCACGCAGTATACTGATGCAGTTTCTTTTGAATTCATGAAACCTTCTGCGTGACTAGAAAATTCAAAAAGTGCAGAGTTCTCTTAGAGTCATTAATATTTCCAGAAGGCACCAATTTTGTTCATGGTGGTGGTATGTACTTTGTAAGATGTACTAATAACACACATAGACTTTCCAACTTCCTTCACAAGCTCTCCTTACAAATGCACTTTGTAACTCACTGATTCATTATCTTCCCTTTCGCAAAATTGCATGTGCACCGATGATCGCGTTCAGATATGGAAAATTACAGGAATACTGAAAGTTTATTTGCTCCAGTGAATTTGTCCACTGAGATTATTGAGGTCGGGACGAAACACATGCCGGTAATGATAACAATTTTTATCAGTAGGTCAAAATTATGTTATTGTGCAATTGTAGCCGCATAATATAATCGAATTTATTACAGCGCCCGTTGTGTTTTCCGTCTTTTACACTGCATCTCTGTTGCTCAGGAAATGCAATCTAAAGAAATCTGCAATCTAAATACTCTTCTGTAACAGCATTTTTTCTCAGATCCTCTTTGGTAAGATGATGACGCTGATCTGTCAGTATGCCTTCATTTACGTCAACACTGGTGACAGAATTTTAGCACGGATGTTGAATTATTCGGTCCAATTCCAATCGGAAGCGGAGAAATATCACTCTCATCTTTGATTACTGCTATTACTATTCGACGTTTCGGAACCAAGGCGCTGTCTCTATTCTCTCCTGGAATGTAAGTGATTTGAGATTGGGTCTGATCTATCAAAGCAAATGCCTGGATGAGAGAAAAACCAGATTCGAGTTACTTCAAAATCAGAGACAAGTCAGACTCGATGAAAAGCCAGACTTGCATTTACTTAGGAATAGTCATAGAGTGCATTGAGCGTCACTTGATGCTGTGCATGAAATATTGGAATCGTATATTAGAGCATGAAGAGAATATTATAAGCCCTTGTGTTCCGCCCATAGTCACGAGTGGAATATTACGATCGTAATCCGGTCAACAGAACTGACACACATTTCCTTACATTGCGAGACTTTGTAACAATTGGGAGTTGCAATACCGGACAATTTTTACAATAATGGCATTTCGGCATTTGAGCTGATAAAACCGGTATTTATCGGTATTACTGGTTATATACTGAAAACACAAAAATTAATCTATAATGCGTATTATTTTCATCGAACACGTCTTGTTGAAGGCAGCGGATGATGTAGGCGTGCAGGGCTACATGTTAAAATAGTAACAATTGTCAATAACGAGGATTTTTTCGGACGAATATTTGAGTGAAGATATCTGGTGTCTTGCCTAACAGAAGGCTGCGAAACATGCTACAAAAAGAATGAGAAATGGGAAACGCTCTCTCCTCTTCCACTGAGGTCGATGGAATGTTAAGAATACGACCTTAATTAAGTTGAAGATGAATTCCGAGATCTGTTGATGACATTTTGTTTGTTTTGACTAGACTATCACAGCCACAGAATTAAATATTTTGTTTATCTGCTTCGGTTTGCTGCTTCGGAAACCGAAAACGCGCGCAGATGAATCTAATTCTGTGATCACTGCCGTTAAGGATTTTTTCTACCGCAGTTTTTTCTGCAAAGACTCTCGTTTTACAGATTTTCTTCAGCTGCCGTCATCGCTTCAGATAATGTCTTCACCTTCTTCGATTCTTCAGAAGATTCACGATTGATCTTGGAAATGTGTAGAGCATCCTCATTTTAGATGCAATTAAATCTCTTCAGTAATGCACAATATAATGTCTTCGTAGGCTACCTCTTTTCATAGATAATAGATTGAGGGTTGTGATGAGTTTGTGACATATCTGATTAATTCGTGCAATGATCATGAAATTATGATCGATGCTTTGTTTCATTTGTACTTCAATATTTCTTACGCAAAATTAAACGGAAACTCAACTGAAATATTTACCGATATTTGGGAATAGCAAAGCCGGTTTTCGATAGTACGGAAAGTCATAAAATACAGGTGAAACCGGCAATCGGTAATACCGGTATTAGCATATATTCGCATCATTGATGTTTTGAAGAATCCAACCTGTATTGTACGTACTTGTTTCTGTACATAGTATGATTCCCATTCCAATCAAGAAATGCACAAGTCATTAATATACAAAACTTTTAGATTAAAAGTATCAAAAATCAAATAAAACTATTGAAACAAGTGAGAAATAATGTCATTCTATCCGATGCTATTGCACGTAAAGACAAAAATATTTAATTAATGAATCTCAATGGGGATATAAAAACAAATCGTTTTTTAAATGCATTTATATTATACTAAATACCATCCTTGACAGTAAGGTTTTGAAACAATGTGCAAGTTGCGTAGCATGGTCAAAAACTGTTTAAAAGCTTTCCTATTAAGGAATGGGTGGATTTATGGATTTTTATAACAAAAGATTACGAAATGAACTTCCCAAACTACCGCCTTATAGAAATCTACCTATGACAGAAGCTGAAGTATTCAATCAAAGCCTTTGCAATCTGCGAAATCAGTCGTTTCACACTAATCAATTCAAATTTACAAGGGAGTCAAAATAATGGTTCACAAGATCGAAAGCTTGTTGTGTATATTGAATTTGTATTTTAAGGAGCGAAGTAATTAAAGTTCAAGGAAAGTACACAATGTGTCGTTTCTGCAGTGTCCTCGAATCAATTCTTGCTATATTCCCATATCAAACAACAAATATCACCTACCGCAAAGATTAATTCACAATCACTTCAGAATATGTGAGAAATGATGTAGATGGTATCACCTACATTTGGCAGCTCTGTTCGATGATGATAACCGAGATTTCATGAACTTTGTCTCATTTTGATCAATTCACTAATTTTATCATATATTCAAACATGAATATCATGTATAGGCAGACTACACGCATGAGGCATTGTATTTGTTCTGAATATAAGACAAGTAAATATTACAACCTAGGTATAAAGTGTAACTTTTTATCATAAGTTTGCAACATTATTGGACACCGAGATGCCTTTCATTAATGTGGAATTGTATGAGATATTAGTTTCATGTTCTAATTTCAATAATAAGCAACAGTGTAGTATTAGATCATAGTGTACTACCAAAGTGCTTGGAACAAACAGATTTCTTATCTGTATTTATGTCTTTGATGTTCCGAGAAATTATTATCGTCCGGCCGCCAGTGGGAGTTTCTGCTTTAGACGAGGCCAAAAATGAGACTTTAACTGAATTGTGAATCTGCACGAGTTCTATTCGGTTCCTCTTCTTCTCAGACATTATCAATGAAAGACGTATGCAAATCCAATGGGAAGGAGATTGAAGTTTTTAGTGCAAATGATATTCTCTATGCATTCCCTGATTAAGTGAAAACTGCAAAGTCTAGAAGCATAATTTTTGGCATCGAATGTATGAATAATATCTTCATTAATTGCTGAAAATTTTACAGATTGTGCATCTAGACAGTGAGTATTGCTGATGAGTTTTTCCCGTTGCCCTGGCTCATTGATTCATCTGAAGTTTTGCGCATTTCATTAGGCTTCATCTCGTATCTCTAAAGGAATTCCATCATCTAGGCTAACTTATTTAAAATAAGATTTCTAATGTTCTTTGATGTCATATATTCGAAGGTTCTGAAAAGATCTAGCGATTTGCGTGCATCATTATAACAGAAATAAAAATTGTTAAAAGTAAAAAAGAAGAGATTGCATCTAATCATGACAATTATTGTATATTATAGCCATACGTATCTCCAGAATCTTTCTATATGTAATTTTGGTCTCTTCACCTATATTACAATTATTTAAAATCATTTGTAGTTTGTTGTTGAAAAAAATTGCTTTCTTTTATTTCTTGTCAGATATGATTTTTTTCAAGATACTTGAGATATTTTTTAGATTTATTAAAGATTTTTCATTTCTTGTGCCATCCGACTAAAGCGTTCAGATCTGGAAATCTGATCAGCAGCGTTGCTCAAAATGTAATTGGTTTTATGAATTTCTGAGTACCTTTAAATATGCCAAGCTGCTGAAGGATGCTCATTGATGTATCACTAGTTCTTGCTTTGCACCATACGCATTTCCCCCCATACGACGGTGTTATCAATTGATACATTACACAAAAAGGATCTTTATCAGATATGCATGAAAAATTTGAATTATGGATTATGATTACGTAAATCATATTGACATATGACATTTCATGTCACAAAAGCAAGAATTAATGATACATAAAAATGGTAGAGATCTTTTGGCAGCTTGACTTAAAATCAATTATCTTTTTTTACTGTATTTTGACACTATCTGGTATCTGTGCATGAAATGAAGATATTTTGTATTTGCCCTTGAATGTTTGCATGTATGTAATATGTGTATTTGTCCATAATGTAATTTCGGTCAGAAGAATTAATTCAAATTTCAGTTTTTGATTTTATGTTATAGATGATTTATTGACGTCTAAAGTTTTTTTTAATTGAATGCATCGTCAAAATATGTGTCCACAAATTTCGGAAATATCTGAAGTGTTGCGGCCTCTGATACTATGCAATGTGGCTCGACACGTGAAAGAATCGTTGTCCAGCATTGATGTCGACTAAATGCATGTTTGAAAACATTTGGTCAACCACTTTCCATTGAGGTTTTATGCTATCTTATCGGATGTGTAAATCACTCGTGCTGCGATTGAAACTTCCAGACAGATGAATAAATTTCAAATTAGCTGTTAATCGGCAACAACACACGAAGACTAGACGATCGGAATGTCGTATAAATACAAAGTTAAATATCAGCTGTGCAGTAAGAATTTCGAATTCTTCATTTTGATTAATGTATAAATCAAGTTGCTTTCACATACTGATGTTGATGCCATTTGCGCATTAGAAACAAGCGGCAAGTGTCGGCTCTCTTTACTTCACTTTTTGTTTTCATTTGGTTTTGAATGGACTTATCCTATTGATAATACTGATGGCACAATGTTTAGCGTCCTGGATTTGTGTGATGAGGGTTGTAGGATCGATTCCCTGCAATTACCCTTTTGCAATTAATAATTTTTCTTCCTACTAGTGACCTGCGGGTTCGGGCGGAACGGGTGAAGACCTTACGGGTACGGGCTGAGAGAAACTTCGTCACATGTACGACGGGTAAGGATATGTTCGAGTATGCATTAGACGGACTACTACGAGTAGAATAAGAATGAAAATCGAATGTGAATCGCCGTCCGTTCACTGGACGCCTTGCTGTCGTGGGATCTATTGAGATTCTTCAGATGATATCCATACAATACAATATACTACTATTAATAGAAATCAGCTTTGATTCGGCTCAGTCTTAGATACAGTCCATTCAAACTTTGTGACCTTTGTGTGTTTGAATAATTGAATTTGCTGCCGTTCACTGTTGGAAGAGTCAAAACGGGAACGGATATTCCAGAGAGTGAACGGGATATTCCAGCAGCTTCCACTGAAGTGAGCTGAAATAAGGAGATGCCGTTCATGAGCTGATGAACGAACTGAACTGAAGTTTCCACCATTCTTACCATTCCTAACGATGCGTCAACGATGATACATTGAAGGTTTTCCAGTATCTACGATTATTTTTCTGCCTATTTTGTAGCTTGAAATTCCAAATTTCAGATTCTAATTTCTGAATGTGGATTAATAGGTAGCATTGTAGATCTGTCAGGCATTGTAGATGTTTGTCGATCTTTTTGATTTTGAATCATGTCTTCTAGCATTCTGATACAACAATAAATGAGTACACCAGGTTTTGGTGAGAGTAAATTAGTCGGAAGTTACGCAAAATTTTCGATACGATTGACATTTCGAAGCGAAGCTGCGGGAAGGCACTTGCGGCCTTATAATTTATAGTGGTAGAGAACTTAAACAACAGGCATCATCAATTGGGAGCCAAATAAGAAATGCAGCCTTTTATTATTGATGAAATGTCCCATATAAGAATCCGTACGCACACAATCTCTTGAAAATGAGGAAGGCCTAAATTAGTAAATTGCTACTTTCAGTTGTACAGACTTCTCTTATATTTTCTACAAATTATTGAAGCATAGTCGATTTGGATTTATTGCCGTAAGGCACTCAGCAAAAAGTACTTAATCAAATAGCTATATATTTTTACTTTCTCAATTGGTCAGTAAATGACCATCTAGAATTGTCAGTAATTGTATTACGGCAGTAAAAAGGGTAAATTAGAAAACAACGATCTAATGATGACAACTTCAAATGCCCGAAGTAACAATTTTTCAAAAACAATTTTTGTCGTATGTAAAATATAGTTTTCGTATTATGAGTGATGTTTCCATGCATATATGCATAATGTATGTATGTATGGGTACGGGCGGGTGCGGGTAGGCTACTCACGAGTAAGCTTCCTACGGGTATGGGCGGGTGCAGGTGGGCTACTCTTGGTACGGATACGCACGGGTAAGCTTTCCACGGCTACGGGTAGGCTGCTTACGCGTGCAGATGCGTGGTTAAGTTTCCTACGGGTGTGGTCGGGTATACGGATACCAAAGAATGTCAATACTTCCTAACCAGTAGAGCGCATATCTGAAGTGTAGTTAAATATGAATTGATTCATGATAAAGGCATTGCCGGGGTGCGTGTGAGCAGGGGTTATCAAAAATTAATTGCATTGCAATTGATTGATTTGTGTTGTATTGGGAAAAGTAATCAATTGACTGATTTAATTGCAAATTGCAATGATGTCACCAATCACCATCGTCGGAAAAACATCCCACCTTTAGTGACATATGTCGACACAAAGCTTACTAAACATGTCTTATTCACAAACTGATCGCCTTTAGGATTCTAATCACGTAATATTTGGTGCTCAACTTACTTAGTATCTCTATATTACAAGGCTTTTATGACAACTTTGAGAACTCAGTTTTATATTCTGTTATAGGCACTCGTGATTCATTCACTTATTTCAATGATTGATTAATTATCAGTATCACTATAATTATGATGCATAAACTCAAGTTGCATTAAGATTTATCAATTATCACATCCAGTTAAGAAGATGTACTTCATGTAATGGGTCTACTCAAGCCACTATTCAAATTGATAATAGCCTAAGCTATTATGCGACTTGCAAAATATGCAAGCCCATGTAACCTATTGATTAGGCAAACGGTAGCTCCCTTTTTTGTTTTAAGGTCGCAATTCTATTAAGGTCAGTACAAACAAAGATAGTACTTCGTCATCCCGGGCCTTCAAGGGTCAATAGAGCCAGGTCCACCTTTTTGCTTTTATCAATATGAATATGATCTCCCGTCGTTTGGTCAACCATGTAACCTAACTCGTTAATGTGAAATGCAGAGTGGAAAATTCAAAATCAAGAATTAGTCTATTCAAACGACGATTCGTTGTTATTGATTGGCGGAACTACATAATTGCAGCTAATTGATTGCTTCCTGTTACTATGAAAAGTAATAGATTGCTAGACAAAAATTAATTGCAATCAATTTTTTTATAACCCCTGTGTGTAGGCATGCACAGCCAAAGAAAGCTCCACAATTTTAAATGTGACTTATTCTATTCAAAATGGTCTACTGTTGCCAATTTCTATGAAATTGATACCTTGCTACTTTTTTGGAGCTAAGAATGACGGAAGCGGTTTGGTCCATCAGAATCAGCCAAATGCCTTATCAGCCTAATCATGACGATCACTCACCTTTACCCTCACGCTTTCTAGTTAGGGCTGTAGTCAGGTTTGTAGTTGGAATGAGTCAGGAGTTTTCTAAGATAAATTCTAGTTTTTTTTGTTGATCATGCAAAATTGTTTGATTGCCACCCGGCAGTCATGTTAGGACACTTGTAAATCAAATGATGCTTTTTCAAATGTGACTCAAAGAGAGAGATGGCTCCGCCTATTTTAGACGTAGCAGAAACACGACACATAGGCTCCTTTCCAGACTAACTAGCTGGAACAGGAAGAGGAGGAGGAAGAAAAAGAAGAAGGAGATCCTTTGCAAATTAAAGTATATGTAACTGACATTAAGTTAGGATGGCGGAGTGTATGTGATGCGTCATCAACTCAAGATTGAAGCAGTCTAAAATCTAAAAGTAGTCAGAAGCTTATGAATAATTACCTGGCATGCCAGAAGCTTTCGACGAATAAGTTGAAATTGTGTTTCAAATGGTAAATGAATGAGTGTTATGGATTTTTTAGTTTTCTTTCGTGATATGAAATGCAACATTTGAATAAATAAGAAATTATCAATATTTCATATCTGGTTTTCTCAATCTACTGGAATGAATTTGTCTTCAATTGATGTCATTTTCATGATGGTTTTCATCTATGATCTGTTTAAAGTTACAATTTTATCTTTTTTCCAGATGCAAACATTCGTCAGGGTAGACATTTGATTTTTTGCTCAATGAATGTGTATGAAATTTATCTCTCAATCTTCTGTCTTTGCAATACATCTTGATTGTCGTTTCTCATAGCTCTGATCTCAGCCTTCGATATGCTTATTTCACGAACACTTCATCACATGTTCATTTCGATTTATGACGCAAATTTACTTGATGGTAATTATTGTCTCGTGATCTTCATGGATACAATTGCACTTAGATACACTACTACGGTTTTGACTGAAATTCAATGCATGAGTCCGAATAAAGGAATGAAATAACAAATATTTTGGCCATACAGGCATTCTCAATTGTTATCTCAAAATTATTCAATTGTTCAATCACATTCAATTCACATATTACTCGGTGAGAGAAAAGCCACATGCAAAGTTACATGCAAATTAGACGTGTAGGTGATGTCTGCTCATCAGTCTCTCTGATTTATTCATGACTTCAATGCGTGCATGCTGCCAAATAATCATCCTCGTGCCCATCATGTCATCTCATCAGCTGCTATTTTTATGCTAATGCAATAATAAAATATGATAATTGCAGAAGTAGATATATTAATATAAGTCCTAATAATCCAAATATATTTAGTTATTATTAATATATATCAGTACTATATATTAGTAGTCCTAACGTATTAAGTAGTATTAAAAATATCTTCAAACATTCAACATTTCAAATAACAGATTGTGAAATGCGTCTAGCAAAGCAATGAGTACACAGCTGCACGCGCTCTTAATAATTCGCTGGAATGAATTATTTCAGAGCCTCATCAACGGACATCGCTTACACCTCATACTGTCACCACAAATACATCAAGTACTTATTTGATCTTTGGATGAGAATATCCTGACTTGCAGATAGAAAGTAATTTGATTTATATTTGATAAGGGATAGCGTTTTCCTCTTAGGCATATTTAGAAGATTTTGGTTGTTAATTTTCCTGATGCATCAATGTTATCAGACCTTCTAACTGAACTGGTAAATTTCAAAGTGTTGTTAACAAATTTGAAATGGAGAAGATAGTCCATTAATATCGATATTTCTTGCGTGGATTTGAAACGTTTTGAGATAGCTTTATTCAAAATCAGCTAGAGTCAATCACTTTGTTAAAGTTGGGTTTGCAACTGATTTTTCAATTGTTACACAGAGATTTTATGATTATGAAGTGCATGCTGCTGTAGAATGATTGAATTTGAGCATGCCAAGAAGTGTGACTCCTTGGTTCTTGTATTTGTGATTCAAGCCATTAAATTGTCATCGTGTAGCAAAAATGAATTCTGACTGTTCTCAGAAATGTGTTCAATTGTTCAATTCTTTGGCTCAAGTGCCAATATTATTTCAATAAAATACAAATTGATTCTGAGTATTTTCTGTGACTGATGTGTATTTTCAATTTCTTTTCGATCTCCCAATCGTATTTATTGAACTTACTACGATTTAACGATGAATCCTCTCGCATGCGATTTAGCTCTATCGAAAGGGCTTCAACTCACTTTCTGTAAAACATAAAGTATGCAATGTATATAAGTACATGTAAGCTTTTCCCAGATTTTTTTTACTGCTTTTTCGTTGGAATGCAGTTTATAATGGTCATGATAATGCTCTTATATTATGTTCGTTTATTAAGAAGGATTAACTACATATTCTACATAGAAAATTGCAAAAGTTGTGAAATAATTAGCTATAGACAAATAGCCGAGTAACTCAAATTCATCTGAGCACTCTCTCAATGAATTGATTTCTTCTGAGATTTCCTGAATGCTGCTTCTTTGTTTTTCGTCCGACCATGCAGTTCATGGCCTTTTCAGATCCAGCATTGTGATGTAGCACATTTCCACTCGTAAAACGTTTCTTATGCCGTAAGGCTACGGATGCTCTTTGTGGAGCTCGCGAATGTCGACCAAAACGGGTACGAAATCGTCGACTAACATCCGCAAAACTCTTGCACTGCTCGTACCAGATGGCAGTTCAAACACGCTGTTCAGATGATATTCATCAGTGCGATGATGCGCCGTCATTGCGATATTCGCAATGATTCTTCCAACCATTTTTTTAATCATTCAAGTCCGGTATGTGGAAATTCCGACAATAGAAATCAAACACTATGCACATGATGATTCAAATCGAAGAGATCTAACATTTTGCCTCAATCGTATCAATCTCCGTAAAAAATGGTAAGGAAAGAAGTTGAATTTCAGAACTGAAAGATGTGAAAGTGATGTGATTGTTACATATCATACAAAACCGCGATATCTGATGTGTTGGAAAATGCATTCACCTTTCTCATTGATTGCTCGCAAGCCATATACTAGAAGAATTGGAAAAATACTTTTTTAGTCACCCTGTGTTATCTTTTTTCACAAATCTTCCACTACGAGCTTCAAATTTGCTACGTCCTCTGCATTTAAAAGAAAAGCAATTCTTAATGTCATTAACATACAGTTTGTGCATGCGTTGTATCTTCAGATGCAGCTGAGTTACCTCACATTACACAGAATTCAAAATTAAACACAACGCATGATGTACAATTTTGAACGTCGGGGATGCTAATGCACAACACTAGGAACAAACAAAAGCGCAGATTGCATCAAAGAATAGAAGAGCTCTGCAGTAAATAGCCATTTTAATGCATGAGCAAGCTGTAATATTGTCGTAATCCACACGTAATCTTCCAGAATTTGAATCTCAGAATAACGATATCGAATCCACTATGAATGCAACTTTATTCCATAAATAACTGATTGAGAAGGAGTATCTAGAAGTAGGACGTGATAAATGAATGGATATCTTGTTTAGGACAAATTGAATAGAAATAGAATGCAAAAAGGTTTAATTGTTTTTCCATTAAATAGACAGGACGAAGGGAACTTGAAACTGTGAAATTTTCGGTATAGTGGAAGCTTCGTTAATAAATGATAAAACTCCTGGACAAACTCTGGATTTTCGTGGTAAATATATTTCCTCAAATCTGCATTTATTTTTTATAGTTATATTTGATCATTGCTATCGTATTCCTGGTGCTGTTTTTAGTTGTCATTGACAACCTATGAACTTATTACTTTAACTAAAGGAAATAAAATTAATTAATCTTTCGACGCACAGAGAATTTGTTAGTTTCTTTTAATTCTCAATATACATTTCGGCGAACCGCCTTTCTCAATTAAAAAAATAAGCTGCTATTTGAAATGATCCCTCTACTTCTTAGAACCATACACTTTTCATCAACAACAACACCTGTTGTTGAGATTCTGTTTGGTCATCGTTTCTGTTGAAGTCCTCACGAATATTACATGGGAGATGATAGTTGTGCACCTATTTCACGCTATAACTGACCAGCTTACACTTTGCGCAAAAGCCTGTAATTCTTATAGTGCCCATCTAATCTGCATTAAATTTTGAAATTTGTAAAGTAAAAATGTATAAAATTATGTCTGAAAGTTAATATGAAATTGATATAATAAAAAAATTGATTTATAAAGTAAAATATACAAAGTTTAGAAATTCCACTCTTCTATTGCTATCTGAACTTTTATACTATTATCTGAAAGTTGAAAAGATTATAGACACATTTGCATATAAATGCATGCAGGCAGACAATCACAGGAGAATCATCTGTTTGACAAGTTTGACAGGTTAACCGTAGGATCTAGAGGGGACATAGAATTCCACAAACACCTGCATGCACATGAAATTATCTGGTATGCTATATTTTACATAAGATTTAATCGGGTGCGGCTTTCAATGGTGTTTCATGTCTATAAGCGCATATTTCCTTGTCGATGTACTCAGAGAAACCCGGTCGACACACTAGCAGCACCCAACCTACATAGTGCATTGATAGATTGTGAAATATTGATCAACTTTGTGCACAATGTCATGAATGTCATGTCATTAAAACTAGTACATGTATTGTTGTCTGTGCCATAAATGGAAATATTAGTGTGAATTCAAATTCTCTCCCCAA
The DNA here is from genome assembly GCA_907163375.1 of Prostheceraeus crozeri. NCBI lineage: Eukaryota > Metazoa > Platyhelminthes > Polycladida > Euryleptidae > Prostheceraeus > Prostheceraeus crozeri. Next base: position 461,299 of record CAJQUW010002633.1, on the reverse strand, counting down.
TAGTGGAACCGCTTTATTTTCACAGGGCCACGATGATTGGGTCAATGACGTCTGTATGAGTGATGATCGGCAATGGTTATTGTCCTGTTCAAAAGTAAGTCATATTTTGGTCCTTGCTTCTATTGATGAAAATGAAGGTGCTTGACACATCTTTCACAATTGCATTGGATTCTAAACATCGTTTTAGATGCATTTATTTTATTATTTATGCGCGATTAAATGATAGTAAAATTATTTGTCAAGCAAGAAGCTTGGAAAAAGAGGAATTACCTATGTCCGCTTTTATGGTTGTTTTAATTCGTCTGAGATGGCGATCCACTCTTTACTGCTTACTCGTATGTTGCACATGCTTCAGTTTGCATCTGAGCTATGTTTGATGCTGCGAGAAGCTTGTTTTTATGACATTGTCACTGCTGTGCTAATCAGGCATGCCATACATGGATGGTATTACGCACATCGGAAATGTAGGCAGTGTGATATAGAAATAATTTTGCAAACCTTTTAGATCCGTAGAGTTATATACACAGCTAATCAAGTGGGAAAAGTATGACCACGTGACTTGAAAAGTGGGAATCAAGCTGATATGAACTCGCGTAGTCGCGTTCATGGATGTTGCGGTCGTCAGAGGTAATTATTTTCGCATTAACAATTATCCGGAACTTGTCATTCTTCTTATTTTTTTACATAACAAACAAACTACTTGAAAAATGAACGAGAACCAACAGACAGTGAAAGCACGCATAAGTTGACCTAATTTTTCATATTTAAATTACCGTAAAACCTGTAATAGACGGCCACTTCCTATATTCCAAGATATTAGTTTGCGCAGGATCTGTCCGACATGTGATATGTTATTGGCACTTCTTCACGTGTCTTTGTGTCTTTGACTTCGTCATTATTAACAATTGCCATAAATTGATCATTAAATGCATGTAATGTTAATTGCGATTTGTGTTGCGTCATCCTGCTTTCTTAATAGGTGGTAATCTTGCGTGCATAGTTTGCTAGATACAGCACACCATCTTGTTGAGTGTTGAGCCTTTGTTACTAGTATACGGGCAAATTAGGCCTAAATGATTATTGTCAGCAATACTTACGAATAAATTTATTAAATATTGATCAAATGTGCATTTCTATCAAAAATTTATTGAATGCCAGTCAAACATTTGTTTAGTATCACATTAAGCTTCAATCCCAAAATAATAGGCCACACTGATAATCCGAAATGCAAATAATTTCGTAATTTATCGGGCATTTAGCAAAGCAGTTATAGCTTTTGGAGAGTTTCATAGGTGGAACATGCACGTGAATACAACCTTAATTGAAGCGATTTTTCTTAATACTCTGTTGACTCGCAGACTATGAAAAATAGTCCGCCTCCCAAGAGAGAAGGTTGAAAATTGGAGGTCTATTGCAGGTTTTGCGGTAACTTACGTGCCATACTACTGTCATTTGATTATTTATGAATATGCGCTGCGACGCCGTTTGAAGCATGCATGGTTATCATGTGCTCATCGTTCAGACCACATCTGAGATGTGCAGAAAACAATCCATGTACGGCATGCCAGACAAGCACATAAGCATAGGCAAATAGCATATTTGCTAAATACAAGACTGTTGATGAAGGTCGAGCGACCTTCATTTAGTTTGATTTTGTCATAGAACTTGTATCACACTCGCTTTGGCGTACTAATATCTTTCAAATATTAGTAATTTGATTTGACAGCTTCTGAAATTGTGATTGTCTGGAGGATGAAGCAACTGGCAGTAAACGCAGATTCTTCAGTTGAGAGTTCTTGCTTCCCTGTCGCGTTGACAGCTCAGTTGGTAGAGCGATGCCCTAGATTACCAGACGCTGGTTGTACATATTCGCTAAGACGCACAGTTATTTTCCGTCAATTACAGAAAGCTATACAGCTACATTTATAGGTTGCACCACGAGCGCGAAACGCGAGTTCAACATGGCTTACATTGCTCTTTCCGTAGTCTCATTTGTACCACAAGTCTCTATTTCAATGAATGTTTGTGAGGAAGCAAAATCTGATCAGAGAGATAAACATGTTTCCTAATTCTTTTCAGGATTCTACTGTTCGCATGTGGAACATTGAGAACACGGAGAACTTGCCAACCGTGGTAGAAAAGAGAATTTCAATGGGAGTAAAAATCCTACAGGTAAATATTGATATTTTCCCATCTTCATGCTCTTGGATTCATGATGAGGTTTTGCTTTTTATGGATTAGTGGAATTACAGTTTGTTGTTGACAGCAATACATACCCGTATTTCCTTATTTTTCTTTGATTTTGTTGACGAACTTCATTGATAAGAAATCACAGTTTGTCGTGGATTTGCGGTTGGAATACTGTGGAAATAAATTAGAGAAATCGTGAACTTATTAAAAAGCAACTTTTGTTGAAGTTACTCAGTTACACATTCCCATGACCACATTAATAACATTCTACTTTCCACACATCTTCCACAATCTGTACGCCACTGTGCGTGTCCCCGGATCGAGACAGCGGCCAGCTTTGTGCTATGTTACTGAGCGTGAATGTTGGAGATGATGAAAATAAAAAAAATAGATCTACTCTTGAGAGGGGATTTGGGACGTGACTTTTCTCGATGATCATCATGTTATGCTATTTAGAAATAAATAAATAGTGGGCCAGAATTGATTTCTCTTCAAATGTTTCTTTATTCACAGCATCAATGATAAACTTTTTAATCACCGTCTCAATTATCAAATGGATCTGTAGGCCATTGATATCAATACTCAATGATGGTCTTCGGAATTTGTGATCCCGGATTGTCTGAAGAAGTTATTTGTAACTATAAAAATTTTAGCAAGTTTGTCTGACAGCATCTTTCATTTCATGTATTGTTTGCGGTCTCTCACGGTGAACCTTCCTTTCACCATGCCCCATAGCATAGGTTATCATCGCAAGAAGCAATGCCAGGATTCTTCGCAGGGTACGACACCGAACCAAATTTGCCAACCCATCTGTCCTTTAAGCATGAATTGAGACCATTTCTTACCGTCCGTTGTGTGTGCTAGGACAATCAATTTCATTGTAAATAAAATGCATGCGCGCTCATTACTTTATGCTGATTTTTTGGCGGAATCTCCTTGTGTTTGATACCGACACTCTAAGCAAGCCGACTTTCGGCAATTCCGAGTCTTCGTATCCCCGTATGCCATGTTATTAACACACATCTGTGCTTTGTAATAGCATAATTACGATTCTACTCAATCCTGAGACAGAGATGTTTCGGATTTTGTGATCACTACTCTTTGTGTGAGAAAGAAGTTGTGATGATTTGAAGCGCAGTCACTTCTGGCCCGATTTAGTTTCTGGTACGAGTCAGATTAAGACATCATGTTCATATGGAAATAACAAATAATGTACATATCAAATTAAAACATCTGCAACTTGTTTCTGCTAGCGAAATTTTTCTAGTAGTCTGGAAAATATAATTCGTTCCCACATGTTGGTCGAAGGTATATGATAATTGTATTCAACTTTTTAATTAACACTTTGTTTGCTAGTTCCCAAAACCTAAGCCGGAATCTGACCCAGATGAGAAAAAACATGTAAGTGTTGCAATCTTGCGAACTTCATCAACTTAGATCAAAGGCAATCATTATTTTCTCCTGTTGATGGATATGTCACACTTGATTACCTTCTTGGCTGGCGATTGATTCGGTGCACATCTCATCTGTAGTAGAAAGCAGCCCTTTTGCGATTTCTAATCGACCTATTGACTTATAAATGTATGTATCTAACTGCAAAATTGTACAACTGGTTAGAAATGTCGATAACTTAAAAAATAGATAAAAAAAGAAGTGTTGATGATTGCTATGATTCAATTATATGCAATACATGACGGAAGCGTTTGAAATCAAGTACTACTATAATTGTAATATTTTGGAAAGAAGCTCTGTTGGTATTCGGAAAATGCAACAAAACAGCAATGACACTCAATGTTGAGAGCAATTGTCATTAAGAGCAATACCTACGAAAATGCTGGCACTATTTCTGTTGATTTTCATTGCTATCATGACAATTGCAAATATTTCATGCAGGAGGCCTGGATGGTGCTGACATAGACTTTGAATCTGAAGCGTTGTGATCTTTTAATCTGGATGCCCTTCCTGACGACATCTAATGACACTTTCGTGGCTCGACCTCTGGACCGAAAGATCACTAGGCCAAGCACTTAGCCACTGTGCAACGGAGACCCAACGTGTACATTGAAAACAATATTACGCTGTGGACACATGTTGGTTGTCATGACAATTGCATCTAAACGATGGCGGTTTCCAATGACAGTAATGGTCAAAAGACCGTTCCAGGACACCATAAAATTCAAAAAAATAGTATCTTTAAAAACGACATAAATTCATGAATTTGAACCCTTTTTCAGGTTTTTAAGACCTAAATAGATGAATTTAGATCATTCAAAAAGTACCATTTTTTCAAAAAATGGCATTTTTAAAAACGACATAAATTTATGAATTTGAATCCTTTTTCAGGTTATGAAGACCTAAATTCATAAATTTGGGCGTTTTTAAAAATACCCAATTTTCAAATTTTTCAAAATCTCAAATTTGTGAATTACAATTTTCACCCTTAAAATCATGACCGTTCCAGGACACCGAAAAAATCATAAAAGTAAAGAATCTCAAAATTTGTGAATTACAATTTTCTCGCTTAAATCATGACCGTTCCAGGACACCGAAAATCAGAAAAGTAAAGAATCTCAAATTTGAGAATTACAATTTTTACCTTGTAAATCATGACCGTTCCAGGACACCGAAAATCATAAAAGTTGAGAATTTCAAATTTGAGAATTACAATTTTTTCTCTCTCTTAAATCATGTCCTATAATTGATGTGCGGGTCTCCGATGTATTCAAAAATTCTTCTCATATCCAAGTGTAAGAATATTTTACTTTGTGCTTGCAGATGTATGATTTCCCTTGTTAACTTCTGAATTCTTCTCCGCTTTGTCTCCAATCGAACAGATCTTTCAGTAGATCCAACCATTGTGACGATAAAATTTAAACTAAGATTGTAATGCGTCACGTTTTATGAATTGTGTGTGTGTTTAAATAGTAAGTGAAATTTATGAATGGTGATCTAAGCAAAGCGGCATTGTAGGTCAATGAAGTTTGCTTGACAACATATGGGTATGACATGACGCGTATGTACTTGAATGACAATGAGGAAATTGCACCGCATTGTAAATCATTTCATCGGCCATAACGCGAGTCAGATCCAAAACCAAACTACCGACCAAAACCAGAAAAGTTGCGGTTTTGGTTCGACAGTCGGTCTCGACTATCAATACTGCGATATTGTATTGAATGCTTGCTATAACAACAGAATATTCCCTCAAAGCAGAGAACAAATTAATAGATTGCTTTTATGCTATTAACGCCATGTTATGAATGCACAACCCGTATGATCCCTAAAACAATCATGCGGTTTGAGAAATGTGGTAACAGATGTTGCCATTGTCTTAATACAGATAAAACAAACAATATCCTCTTAATGAGAGTTCATAAAAATAAAATGTAACAATGTAACGTTTTAATTTAGATTAAATTAAATAATTTCAAAATCGAATAAGTAGTAAGGAAAGTCACCATTAGAGAACAGTTTTAAATCAATACCCCCTTCTGACTAAGTAGTAAGGAAAGTCATCATTGTGGAACAGTTTTAAATCAATACCCCCTCCCTTCTGACTTCTAGGGGTCCCTTAAGAAATTTTTTAATTATAAAATGAGCAACATAAATGAGTTTTTGAAATTATATGGAACACAAACAACAACGAATTTCGATTTAAAAAAAATCGCAAATCAATTGGGAATAAAGAATTTTCATGTTCTAATGAGAGTCGAATTACAATTCTTAAAAAATAAGCCAACAGGAACCTTCAGTTCCCGGAACAAAGTTCCATCAATAACTATAAATTTCATAACAAATCTTCATACGTCAGATGAAAAAGGAATACATTGGTCTGCAGGTATCTTTAATAAAAATCGAGATAATTACTATTTCGACCGCCCAGAGGCTGAGAACTATTGGTTCGACTCTTATGGTTTACCTCCAACAAACGAAGTCAAAAAATTACTTGGCAATGGAATTTATAATACATTTCAAATTCAAAAACCGGAAACTACTTACTGTGGTCAATTATGTCTTTATGTTTTATTTAAATTACAAAAGGAGTACCATTTCTTGATATTATGTTAGAATTGAATAATAATAATGATAATTAAAAATCAGTTCGTTGTAATTCATTTTGATAAAATCGGCCTCTGATATTTTTATCATCTAAATCTTTGATTTCGTAAGTAATCGGATAAGTTTGGTTTATTTTACAAACTTCAAATATTTCTTTAGTCCAGTAACCGACAAAGCCTTTTTCAAATTTATTCTTATACTTAAATATTCTAACTCTATCTCCAATTTTAAATTTCGGCTTAAGTTTCTGCAAATTCGGATTACTCTCATTCAAATTATTATTTTCGTTCGAATAATTATTTTCGAATATTTTCTTTCGTATTAAATCAGGATCGTCAGAAGCCTTCTTTGGAGTTCCTTCAATACCTGAATGAACTTTATTATTATACTCTTCTACAACTCCTGGTAATATCTTCAACCATTTCTGATTTCTTTGCTCAGTAAATTTCTTGAATAATTTATTTTTTAATGATCTATTGAATCTTTCTATCACTACGGCCTTCCCTGCATTTTCAGTTGAATAAACAGTTTCAAATAGTGGCTGAACGTTTTGGTTATAAAATTCCGATCCTTTATCAACAAACAATTTCCTTGGCTTTCTATTACTTTCTTTAAAGATTTCTTCAAACGCATATTTAACTGACAGACCACTTTTATTTTTTAAAGGCTTTACCCAAGCGTATCGTGTATATAAATCTATAACGGTCAATGCGTACTTAAACCCTCCTTCATTTGGCATATGAATAAGATCAGCACTCCAAATATCATCTTTATTAAATACTTTTACTTTCAATAGATATTGAGGCCTTCTATATTCTTTGTGAATTTCGGACGCGTAGGTTCGAGCGTTGCTCTCAGACAGCTTTGCTGTCGTTTCATTTGCTGTCGTTTCATTTAAACCCTGACCGAATAATATTTTAGCTTTTAAAGCTTTCTTAACAAACATTCTTTCAATTTTTTCTCTAAATGTAGGATTTTGAATACTATCTAATTCTTGAATCATCTTCTTATCAGCTGCATGTCGAGAACTTAGGTCATGATTTCGATAAGCTAAATCATGCCTGTAAGCTGCGGCATCTACTCTATTTATTGGTTCTTCACCTGGTTTCGGATTATTATTCTCATCTAGTCTTATATCTAATCGAGTTCCTGGACCGGTATATGAATGACCGGGAAGATGTTTTTCTTTCGAATATTTACTCCAAATAAATCCAGGAAAGTTTTCTAATGCTTTTTGTATGTCACCTCCAATATGCTGACAATTTGAGTTTTTATTTTTGTTTAATAGATAATTTAATAAATCTAAATTAGCAATTTTTAATTTAATTAAATTTTCGGAATTTGTAGAATTCATTTTAAAAGATAAAATAAATGTTTTACCTAATAGAACCTTGTTCAGAGGCTTTAGCCGATCGGACCAAAGGTTCTGAGGTTATTACCGAATCATACTAGGACTTAGATATATTCCAGAACCATCTTTAGTTTCTTTAATTTCAATTAAATCATCAACATTGTGGAGAATATTTTTAAGAACTCGTTTTCCTTCATCAACTAATTTGAATTTACTAATAAAATTATCTACTACTCCTTCACCCCTAGCAACTTTCTCTAACTCTCTATTATTGTCGTTTTTGTTCTTATAATGCTGCCTTCTCTGATTTATTTTTATTTACTGCTTGGACAATACCAGCTGTCCCGCCTGCAACATTTCCTGCTGCAGCTATGCCACCTATTATTAATGGAATTAATGGGAGAATCCCGCCATTCTTTTCTTCTTGTAATTGAATATTCTCTATCATTGGTTTACTTATGTAATACTTTTTTTGTTAATCGTAATAGTTTTAGGGGTATTTTTGTCAACAATATTACGTAATTTTAATTCAACAGTTTTATTATTATTACTTTTCGCTTGCGACATTTTTAATAAAAAAAATTTTAAGTTACCAAAAATTTTAAATCTATTGTAGTTATGAATAAATTTTAATCTAAGAATTTTTTTAATCTATTCTAGTTACAAAAAAAATTTTATTGCTAATTACTAAAAAAAATTTTAAGTTGACAGAAATTTTAATTAACTTATCCTAGCCATCTTTCCATTAAGAATTTCAATAGAATATTTTACATCTTCTAGCAATAAACCATAAGCCATCAATGAAGTTGTGGAATCTTTCTTTTCAATATTAATTGTTACATCACAACCAGTCTTGATAATATCTTCAGATTGTGCACTTAAATCGAAACAGAAAACAGGATATAAATGTCTCCAATCTCCAGGAGTTAATTGTGGTTCAACTCCAAATTCTATACAAAGATTTCTATAAGCATCATATCCTTCCATAAATTGATTATTGGTATCATCGAATCTTAATGGATCAATTGGATATCGGGTTTGATTTAATGAAACTTGTAAACTTCGAATTGTATTAATATGGAAGAGATTATTGTTCTTATCAAAACTTGGAGAATTATTTCTTTGAAAAGTTAGTAATAAATATCTTGGAGTATTCTAAGTTCTAGTAAAATGCCAGTTAAATCTTTGTTCGGAAAAAGTTACTGAACTAGCAGTACGCTTTAGAAAATTTACTGGAATTGGTTTGTTAGTATTTAATCTTTTTGCAATAGCTGTTTCAATCTCTAAACTAGGAGTAATATGCCTAATCCACCATTCAAGTCTATCAATTTTTAAATATGCTTTTTTCCAGTCTTACCAAAAAAGATTAATTCATTATTTGCTGTACGATGAATTATTAATTTAAATTTTAATTGATATGATATTTTATCATAATCTAAATATCCGAATAATGGAGACAATGACCAATTAACTGTCTGTTTACTTTTCTTGTTAAATTCACGTCTTTCTTTATATGCACTATTGTTTGTTTTATTTAAATGATTTGCAATATTTTCTACATCTTTCGCAATTCCTGCTGCATCTGTTCCAGCGTGAGTTAAATCATCAACAATTATACCATCATTAGATCATTAGTATCAGGAAACCAACCTTCGATTTCATACTTTTTATTATTTTCACCAATTGTTACAAATCTAAGCATTGTATCAATTACACCTGGAGAATCACTTATTGTTTCGATATTTTGAGTTGCAACATCTAAACGCATTTGTGTAAATAATCTTGGAAAAAAATTATTCTCTAATGCAATATTATCGGTATCTGGTAATGGTGTTGTAAAATTAGCATCACTATATAAAGAATATTCACAATGTAAAAACGAATCAGGTAAATATAAATAACTCTGCTGATTATCAACTTCAAAAATTAAATCACCTCCAGTATTTACTCTACTGGAAGATCCGGGATTCATAGCAATTCTTATATTGTCATTCTTTTTTTGATTGTAACTGACGAACGGAGGATCGTCTAATCTAAATTTATTTTCGATAAGAGAAGACATTTTTATGAAAAATATCTGACTTTCTTGTTTTTCTTACAGACAGAAAAAATTTTTACTAAAATATAATTTTAGAATTTTACTAAAAATAATTTACTAAAAAAATTTTACTAAAATATAATTTTAGAATTTTGCTAGACCAGCTCCGCTACAGCTTTGCTGGTTAGACCGAAGGTTGCTGTTAACACCATTACCTCTTATTTCTTCAATTGAACGTTTTATGGCTACGCCTGATTTCTTCTTATGTTTACTATCAGACGGAGCTCCGCTCCTCAAGGTTTCCCCCCACAGCTATGTTAGCAATTTTGTTTTTTGTTTCCTCTGAAAAATTTTTTAAATTTTTTAGTTCTTCAGAATCATTTTTAAGTTTACGAATAGCTTCTAGTTGTTTTAATTCGTTTTGAGACTTAACAGCATTTGATATTGCACTAGCTGTACTACCTATAGCAGCTGCTCCTTTGGCAGCAGATGTAATCAAATCTTTATTATTTTTAATCAAGTTAACGATACTCCCAATACCAGAAAAGATACCAGCCCCTTCTTTTTGGACGGCACCTGCGGTGCCTAGGAACTTTTGTGTTCCGACTGTTTCTACACTGTCATAATATTAAACAGATTTCATAGATGGTTCATGAGCAATTTTTTGATTTGAAGCAAAATGTTTAAGATTGTGTTTATAAATTTTAGGCATTTTTTAGGATTAAATTTGACTTTTGGGAAAAAATATTTACGATTGGTTAGTAACCTGAGGACCTTTGGTCCGTTTAGGATTTACGTTTGTGAATGGACAACAACTTCGAGATAACTTTATTAATTGACTGTTGCACTTTGTCTATTGCGTCAAGCAGCGTGTGATGTACTTTAATTTCTTTTCTATTAACTTGCATTTTCTGCTGATTAATCTTCAATGCCGTTTTAAGTGCATTTGACTTAATTTTAAGAACATCTAATTGTCATTTAACAGCATCTAACTTTTCTTTATTTTCTTTAGAGTTTTCTTGCAAATTTTTCTTTAATTCATTTTCTAAATTGATTTTAAGAGTTTTCATTTTATCAACTTTTTGATTAAGTGAGTTTACTTCATTTATTATTCTATTCATCTTTTTCATTTGTTGAGTAATTTTAGAACTCAATTCATCAACACTTTTTTGGAATGTAGTTTGTAACTGCTTTAAATTTTTTTCAATTCTTTCAGGAAGTTTTTCTATTTCATCTTCTAATTGTTCTTTTAACATTTTTATCTGATGTTTATTTTTAATGACTGCAGATTTTAACTTTATAGAAAGTAATATTAAAATTTTTGATTGTTCTGAAATCTTTTTAAAAAGTTTTGCTATATCTGCTTCTAGCTCTCTATCCTTCTTATCAAGTTTTAATAATTTTTCGTTTAATGATTTGTCATTAAGTTTTAGCAACTTTAATTCATTCATCAGTGGAACCAAAACATCGTTTATATATTTTTCTTTTAAGTCATTGATTTGTGTATCAACATATTGTTTATTTGTTAACTCTGTATTTTGTTGCGGAAGAATAGAAAGATGCAATGGACCAGATAAAACGTCTCCAGTTTTCATGATATAATTTTCTATTTCTATTTCTGATTCACGATTATTCGGGATATATGCACCTCCACCAACATTTGGTAACATCATTTTTAACAATAAAAAAATAATTTTTTCTCTAATAAAAAATAAAAAAATAAAATTTTTTCTAATAAAAATAAAAAAATGGAATATCCAAATTTAAAAAAATTATATTCGCCTGTTTCATCCTGTTCTTCTTATTCGACGAGATCAACGGGATTTGAAAATAAATGTTTTGATAATAATAATAATAATCCATGTATAGATGTAAATCTTTTATTCGAATTACAAGCAGAAATATTTAGAGAACAGACTAAAGGTTTACCTTCTATTGAAACTAATTATTGTATTTTTCCAGGTGATCCATTTATAAAATTTATGGAGATTGTAAGTAAATATAATGATGTTGGGTATGTAGAATTGAATAAAGAAAATATGGTAATCATTGGTCATACTAATGTTTATGGATTCATTAGAGCAGTTTTACCGATTAGTAACACTGAGTGGATAGAAAATAAAATTATCAATTATATCAATATTAAAGAATTAGTTAAAAAATTAAAATCGTTTTCCAAGGAAAAAATTAGATTATTTGTTGATGAACAAAACCAATATAATATTCATATAGAAAGTAAAAAACATAATGAAGAATTATTATGTCAAGTTTATTACAGAGATACAATTTATAAACAAGAAACATTAGAAATGCCCCAATGATATGATGATGATACTTATATAGGATTATATTCAAATTTAAATATTAATTTGTTAAAATCTTATATAAATGGTTTAGCTCAACAAGAAAAACTTTATATGTGGACAGCACCTTATATTATTAACAATGACCATAATCATAATCATAAAAATTTTAAAGAATCTTATAATAATAATAATGATAATAATATAGATGATGATAACATAGACGATGATTCTGAAACATCTGAAAAAGGTGTAAATGGTAAAAAAAGATTATAAAAATATTAGTAATTATAAAAATTTAAGTGAAGAAAAATTTATATCTCATACTGATGTGCATGATATTAATACTACATATAATCAAAATTTATCTAAATTTCATTTTCTTACAATTGAAAATAATAATGATGGTATAGTTGAAGATACTGTTAGACAACTATGTGTCGGGTCTACAAAATTTAAATTAGGATTTACATCTAATCAATTTAAAATTTTATCATCTTTAATAAAAACTAAAAGTGATTCAGATTATGGTGGTGTTATTAAATTTTCCAAAAGAGATCAAAGACCAATATTTTTCTCTATTATATTATTATCAGATAAAAGATGTAATTTAGAATTAGATATTCCTATCAGGGAATGGTATCCTATCAGGGAATGGCATCCTATACCAAAAAGTGTAATTTATGATGATGAAGAAACAATTTATGATGATGATGAAGAATCAATTGATGATGATGAAGAATCAATAGTTAGTGAAAAAAAATTTAAATTGTCTTTTGATAAAACTTTATATGATTAAACTTAATATGATTAAACTTAATGTGATAAAGAAAATAAAATAACTTAAGAACGTTAAATATATAATAATATAAAATAACTCTCAAGACCTTGATATTAGAATGTTTATATCTAAAATTAAAACACAATTTTTTCTTTAAAAAATAAAAAAATGCAAAATACCAAGTTTTATTGTAACTTATGTAAAAAAAAGTTGCAAACAAAAAGAAGTTATCAATCTCATTTAAATAGTAAATTGCATTTACAAAATGTAGATCGAGTTGATGAAGGAAATATATTAAAATTAAATAATTATATAAACTATCTAGAAACATTACCTACTGATATCAAAGTTAAAAAATTGTTTGATGATTATTCACATTCGGAATATAAAAAAGTTTTTAATAGTGAAGATGAGACCATACAAACCGAAAGTTCTACGGCTTCGCCCGTACCAGATGGAAGATATTTATTTAGCGATACTGATGAATTTAACGAAATAGATGAATTAAACGAAATTAAAAAAACAGATGAAGCTGAACGAACCGATGAAGCTGAACGAACCGATGAAGCCGAACGAACCGAAGGTTCTAGGGCTTCGCCCATAACAGATAAAAAGTATTTATTTAATGAATCGGTACACGGGACATCGGAGATGTCTTCCAGGGCTTCGCCCGTTGAACATAATGAAACCGATGAAACTTTTTCTGATATTCTAACCAACTTTTATAATATATTTAAGAAATCTTTCAAATGTTATATGAATGTAGAAGTACTTTATACAAAAGATGGACCTGATGGAATTCCTGAAGAAATAATACAAGGACATTTTACAAATTCACAAGAAATTCATAATGTAAATGATATACAACCCATATTTGAATCGATGATACTTAAATTAGAAAATTGTATAATTGAAGTTACTGTGAATACCCAGTTACGTGAATCTGGTTGGAGATTTGTTAAAATACTATCTAAGGAAATAGTAATTGATAAATATAAAAATAATACTGGTGGTAGTTATGTTCCTCTGCCTTTCAGTTCACCACAAATAATCAACATAAAAAATGAAGATGATTATTGTTTTCTGTGGAGTATTATAGCACATTTACATCCTGCGGAATATCATAAAGAAAGACAAAGTCATTACAATAAAGAAGAATACATAAATGAATTTGATCTTTCTGATGGCTTACATGAATTTCCATATGATTATAATAGGTTAAAAAAGTTTCATAAAAAGAATAAAAATTTAATAGAAGTGAATGTTTTTGAATTAAATGTGAATTATGTTTCTATTGGTAAAATTACTCCACTTTACTCAGATTCAAAAAAATTTTATTTGAATAATAAAAATTTATGTCAATCAGAAATAGTATATAATGATAGAGGAAATTACATGCATCATAATATTTTTTACCAAGGAAATATAATATGTACTGAAAAATTTCAAATTGTTAAAACATTATCACCAATAATGATTAATCATAATAATTATAAAGGACGTAATTATAATTATGATTATGATTCCGATTATTTATCTTTATCTTTAGAATATCAGCAAAAATTACAAAATTTAAATGAAAGTTTACAAAAATGTAAAACAGATTATCAACAACAAACAAAAATATTAGTACAAGAATATGGCCATAAATATCAAAATAAGATAGAAACGATTCAAGAATTAAATAAAGACAATAAAGACAATAAAGAATTAAATAATGAAGAAAATAAAGAATTAAATGAATGTTGAAAAAAATGTCAACAACAATATAAAGAACAATATAATAATGAATATGAACAACAGCTGAAAATATTCAATCAAAATTATCAACAGTCTGAAAAAGATTTACAAAGACAAATTGAGGAAACACATGAAATATATAAAGATAAATTTGAAAAATTAAAACAAACAAAGCAACCAGCACAAGCGAATATTTTATATTATCAGGGTCATTTTATATTGTGTAAAGATGTTTCTATATTTACAAAAACTTCAGATAATACAAATTTTCCTTGTCTTCAATGTATGACAAGTTTTAGAACTAAAGAAGAAATGAATAGACATTTGGAGAATTGTCAACAAAACGAAGCAGTTGAAAATACTTTTCCTAAAGATGATTATTTAGAATACAATAAATGGTATTTCAAAAATAAAGTACCCTTTACTATTTATTGTGATTTTGAAGCATATAATGTTAACATGACACAAAATCACGCGACATCGGAGATGTCTTCCAGGGCTTCGCCCGATTCTGAAAATGATAATTATGAAAATGATAATTATGAAAAAAGTGCAGCTGAACAAAGTAAAGAAAAATATTTATTTGAACAAAAACCATTATGTTGGGGAATGTACATTCATTCAAATTATCTTGAATTATTTAAATCAGAATATGATCAATACTATGGTGAAGATAGTTCAGAAATGTTTACAAAGAAAGTAGAAGAATTACAAGGACGTTTTTCACAATTGCTTGAAACAAATATACCAATGCTTCCATTAACGGATGAAGAAAAAATCAATTTTGTTAATGAAACAAATTGTTATTACTGTGGAAAAGAATTTACAAAAAATTATAAAAATGGCAGAGGTAGATATCTTGACAAGCGAAGCGACGGCTCTGCCGACAAAGTAAAAGATCATGATCATCTAAATGGATTATATAGAGGTGCAGCACATAATTCTTGTAATCTTAATGCTAATAAATTTAAATATAACTTTGTTCCATAATATAACAATGGTTCTAAATATGATTTCCATCTAGTAATGAAAGATTTATTTTCATCTGAAAAATTACAACAACAACAAATAAATGTACTATGTAAAACAGAAGAAGAATATTTTTCAATGCAATTAGGTGGTATTAGAATTTTAGATGCATTTAGATTTTTTACTCCTTATTCATTAGATGTTATGGGAAAAACTTTGAAACCTGAACAATGTAAAATATTAAATAAATTGAATTTAAAACCTTTAAAAGGCATATTTCCGTATGAATATATAACTGGAGATTTTAATTCTGTGAATAAAATTATGGAAGAAAAACAACTTTCTCCAATAAATAAATTTACATCAACATTAAAACAATCACAATTATCTGAAGAAGACTTGCAGAAACTGAAAAAAATTGGAGAGATTTAAATTGTAAAACAATGTATGATTATACAATGAAATATCTTCAGATAGATGTATTAATCCTTGCTGATCTTTTTGAAAACTTTCGTGATATGTGTTTAGAATATTACGGAATAGATCCATGTTATTGTTATTCTACACCAGGTTTAACATGGTTAGCAGGATTAAAACATACTGGTGTTCAAGCCGATGGCTCTAGGACAAAGTCCGTTAAACTTAAACATTATAAAGAAAATACATATGATAAATTATTATTTTTTGAATCTGGGATTAGAGGTGGTGTTTCATCAGTTTGAGGTAATAAATTCACAAGAATATGGAATAATGAAACCTTTATCTCCAGAAGAACAAGAAAAAATAATAGAAATTTTTCGAACGAAACGAGAAGAAAAAATGCAATTGATGAATTCAGAGAAGAAAACTATTTGTTATATTATGATTTGCATGATACAAGAATTACCAACAGGTGAGATAATATTCAGAGATGTCTACTAGGCTTCGCCCGTTCTTGATTATCAAAAAACATATGATGGAAATGTTATATATATGACAAAATATTTTCCTTTCTGTCCCAAAACAAAATTCCCAATATAGAAGATTTTCAGATTATCCTAAGAAATGCAGACCAACAAAAAAACTTATGTTAACACAAAGGTATTTAGATCATGGATGATTCTCACAAAAATTCGCCGGAAACTAGTGTATAGAAAATCTAGGTGGTTAAAAGATTATAGTAAAATAGCTAAAAGAAATAAAGATGATTTTGGAAAAGTTCTTCAAATTAATGACAAAATATTGAAATAGTTTATGATAAAGATTTTAACAAGGAAACCTACATATAAAAGAACTACTAGATTTAGTGATGAACTATCATTTACGTCGAACACTATATTAGAATTAGCTAAACTATTATATATTTAGCACCTGCTATTACACTTTACATACCGATTCGAATTAACAATACCGTATAATTCTACACTTGATGAAGAAATTAAAAAAATATGTAAAGTAAAAGATGAATTAGAAGGAAATTTCATAACAGAAGTTAAAATCTAAATGTTATTGTTATACAACTAATAAAACACATAAAACATTAAAAGGAATTTCAAAGGCATCAGTGGCTAATCAAATAACATTTCAAGATTATAAAAATGTATTATTTAATAATGAAATAAAAACAGCATGTAATTATAGACTTAATTCAAAAAAACATAAAATGTATTTAAAAGAAGAACATAAATTAGCATTAGATGATAAAGAAAAATTTTACTGATGGAATCCTTTTAATTTTCTAATTTCTAAGATAGTCAAATTTGATAATAAAATTAAAAAAAAATATTATAACACTATATTTGTTATTTTTATCACTCGGTAAACAAATGTTCTATCGACAGTCAAAGAACAATTGTTCGATAACTCTATAATGAAGCCATAATCTTTTGACCAAGCATTGTTACACGATTGTTTAAATTCATCTTTATTTTTACACATAAATCTCTTAAAATCACTTAAGTTTCTTGCATTTATTTCAAATAGTATAATTTGCACTCTTTCTAATAACACTTCCGTCTAATGAATACATACTTTGTGTTAAATAAAATACACTACAGTTGTTTTGTCTACCTCTTGTGAAATAATTTCTCTGAACTGACTGATTTCTATCATTAACACAATCATCAAAAATTACACAATGTTTCATTGTTTTATCTAGTTTACTAGGATCTTGCATATTACCACTATCATCTATTAATTGTATCTTTATATGCTTATTTTTATTGGATTCAACTAACTGATTATTTTTTGCTGCTTCTTCACACCACGAACTTATTTCTTCTTCATATTCAGATTTTTCATATTCTTTGAATAATGAAGCAATTGCTGTTTTTTAAAGATTATTTTCAAATCCATACTTTAAAAATTGATAGACGGGTTGTTCTGCCGTTGTTGTATAAATTATAAGATTGTTATAATCCAAAAAATTTGGAGTCGTTAAAATTTTAAACAATAGATACGTTTTACCACAACCTGATCTTCCGCAAATAACTGACAAAACTTTATTAGATAAATTTGGATGATGATTAAATTTGAGTTTTTTTTATTTAATGGTAGTACTTCACTCATTTTTTAATAAAAAAATTTATTTTCATTTTATTTTTATTTTTAAAGAAGAAGAAGAAAATTAAACTTCTCTAGCTTCGCGTGGGAGTTCATACCTCTCGAACGGGAGTTTATACCTCCCGAACCAAAAGATCTATCATAATCTCTTCACCTCCAAAATTTATTTCTTGTCCTTTCTCATCAGTGATTCTAATGTTAATGTTGTTAATAGTTTTTCTTGTAATAGGAAAATATATTAATGTTTGGGGAAATACATTTAATCTATAACCAATGGGTACAGTAAAAGCTGGAAAACTGAATATTAAATTTGACAATTTAACATTTATATATCCTCCTTCAATAATGTCACAATGTACAACAATTGAATTTATTTCAGTTATTTTTGGAATCTTCTCACCTAAATGATAACCTTGACTATAGGTTTGTTTATTAAATCCTAATAGCTTTGACAATGATCTATCATGATAAAAATCAACTTGATGATTTTCGTCTAAAGTAAGAGAAAATTTATTAACTGCCGGTTCAACAGCAAAATGTAATTGTTTCTTATCTTTAAATGGTATACCTAATGGCTCTTAATTTCATTTGATATTGATTCAACTTCGTAAGAACCAGGAAGAAAAGTTTGTATTTTCCATGTTTTGCCTTTATCAGTAGAATATCTTAATTGATCATTCACATCTTTTATAACATTTTGAATAGTGTTAAATGTGGAGAAACTAGTCAA
The DNA here is from genome assembly GCA_907163375.1 of Prostheceraeus crozeri. NCBI lineage: Eukaryota > Metazoa > Platyhelminthes > Polycladida > Euryleptidae > Prostheceraeus > Prostheceraeus crozeri. The sequence goes on along the minus strand of CAJQUW010002633.1, from coordinate 442,597 downwards.
TGCAATTTGATAATTTTTATTTTGTTCCAAATGTAGAATGGGTTCTAAATTACAAGTGTGTGATGAAGTAGTTGTTATAATTTTTAACGTCGTACTAAATTTTGATGAACCCAAAATCTGTGTTAGATTTTCTAAATGATTATTAATTTTGTCTAAATCTGCTGAACACATTTTTTAACTAAAAATTTCAAATAAACATTTTTTTTATGAAATTTTTTTTATAAAAAATTAAAAACAACAACATATTTCAGCTACGGGCGAAGCCCTAGAACATTCGGTTCGTTATACTTTTATAATCCTATTCATTTAGAATCTTCTTTTCTAACAGTGTTTTTAATATAGCATGAATTTCATTGAAACTAGAATTATGTCCTTCTTTTATTGCAGATATTAAAATATTTAATCTATTTAGTAATTCTTGTGGATCATCTGGTAAGAATACAGTTGTTTCTGTTTTCTGTTTTTCGGATAAACCTTTTCCTACTTTAACTCCCGATGATAATAAATTTTCTAATTGTTTATAACGTCTAAGAGATTTTACTGCACCAACTCTATCTAACATAGCTTTATATTTTATGAGATCTTCTACAGCATAATTATTTAAATCTGCTCCTCTTAAAAGATTAACAAAATTTCTATCTAAATTAAAAGGAGATTTATCTGGTGAAAAAATTAAACCTCGAAAATGTTGTGGAAATATTTCTTTTTGTCCGAGATAAAATCTAGGTATTGTTTTTCCATCTATAAATGAAATAGAATGTTCAAATTGCATAGATTTTGGTAATTTCTTATTAATGTTTGATTCTAGTAATCCATAGTCATCTAATATAGTTTTGTGCTCTGGATCTGTTATATCAATTTGTTTATCATTATTTGTACTTTCTTTTTCAAGAGTTTTAAATGGTTTCATAGTTTTCTCAAAATCAGTTTTTACTTGCTCGGTTTGCTGCATTTTTTCAAACATATCAGATTGAATACCAGCTTTTATCATTCTATGTTGAAGATGATTTTCTTTCATAATATTTCTTTGTTTTATTAACTCTTCTAATTGTTTAATTCTTTTAAAATTATCAGCTCTAATTTTATCCATTTTTAAAATATAATATTTGAATTTTGTGGTAACATTGGAATACAACAAAAACATTTTACTGAACAAATTATTTTTTTATTGCATTGTTGTCTGACATCTTTTCGTTTAAAGTTTTCTCGTTTTAAGTTTTGTTTAATAAAGTTTTGTTTAATAAAGTTTTGCTTAAATTTTCGCTTAAAGTTTTTAGCTCTTCTAAAAAAATTTTATCATTTTCTTCATTAGAAATTTTACCATCACTCGAAATTTTGCCATCCTGTTTATTCTTATCATCAACTTTTTCTGACTGTAATTGAAATGATATTTGATTTACTTCATCAGCTATTTGATCAAATTTTTCAATCTCATCTAACGTAATAACATTATCATCACATACTCTTTGAAAGTAGTAATGCAATTTGTCATAGACTTCTTTAATATGTAAATGCTTAGTTTTTAATGATTTTCGTTTCTTAGTTATTAAAGATTTATCTAGCATTGTAACAAGTGAAGTTGCAAAAACACCCGTACCTGTTAAAGCTGTAGCAACAACAGGAATTACTAAAACACCTGAAGATATAACAATTGTTAAAGCACCTAAACTTATTGTTAAGAATATGCCAATTCCTTGTGTTACATTCTTAACTTTAGTCCATCTCTTTCTTAATTTTTTATAATGCTCTAATCTTAATAATAATTGAGATTCCTTATCTTTCATATAACGTACTCTATCTTTGTGTTTTTCTTTATTCATTTTTTCAATGTCCATTAAAGTAGAACTACGTTCATATGATAACGAAGGATATATTCTTGCGGTTTCTTCCATTTTTAAAGAAATATTATTAGTCACATGATATATTTTAAAAAACTTGAAAGATGGATAAAATTCATGAATTTGAAATTCTCAACTTTTATGATTTTCGGTGTCCTGGAACGGTCATGATTTACAAGGTAAAAATTGTAATTCTCAAATTTGAGATTCTTTACTTTTCTGATTTTCGGTGTCCTGGAACGGTCATGATTTAAGCGAGAAAATTGTAATTCACAAATTTTGAGATTCTTTACTTTTATGATTTTTTCGGTGTCCTGGAACGGTCATGATTTTAAGGGTGAAAATTGTAATTCACAAATTTGAGATTTTGAAAAATTTGAAAATTGGGTATTTTTAAAAACGCCCAAATTTATGAATTTAGGTCTTCATAACCTGAAAAAGGGTTCAAATTCATAAATTTATGTCGTTTTTAAAAATGCCATTTTTTGAAAAAATGGTACTTTTTGAATGATCTAAATTCATCTATTTAGGTCTTAAAAACCTGAAAAAGGGTTCAAATTCATGAATTTATGTCGTTTTTAAAGATACTATTTTTTTGAATTTTATGGTGTCCTGGAACGGTCTTTTGCCCATTACTAATGACAGACAATGTTCAGGTACCGGTAACTTGTCAATGTACTTTGCAAATATTCATGTTTATTATCATTTCTCTTTACATATTAAAATATTTTCACAAAGTAGCTCACAAGATGCAGCTCTAGGAGAAGAATCTGTAATTCTTTCATGTTTCTTTGGATCTAGCAACATTGACCTAGACCAGTAGTTGAAATGACCAACAACAAACAGCTGTTGTCCATTCTAGTCTCAGTAATTTAAGCAAAGTGAAAAGTCGGATTTCTGTGGCTACCGGCTTGATTGATATCAAATTTGATGCATTCCGTTTTTCATTGATATAATTTCATCTTCATCCCTAATGATGATAACAAAATGAATGATAATCATTTTTTCTTCATATGAATTTAAATGTTAATCTAAATAGTTTACAGTCGCAAACTGTTTTTGCGAAGGAGCGATATTACTCACAATTTTAGCATGATGAGCCACCTCCTGTTATCGGCAAATAGTTTTTAACTTTTTGACCATAGTTGAAGAATTTAACCACTTACACATGCAGTCATAAGAAACTTGTGATTGAAAATATTAGTGAAAATGTCCGATGAAACTAAAATTTAAGAGTTAAAAACAAATAATTCGCAATTTCGTTTTTATCATTATCTTCGTATGCATTAAATCTACTCGTGTTTTAGGCAGTCAACAATTTTTGAAATTTATCATCTTGATCTTGTAGATGCTCTTGCTGATTACTAGTTGCCTACGCATTACAGCGCGTCGATTTGCTAATATTTTGAAGAGCATGTTCAAAGACATTCACGCATTAAGCTCCCCAATTCGCAGCCAAATTCAATAGGTGTAATTTGAACATTAAAGCACTCTTTCGAATTGCTCAAACGGTTTTGTAATTTTGCGTTTGTTACAGAGCGGTAGCTACTTCATAAAGTAACCACATATTCTAGGTTTATTCATGGTGTTAGATTTGAGATAAACAAGTGAAAATATTCATGCAGGAAAGTGCACGCATCATCTTCACCAAATTTTGTGTCGAAGTTGATTTAAAATACGAAACCTGAAAATCTGTTATGGCAATAGTAACATTAAGCAAAAATTGATATGTAATAATTAATTGTTTTTGGATCGAATTTCGGAACTCGCAAGATTTTAACATGAAAGTTATCATCCTGGTGAGCTAAAAGTCAAAACCATGCATATGGAGCATATTGGAGTATGTATCCATCCAATGATGTTATACAATTATTGTGTTGAGTGTTGGCATTAGCTGCACAGACGTCAAACGTGAGAGAGAGAACATCGTTGTTTGTTTAGGCACGGACAGAGGAATGGCGAAGCAAGATTTATTGGTGGCAAGCGTCTGTCGGAAGACAAGGAAAGACATGAGTTGGTGATCAACAAGTTTTTTGGTTTTGAGCTTTCTTGTTGCTCAAGAAGTTGATGTCAAATGTTGCCTCAAGTGGAACCTAGTGTCTTCTGAAACAGAAAGAAGTAGGAAAGAGATGAGTGAGTGATTGAGAATACATTCACATACGTAGGATAATTGAAAATTTAGGGGAGGCACGCTATATATCCTATACTCGTATATCCTCCTAAATGTGCTAGTAACAGTCACTGATCCGACGATCTATCTCATTTGGTTTTTCTGTCATTTAGATTATCCTGTACCTCGGTGTGGACTACAAAAACACACGCAAAAATAGAAATTGTGACAACTCCAAAAGAAGACATCGTCTTATTATGCTTAGACGGTAACTGAGAATGGGTGTGAGAACAAAAACGACATTACATATAGTTGATATTGTACGAGGAGTGTCAGATTGGTTTTTCAAACAAGAAAACATTAAGTAGTTCATCAAGAAACATGTTACGAGTAATATCGTAAATAGCTGCAAAACCTGCATAGAATTTTTACATTTCGTGTTTTTAGAATCACTAGGTTGTTGAATTTTTTGTTTCAAATATAGGATGAACGCAAGCTCCTAAAGGTAAGTATTTTCCGTCGCCGCTGAATACATGAACATGCTTTGTACGCTTCCTAGTTCAATGTTGTGAAAAATGTGGTTTGTTTCACCGTAGATAGATGTTTCTGTGTTGTCAAGCCTGGAATAAACATGTCCACGTAACTTTTGCTTTAGATATAAATTAGTCGCTTATCGTTGAATAAAAATTACAAAATCGTTTTTTAATAAAAGTGTTTATGCTATCTCACTTTTCCCTATACAAGAATGCTAACTTCATTGATGGGCAGTGCAGTTAAACTACCTACAAAATTTCGACTCTTTTATGTTTACATTTCTGTGTTTATTGAATGATCTTCCGTATAGTCAGTAAATGTCAGTTCATTCATGTTATGTCGGCAATGGATGAATGTTGATTCTTAAAATAATTATGAATTACCTTTCAGCTATCGGATGTTTGAATAGTCGCTTTATTTACTTTGGCAAAAGCGATAAGTATTCCACTTCAGTCCAATCAAAAAGGCTTTTCTTATGAATTTCGGATGTTGCACTGAAAATTCATACAGTTGAAAAGTGCATCGGTAGACATCACCAACTTAAATCAGTGCTTCATCGCATTTTTCTTTCGAAATGCAAATTTCGAACATCGGCTTTCTATTATGTCATATTCTGTTTCAGCATTTCTTTATATTGATAGGAAACGCATTCTAAAAATCATTCGACGTTTGTAAAATGCAAAAATTTCTTTCGATTTTGAATGTGATTTTAGTATCATCCCATCGTAATAAAGTTCAGCCTTTGGACATTATTCATTTTTTGTATAAAATTTGACTTCATGACTTTACAAAATTCAGTGAAAACTACAAAATGCATTGCTTTATGACGATAAAGGCTAAATTATCTTTAATTCAGATTACTCTGATTACCCCGTAATTTATTATGGGTTGAAGTCTGAAAACTTAATTATAAGGGCCTGTCATACCAAGTTAATTGATGTTACATTTGAAAGATTTTCGAAAATAAAACGCCTCGTGGCGCTAAATGAACTTATGATTTTACGTGCAAAAAAAAACACCGGTATCTCTTAGCCTATAAAAATATGTAAAAATGTGATAATTGTGTAGGAGACAGGTGATTCATCACGCGGTCACAGCCTCAATGTGCATTACAATTTTGCTGCATCGATCTGCATTTCGGTTCGGTGATCGGATATCGAGACAATATTGAACGATGTACGTTCGCCGTATTAACATGCACTCTCTGCACCACTGATTTGGATTGTCCTTAATCGGACGAACGCTCCAGAAGTGGAACATTGTTTTGGATTGCTGATGAGAGTATACTATTTATTGCTCTCCTTTCTTTTTTGCATTTGGGCACATTTTGACCCTTGGTGAATATATATCGAGTAGGATTTTTCTTTTTGACTTTGTGACGTCAGTCCGGATACCATCAAGTTAGGGCCATTTCTTGATTTTTAGAATTTTATATTTTTCTAGTTTTTTGTACGAAGTAAACTTTCGAATTATGCTGTAAGTTATTGTGCCAGTGCTCTGTGTTAGCCTAAACGATCATTGAAAGAAATATGAAGTTTGTCTAAATCGTTTAAGGATAATGTTCCACTTCTGTAGCATTTGTCCAGTAAAGGCTGCTTTTCGTGATATTTCATTGAATAGTTTCTATTTTGCTTAGTCGATTCAGTGTGATAAAAAGCCTTTTTGGTGTGTTACAGCAGGTTATAATGTACCTAATGAAATGATAGACAATAAATGGTTATAATCGAAGCATACTATACACGACATAATACATGTATTCACTACTAAATAGCGATATACAACAAATTTGAACGAACTGTCAAATGTTTAATGCTGTATGATAAATAACAAAACAATATTCATGTAGCGGCTTTCCGCATTTGTTATACAGCTTTTTGGTATGCCTCTGGCACTGCGCACACCGGAGATGTTTATTGCTAATGCTGATGTAGTGTCCTGTGTCATTGAATCTTCCGCTGGCCACAGCTGAAGTCGCATTACCTTGATGACATCAGGCACATTGAGACCTCGCGAATGAAATCGAGATAGCTGATACTGTCATCAGAATTTGGTAGCTGGTGAACTCTACACTATTCGATGAGACAGTTGTTGATTACATTGACCCATAATGGCTACCACCATTTTTTTTACGAAAAATCTTAGGTCTATAGCTTCCCAATAAACGGTTATAAGAATGTTTCAATTCATGCTTGATAACATTTTCGTGTGACAGTTTGTGTGGAGAAGAATTCCATTTTTAGCATCAATTACCATGTGATAAGGTGAGACCATAGATGTCGGATTGTTAGATATCTATGTTATCTAGAGCGGACATAAAATATCTCCAACATATATTCACAACGGAGACAAAATGAACTGAAAGCAGAGTCATTTGTGAATGTGTCATTTAGAATGTTTGTGGTTTGCAATTCTGCCTGTGGATCCATCAGACGGAAAACTTTCAATACTTGATAATTACTTAACAGTACATTGAACATGTGTAACATGTCTCATTGACATTATGTCATTGCATAAATGAATTGTACCTGAAGTGATTTTAACTGGAGTGACAATTGTGGACGATAAGTCATGAAAAGTCTACCAAATAGAACAGACAATTCTTGATAAACTGGTAAACAAGTGGATGTTTTATAGAATGATGTTGGTAACTTGATAAGATGAAAGATAATTCATTCGAAACGATTGTCAATTTATGAAACTCGATAACATGGCCAAACAATAAAGATGAAATCACAAAATCGCCTGTAGAATCGTCTGGAAGTATTCTGGAATATCACTCTGCTCAGGATCGTTTGCAATGGATTATGAAGATCAATCATGCAAAAGATGGAAACATGAATCATAAGTGTGGGTGCAAGATCAATTTTTATAATTTTCCTTTATGTCGTCTACAGGCTTTGCTAACGGTCCAATTTCATTCATATGTCTCATGTGGATCTTATTCTGCGTGAAAAATGTAGGTTATACGGCATTTACATCAGAAGTTATCTCAAATTAAGGACAGAGAAGTCCTGAACTAGACCCTATGTCAGAGTTCAGACTGGTGCCATCATAGAAATAGATTGTTGTTTATCTGTAGTTGACTAGAATGGACTCAAGCATGAATATTGAGTTGTTTTCCTGTTATAGATAAAAAAGTAGTAGATAATTTGATCTTCATTTAGCAATGTTAAACAAAATCATACCTCACTCTTATAAAATTACATTTGTTTCCTTTGTTATGTAATATGTTGTTCTACAAGCCAAAAGCTATCAAGCAAAACAAAAATAAAGAAAATCGGTCAATCAGAGCCAGTATAGCACCATTATTCATCAACAATAATGTAACTGCTACATGTGATTAACTGGACTTCATGTTCCATAGCTTCCTGACTTCGTTGCGGTGGTGTTGGCAGCACTCCTGATTGCTTTCAGCTAGAAATCTATCTCTTACCGGTTGAAAACAATACAAAGCACAAATGAACAATAACGAGATCGCATTCACAAAAGGCAAAGTGTCAGCCTTGCTAGAACTAGAGTTTTCTTTGCGAGCTACAAGCAAGCGATTATATGTCCCTTACACAAATGTGCATCGATGGCATAATGATGATTTTCGACTCTGTCGTAAAGAGGGCTCTGGCCGTCCACGCAAAACATCCAAACGTAGAGACCGCCTAATTTTGAGATTTGTTAAAGTTGATCCAAGTCTCTCGTTAACTGAGATGGCTGCACTATACTCGTCTATTTCTAAGTCCACTATTCGTAGAAGACTTATTGAGTCGAATTTCAAGAGCTGTAAGAGGCCCTCTCAGATCGAATTATCAGATCAGCATACAAAAAGACGTCTCAGATGGGCAATGAGTCATTGTCACTGGCGAAATCAATGGGATCGGGTTGTCTGGTCTGATGAGGCATCAGTCCGTCTGAAGGATAGTGATGGTCGATTGAGATTATGGATAAAATCTGATCAGGAAATTCCGAGACATTTACATCGTCCCCGGGTACAAGGTGGTGCGACTTTACCGATTTGGGCTGTCATTTGGACCAATGGCCGCTCTGAACTTCACATACAGCAAGGAACCATGAATTCTGAACGCTATGTGAATGTTTTACGAATGAACATTGGCCAAATGACAGATCAACTTGGTGATCCATCGACTTGGTTATTTATGGATGATAATGCTACGTGTCACAGGAGTAGTAGAGTCAACTTATGCAAGTCTCAATTAGGGCTTAGGACATTATCTTAGCCAGCTCGTTCTCCTGATCTGAATCCCATAGAAAATGTATGGAGTATTCTAAAACGTAACGTTCGTCGTTCACTGCTACCTAGAGATGGCGTATCACAACTTACGTCACTGTTAAAAAGAGAGTGGAGAAAGTTGGATCAGTCAAAAATCAACGATATCATCGAATCAATGCCTAGACAAATTGGAAATGTCATTGACAATAAGGGAAGGGCCACAAAATATTAGCCTCTTAAGAACTGTTACTGTATCATAGCTTATCAGATTATATAAGGACATTTAAATATATTGGAGACATGAAATAACATGAAAAATGCTTTCTGCATTATACTTATGTTTTATTTAGTCAAATTTTAAGATGATCCACTTTTTATGAAACGCACTGTAGAACATCAGCAATTTGATTTAGCGCCGTCAATTTGCAACTCGAGGTACAATTCTCTCGCTACGCGTAGAACAATTCTCGGTGATGACGTCAGCTGTGATACGGAGACAATAAGGTACGGCAGACATAAACAGCGCTACCTGCAGCACTGAGGTCTCAGCCGTCTCAGTTAAGTCGCGCTTGCTCTGAACATTTTTCCGATAGCGGCAAGAAATCAAATCAAGAAGCACGATCTGTTCAAAAGGGTTAAAAGCAACGTCAGGAAATCATAAGGCCTCAGCCACCCTGAAAGCAAAGCAAACACGAGTGTCCCAAGCGTCTCGAGCAAACGTATCTTAGTAAGCTATCAATCGCTCTGGTTTGCTTTGCTCGCAGTCTGGCAGTCTACAACTGCTGCAATGATGACTTTATATTTGCTGCAAAACGCTTTGCTCGGAAACGCTTGGAAAAGCTCGCAGTGTGGCTGAGGCCTAAAAGATGGAGCTTTTCTGATGTTGAACTAGGATCGAAAAGGGTCTGACTGTAAAGCTTGCACTGAGAAGTCGCGCATTAGAAAAATTGCATGCCATGAATAATTGAACATGTACGTTTCTTGTCCACGTAATCGTGGGTATTAGCATGAGAGCTGATGCTTGGGTATCGTCATTTGTTAAAAATAGTTGCGTTTCGAACATTCTTCAATACGTCAAAGAACGGTGTTCTAGCGCTACCAATATGGAAGCTTGTATAAATATTCTCCAAAAGAAACTTTGCGATAATGGCTTCAAATGCCATCATGGTACAAATATTTCTCCTAACAGCTTTAACAATTTTTTACTCGCAATGATAATGACCACTACCTCAAAGCTAATTATATCAGCGATAGTTCTACGCGCAAAATAAAAAAAAACTCGCAAAAAGTACAGTGTCCGTGTCAACATATCAACAAACCCGGCAACTGCGTGATATTTTTTCCAGAAACCGAACTGGTAGTACTTGCGATTGTGACATTTGTCGCATCAATGCAAATGAAGAACAAATTTTTAGCATCATCAGGAAAAACAAGACACAGATCAGATCATCATTATCATCCCACACTCTAAACAGCTTCCTAATTTGCGGAACGAATACCTTTGATGATCTGATCTGTCATGAGCTGAAACCAAGAGAAACCTTGCTGGAACAAGCTAAAAGTGCAACATAGGAGTATAATAAAAAACACAAAAAATGACATTTATTCACCATGTATTTTCGATGATTATAGGATCATTTGTATATCGAAGTTTTACTTTACTTTTCGTGGTCACAACACGACTGTTTTTTCATTTGGATGACGCGGTTATCAGTGGTGTGTTGGTAAGTAGAGAAATAGGACTGTGTAATTGCATTCTTAGATTTAAAGATTAGAAACTACAAGTTATACATGCAGAAAGTTGCAGGCTGATTGAAGAAGAAGGAGAACCATGTGTTAGGGCAAAGTCAACTAAAGTATTGAATTTACTCGAAATTGATCATTTTTTGCGTAATAGCTTTACAGGTATGTGCAATATATAGCTAGAAATTTTATTTTAGGCCTATGCATATGCCTATTTATGGGGGATCGCTTTCGAGCATCTGATCAAAATTTAGCTTCACGAGCAGGCTAAAATCATAGGTTAAAATGAACTCAGTGTATATTGTGCATCATCAAATTATACCCTTTACATGTTAACACTACGTACGAGAATGCTTGTAGACTAGGACAAAATTCACCTTCATTTCGTGCTGTCCATGTTTTGATTCATAAATGACTGCTTTCCCGTTGGCCTTCACTGTACTTCGGTACTTCTATTCTTACCCCCCCCCCACATTTCTGTTGTTGACATCCGAAAGTGTTGCATCGTCAACGATCTTTTCTTGCTCCTACTTGTTCTCACTAACGTGGCATAGCGTTGAGTGTGTAAAACTCCTCTTCTCTGACTTGTAGAACATTTACAGCCTCAGAATTAGACAACTGCCCGTCATTTGTCTGTAGACAACAATCACAGGAAGTTCATGATCACAGCTGTACCTTGTATTCTGACTGAGTATCCAAGGGACCAATCATTCATCCCAGGGTTCAAGTAAGACTTCTGAGTGGTGCTGTAGTGTCGCTCAATGACAGATCGCCACATGTGCGAGTACGTTGTGACAACAATCACCAGCGACATGCAGATATTCTAATTTTTATTGATTCCAAATCAAATATCAAAACGAAACTTTTTATTGATACGAAGTGTCAAGAAATATCTCCCCACAGACCTCTACCATAATAAGTCTGTGTGAAAGGGATAAGTCTATATCAATGACCGTCGTATGAATTAGCGTATTTCTGATTATCATTCATCGAATGAGCAATGAGATGCATGGAACATGTACGATGCGAAAGTAGATTGAACGGCTAAATACTTTAGATATGAAGCATGTATATTGTCAAGATATTTTTATCAATTACATATTTCGAAAATATTTAGGCTATGATCAATCTTTACCAGATATTTACCATTCTAATCTCTACCAGAGGATTTTTTCTACGAAAGACCAACAAAATCAAACGAAACAAACAAAACGAAGGTCAGCTGGCATTGCAAGAAAATTTTCAAGATTAATGATGCCTCTGAATACCTGACTTCTTCAGTAGCTGTATCTCTGAAATCAAGGTCACACATCATTGGGCATCGTCAGACATAGCGACCCAGAATTGAGCAGACACAATTGTACTCAAACAACTTCTCTCCACCAACCAACATCTTTCAGTAGAGAGCAGCAATTGTTTTCGAGCCTTTAATTTGTGTGAATTCCACCCCCTTTCGAAACGGTATGAGGCTTGTGAAAGTCAATGGTGTTGCATATTTTGACTGTGTGCATCCATCACCCCTTTCAGTGACACTGACTCAATCATTCTTCATGAATGATAAGAATACGAATAAATGAAGTTTACGGTATTTGAGATTGTCAAATCTATCATGGGTCAAACTGGTTGGAAGTGGGTCAACGAAGTCTGACCCACGACCCACCTGACCCACCAACGTTTCGGAAAAACATGACCCACGTGACCCACGCGATTTTGTGACCCACTTGACCGATGACCCACGACCCGCTTCCAACTCAGCCCCTGATTGCTAGGTTAGGTAAGTATGAATTATTAAATGGCAATATAGCTTTTGTAAGGGAGTATGTTGAATCGAGAAGGTAAGACGTATTTCAGTGTTGTCCAGGCAACGGCATAGATTTTAAATTAAGTTCGCTAGCATGATGTAGAGCTAGCTTTTCAATTAGCATTTTGACATTCAATGTGACTGATACAATTGCATATTCGATTGAAGAAAGGCTAGTTGCCAGTGTTTGGGTTCACGAAAGACCTCACACCGGGCTAACCATGTCAGAGATAATTTTAATATTTTCACAAAAATTTGAAAAGGCTGCGCCACGCAAAGCGACATTGCTTGACTGGGAAAAACAACCATTCGAGCTTGGGTCAGTCTTGGATAGACCCAGAAGTGGAAGGCGAGTATCTCGTGGTGAGAATTGCGTGGAGACTGCGGCTTCTGTTGTTCGATCTCCTCAGAAATCCATCAGGGAAAGAACAGCAGAGTTGGCGGTTCCAAGATCAACGTTGCATGATCACATATGCAAAGATCTTGATCTCAAACCATATCATCCAAAGTTTAAGAATGAACTCATAGACGTTGATTATGACCGTCGACTTGCTGCCTGTCTGGAGCAAATGAACACCTTTCCTGACAATGAATCTCGCTCCAAAGTGTTATTCAGTGATGAATGTGCAATCTATCGAAGTTCTCGTAACCGCAATGTTGTGCTCTGGTCAAAAGAAAAACCTCACTTCTCTTTAGCCCTGGAACAAAATCCCCCACATGTGATGTTGTGGGCTGGAATGACTTTGATAGGCCCTTATTTTTTTACTTCCTCTGTTAATGCCAAGACTTACGCCGAAATGCTGGAAAACTATTTAATACCACAGTTGAGAGACAGAGGATTATTGAACGAAGTGTGGTTCCAGCAAGATGGCGATCCACCTCATTATGCTGTGTCAGTTCTAGAAATTCTGAACAAAAAATTTCCTTTGCGTTGGATAGGCCGTAGCTTGCCGGCGTTTCCGTCACCTTTGATATGGCCACCTCGAAGTCCAGATCTTACAACTCCGGACAATGCCTTGTGGTGGATTATCAAGAATCAAGTGTCTGCTCGTCGTTATTCCAGCACTGAAGATCTTCGAAAAGCAGGGGAAGATGCTTTCTCGACAGTCAGTCCTGAGATGCTACAGCGGATGTCTGAGAGAACATGGAGACGCATCCGATTCTGCTTTGAGCATAACGGTGTGAGCACACCGATAATCTTGACGTGTAATCGTCTTTCTATACGTATATAATGCATGTTGAATTAAATTCTATCTGCTTCTTATAAATCGCATTTGCTTTCTGTCAAAACTAAGCAGGGGTACGGTGACTTCGTGGACAGTCTACATTAGAAGACGAGACGACCTGTCGGCAAAATTTTGAACCTCATCTTTAGGAACAAATTTTACGCAGCAATGTTGAACCCATGAAGGTAAAGAATTTTTTCTTTATAACCAAAAGAAAGATGAGATCAACACGATTGTAATGGCACCACTCTCAACCTCGTGCGATGCCTAAAACGCCCGCAAATTGCATTTGAAAAATAATTCAACAGAAACGTGTTTTTTAAAAACAATTCAGGAATGAAATGGTTAAGTGGACACCGAGGAGGCTGTCACTGTCTCGTAACGCGTGTTAATGTGTTGATTTCTGATTGACTGAGCGCTGGAAAGAGGACAAAGTAGTTAGTAATGCGACATCTTGAATATCTTTGGATGCCTTTCCAATTGCTTTCAATCAAAGCACGGAATGTCATTTCAGACATGTCAACTCACGTAATGGCGGACATACATGTTCGAAAATCATCAAAATCTGTTTCACCACATCAATCAAAGTCAAAAACTGAATCACCGTCAACAGAAACAGAGTTATACACGAGAATCTAAATCGCTGATAATCGTGATAAATGATTCTAATAGCAAGGAAAACTAGGGTATAAAAATGTCTAATCTTCGATCTCGAAAGCCAACCCAAAGGTGTCAAATTTATATATTTTCAAAGCAATGACATTTCAAGCAATGAACTTAGTAATCAATCACTCTGTCCTATTCATGAAAAGAATGATGGATGAAAGATAATATCTAGGGAACTGCAATTCGACAAATTTAGAGTCGAATCGAATCTTGAATCGAACCGCAGAGAACTTGGATAGGCCTGCTCAAACTTGCTTTCATGTGCTATTTACTTAGCTGGCTATACCGTTAGCCATTATGAAAATGGGCCTACCAAATAGGACAAAAAGTGCGTAAATTTACATTGCTATTGAAAGACAGCTTGATATAATCATAAAAAACAAGCGGTCAAATTAGTGTATTTGTTATTTTCAGATATCAAAATGTATCACTCTTTATAGCTGCAATCTATTTCGAATGACATATTGAGGCTAGATTGTGGATGTTGATTTGGCATGTGATTTTCCATTGACCTTGTTTAGCCAATTAGGTAGCTTGATGATAGGGTTTGTAACCTCAAGCATGTCCGTACGATTAATTTCATTTGAGATACAGATGATTAAGGATAAGAGGATAATTTCTCTTCCTTAAAATCTTGGACTAAATCTCAAGAGAAAGGTCATTCTAGTCTGTGCATTAAATCATCTCATCACTAAAAATGAGGAAATTTCATTGTCTTTTTTCAATAGTCAAAATTTGGTGAAGAAAGATTTTTCCCGGTTGAGATTTGGCCATTCGAGATGGAATGCTCCCCTTTCTGTGAAGCATCTGCACCTCAAAGATTAAGTCGATCGGGTGGTTTAAAAGTTACAGAGGTCAAGTGCAAAACGTCTGCATAATGTAAGAAATTCCGAGTTTTCCGATGTTTTTATGACTTTTGAGGGGTTTCATTAAAAGATTTCTGAGGAGTCGTCAAAATATCTGATGACAGACTGATGCATATAACGATGTTTTTATTGAGAAGTATACTGTTAAAGTTTTGCTTCCTTGCGTCATATGCTACTTTAAGCAAGAGTTCCCGTTTTAAGATATGCATGTAGCATAGATCATTGCTTTATGCTCAAACCGCGTGTAGTGGGCCTAAAAGTTTCTTACGAAAGAGAGTCTGAAAAGCTCGTCTTATAGCCATAGTAGGATATAAGCTTTCGACCCTGCTAATGGGACACTTTCAATTCTGCTTTAAATCAGTAATTGCATATCGGTCCCGGACTCCATCAGAAAGATCAACCGAGCCCGAGGTATGAACTGGTACTACAAGGCATTGCAGTTTACTGCAAGAGCATGCATATGTATGTACTTCACATGGCACATGGGTGTGCCATGTGAATATTGACGTATCAATGCAAAAACCCATTATTTAACTTTATTAATACTCGTGCGCACGCTCAATTTTTTATTGCTGTGACTTAACAATGCAAGAAGCTTTTGACAATAATCCTAATGGAACGTGTTACAACTAGCATGGCTCTACGCATCATGAATAGATCTACAGAAAAATAAAATGTCTGTAATTACTTTAAGGCTCTAATATTCTTGATAGCTGCTCCTTTAAGATACTCTTAGTTTTATGGCATAGCAGTGATATGCATGTACAGTATGATAACGCATACGTGGCACACACTGGTGCATCAGAATAAAGACAATAACAAAACCCAAGATCGGAACTTGGTTGTGGATGCGAAAATTTCTGATGGCACAATGAATGCACAAATTCGTATAGACAAGTGATATGTTATAGCCTGTAGATCACAAAAATATTGACTGCTGGTTGTGTAGGTCTAAATGAGCGGACCGGTACTGTCCTGGTTCTGAATGTCCACGATTAAACGTATTGGGCCGCTCTTGAAAATTCAGACCCATTTATAGGTTTGTATACAGATGCTTAAAAAATGAGAAAACCTTGATTTTGCTGTAAAAATATTCTGTATTTATCGCTTTATTTTCATTAAATAAAGCCAAGACATAAAGTGAGTTATGGATTGCGCGTCGCGATGGTACTGTGTGTTATTCCTAGTTTAGGTCACATTGTGTGAAAATAATGTAAACTCGACTAATGTTTGTTTCATTGCCCTCATCAGTGAGTACGCACTTATATTAAACGCGAAATAGAAAAGGACAAAATTGATCATAATATATTTATGCATCATTCCTGTCGCTACCGGACCAGGATTTCACCACAAAGACTTCTTGAGGAATTGTCATCGTGTCAATTTAAAAAGTCAGTAAATCATTGTCTTGAGAAAGCTAGGTGATTTAAAATTCTTGGCGCATATGCAGATTCATAAAAGATCCGTTAGGCCTAGCATTGTGCTGATTGCAATTAAGCTAGCAATTTCCTCTGTGCTAGCAATTAACTTCTTGAGCCCCTATGCCAGATCTGTTCCAGCTTCCTATGAAGTGGAGAGCACGTCATGCTGACGCAGCAGCAATGGTTCAACTGTTGAAATGGAAATACATATAGTCCGGGAGCTACTGACACCTTCCTAGATTCGCGCACAAAGCGCTTAATAGCATGGATTTGTAGATCTTGAAATGCTGAATACAAAAATCAAGTTCTTGAGTGTCACAGTCAGTCGCTTTCGGTTATAGGTAAGGTTAAAGGATTCCTATTGGAATCCAATGGTAAAATTCAGGAAATATCTATGGATTGTAAAACACTTGGCAATTTTCGTACATTTTCTTTTGCAGAAAAGAAGCTATTTATCAGAATGCCATGAAATTTGAAACATGATTGAGTTCAGAACATCAACTTCGATATAAAAGTTGAAGTGAGTCTTATGATTCAGCATTTGATGTATGAGAGCCTCTACAAAATGAGTAGAATCGCCAAAATTAAGTCAAAAAAAGTCAAAACATGAAATTTACGCATTTTGTAGAGGCTCTCATACATCAAATACTGAATCATGTGACTCACTTCAACTTTTATATCGAAGTTGATGTTCTGAACTCAATCATGTTTCAAATTTCATGGCATTCTGATAAATAGCTTCTTTTCTGCAAAAGAAAATGTACGAAAATTGCCAAGTGTTTTACAATCCATAGATATTTCTTGAATTTTACCATTGGATTTCAATGTGAATCCTTTAACCTTACCTATAACCGAAAGTGACTGGCTGTGACACTTAAGAATTTGATTTTTGTATTCAGCGTTTCAAGATCTATAAAACCATGCTATTAAGCGGTTTGTGCGCGAATTTAGGAAGAAAGTGTCAGTAGCTCCCGAACCAATATAGCAATGACTTATTCCAAACTTGGGTTGGACAGTAGGCAGTAACCTAGTTGATTGCTGTACTCACATGACGTCAACAGGTCTGCAGAGGCTAATGTCAAAAATTGAGGAATTTCGGATAGGATTGAACTCTATAGTTAATACTTTCTTCTCTCATAGAAATTTTGCATTCTACAAATGTACAAGTATATACTCAAACTTTTTTGCTTAATAGAGAATTCTATTTTCTGCGGCTTGGATTCAAACATATTTTCTATTTATTTTCAAATGCATACTTTCTGTTCATTAGATTTTTGTGCTTTTCATCTGATCCCACACCAATGTCAAAGTAATGAAAATGTGAAACCTTTAATATTTTTGTGTGACATTTAATAGATTCTACTATCCTAATGGATAGATAGATTGATAACCGACATTATACATGTACTTGTATGTTTGTAAGTAACTATATTTTGTTTACTGACAAATCATTAAATCGTTCGTTACACCATGTGTCCGCGATCTGCACTTTCATTCAGCACAATTCACATTCGGCACGTCTCTCAACTCATAACTGACTGTAATATAAGCACATTTTCATGACATGTTTTCCTTGCAGTTCCTAACTGCACTTGAAAACTCATTTTGATTATGATCACTGTTATTCATTTCCTACATGTGTAGTTATTGAGGATGCACATCCTGATATAAAAAAAAGTATTTTTCTTACTCTATTCTTCCGCATGCAAGCCATGAAGTCATAGTTGGGATGCAAGCACCTTCATAGACCAGAATTTCACATCAAAGGTAGGGTTAGTGACCGAAAGTGAGGCTGCTGGTACCTACCGAGGTAGACATAGTCCAGTTAGGTGCATCGTCTAGGCAATGTTGAAGTGTATGACCTAGGAGATCATGTGTATTTCATGTATGACACACACAGGTCGGAAAATCGAGGATTAAGTGAGGGCACTTAGAAACTGTGCTTTTAGCTGGTTTTAGTTTTGGCTGTTGTATTGAATATAGGCTCATATATCCGGCAAATTACTCGTACTGTCTGGCAAGTATAGTGTCAGTTAAGCACTTCTAACTTGGGATGCACTATGGCATGAATACTTTCAGTCCAGATGCCAGAGCAAGTTTCTGCAAGAAATGAGGCCGAAAATGAAGATTTTTCAGAATGATGTACAACCTAGGCTATTGCTGCGACGAATCTCTGCGTCTTCAAAGTTTCTCTTCTTGTCAGACAAGATCAAAGAAAGACACATGTTAATCCAATGGAACGCAGATTGAAGTTCTCGGGAGGAATGAAATTTTCTATGTTTTCATTGAATTGACATACGTTTCAATGTTAATTGGCATTGAATGTAATTAATCATAATGAAAGAAAGCAGAATATTTCTTCGACGAAGATATCTATTAAAAAATCTATTTCAGCCATAAGTTTTGAGATGGGATGTCTTCAGGTCACTTCTTATTATGGTTCATGCATGCCTGTGTCTTAACTTTCAGAAATTGCAAGCCTCTTAATGTTTGCAGACACAACCTTTTAGCCACATTTAAAAACATTCTCACATGCATCACCCATTAAGAGCGTGATAAAAGCCAGGGGCGACCGCAGAGAAACAGTGTTGGATAGTGAATTGTTATTGACAAGGTGATTTCAATGGGTGAATCTTACTGTTAAAAATTTGTTAGCCGAACAGTGTTTCTGTGCGCTCTCTCCAGATTGGTAGCATCCATAGAGAGTGCATCATTCTGTGAAAGCCTCATTTTCGGCCTCCTTCCTGGCAGAAACTCATTCTGACTGACGCACTATTAATTTGACTATTTCGTATATTCCAGATTATCTCGAATTTTTTTATCTATGTCACTTCTGACAAAATTTGAATTCAGTATCTGCTGACCATCAGAAAGTTACTATCATGTTTCCATGATTTCTTTGAAGTTTTGTAAGCAATTTCAGGATCCTCTTGAAAAATCACTGCTTTCAAACTTATTGATCTGCTTGATCGGACATTGATCTAAAATGTTGATAAACAATGGCGAAGATCTATAGTCTTAAACGCCCTGGAGTTGTTTGGGAGAAAATTCTTTTCTCAATTCACTTTATGAAACAAAGAACTTGAAGCTTCGATTTTTAAACACTATTTTCTATTTCATTTATCATAGTATTCCTTTAGCGTGGGTATGACTCTAAAGACAATTTTGATATGACTCTTTTTTCCTAAAGACAAAGTTGTTTTCCACGATGAATTGCTACGAACTGTATAATCATTCCTTCACTTTCGTAAGCTTGCATATTGCAAGGGATATAAGGGAAATCGCAACTTAACCATCATTTTGAATGTCATTTTATCTGCGTTCATCTTTAAAAAATTGAACTTCTCTGAAACTCCCACTCTCTAAAGAGCGTTGCTAGCTTAACGCAAATGTCCCATTTCGTCCGCATACTGTTCGCCTACCTGAAAATATTTTACATAATCTGACTTCACATGGTTATCAATACAAATGAGAAAAAGAAATATAGAGCGCATCAATGGACAGCTACGTACACGCAAATTCAATGGGCCTGTTTTGGTGATAGATATGGCACGCAAATTGTGATTGTAGATAATGGTCAATATATGAAAATAGGTTTGTTATATATATATATGCATTACATATTGTATATATGCTTCACATTAGACGATCAGTGGCGTTGACTATGGATACATAAGCAGGCTGAGTAGAATGTGTTAAGGGTAGCATATCAATCTCTCAATTTACTAACATACACTTACACTGTGTATATGCAGTACAAATATTTTTGTATGATGTCTTTCTATCTAGGAATCTGTTGTATGCCCGACCGTGTGGATACAGCCATGAAGTACTGCAATTTAGTTATATTTGCAGCAGAAATTGGGATATTCATTTTTGCAATCGTAAAACATTCTAAGTAAGTAGATGTGGTAATAGTGCAGCATTTACAACTGTTTCTCAACGTTTAATGTGTTGGGGCTCAGTTTCTCAGTGAACAGTATTCATGAACCAATGAACAATTCATGGTTCAGTTTTTGAATCAGATGACCAAATCAAATGATCAAATTATATGAATTCGTTGAATATTGTATATTATATTCATTATATGAAGTCATATTCAATGAAATATTGAATGAACTTTGTATGTATAAAAGTTTACATAAAGCATTATGAAGCGTGTATTATGAATATTGTATCAGAAAAGTATCACGATCACTCTGTCGAAGCTATTCTTCCCTATTATTTCTAATGATTGACTTAAACCTAAAACATAAAAGTAATGAAATTTCTGACCTAATTGAATATCTTGACCATTATTTCACAGATACTTCAACTATCATGTTGCATCAATTAATTATTTTTTTTCAAATGTGTCAGTAACTGTACCTGCTTTTTGTTACTTCGTGTCTCTTGCCTTTGCAATTGTTTGCCTCTTGCAAAACGTAGGATAGATTCGGATGTTGTCACTTCCACATGCGATTGCCGCCGATAACACTTGTATCTCTTATTACAGTGCTCGACATGCGGCAAGCCCTTTTCATATTCGGAACTGGAGACTGGCAACACCGGAGGCTTGCAACCCAAATGTGTATTCTGCCGATTGGCGGATCCTACGCGCAATCTAACCGACATTTCCAAACATGTCTCTGGTCTGATGGATGGATTCGCTATCGAGGAAGAAGAAGAGGAAGAAGATTGAGATGATCAAGGGAGACTGCGAGACTAGTGAACTCATGGTTTTCATGGATATGCACATATTGTACAGCATTTATATGATGATTCAAAAATTATATCGACGAGATTTGTTATAAGATGTTCGGACCGAAATATTTCGCGACGCAATCTGCGCACCATAAAGTGAATGAAAGAACACAGCTCTACGACCAGAGACCAATTTGTTAAACTCGCGCTACCAGACATTGGGCCGATATTCATAGCTCATTGCTAGATTGATGTCAACAAATCAAGCTACACTACACAGTCAAAACTTCATAAATTAAAAATACGCAGATATAGCAGTTAGCAATTAATTCTAAGAAGAGAATGACAAATAAATATATAGAAGCAAATCATGAGCTGACTGACAAAGATGGGCGGGGTATATCGAATATATTCCGAATAATATTCGAAACATCTTTTGAGTGCCACGCTTTGAGGATATACGATTTTCACAGTTTCTCTGTCGTTTAATTATGTTTGAAGATTCTCAATCAATGCGATTATTTTTCATGCAGTCGGTACACGTGTTATCAGGGGTTAGAAAGCCGAAGACCCGATATCTGGTGGACTAGTAGAAAATCTTTGCGCTAGTAATTTTACAGCACTTCACTTCAGTGAAAAATATTTTACGATCTGTGTGCGATGCGAAGTTTAGCTTGTATTGAAAAAGGGATCCACGATATTTCACCTCTAAGTCTGTAAATAGTTTCTCTTTTTCCACAACGACTCTTGAAAAGAAATGCAGAGTCAAACCGTCCAAAAAAATCCGTCCAAACTGCAACCAGTTGTATTTTTAGAACGTTTGTAAACATGGGTCTTGCGGGCAAAGGAGAGATCAATAACGCGGCCACTGCACGAGTTAAGCAAATATCAGGAATGTTTCGAATCACTCATGACTGGAAAAATGCTTGCCATATTGCATGCACTGCTATTTGAGTGTCCTATATATTTTCTCAAGCGAGTAGTGAATGTAAATCTGAACTACAAAAATCTGTTCTAAACCTTGAATGAAATGCAGATGACTCAAGTTACAACTGATTCTGACTGTCTAAAGATTTTGTAGTAAACATTTTTTTTCGTGAGCTTTGATTTTTCATTAAATTGCCAGATTTTGCAGATTCAAACTACTGGGACTATCTTCAGATACAGGGAAATGAGTAGACATTTTCTGGAGATCATGGCGACACCGGTGAACATTTAGTTGTCGATAAGTTGGCCTCATTTTTCCATTGTAGGTCTACCATACAATAACGAGACGCGATTAATGGTGTTTTTGTGGTTATCCTATACTACATCAAGCTCTGCGAAATGGCTACACGACGCCTGAGTCAATAGCGCTTTAAGGATAAAGTTTTAATCTGATAGTTCAGTTTTATAATTATTACCGGTCAAAATCATGAAATCACAAAGACATCAAGAAAACTGTGTTACAAATGGTTATAGGCAAGCAGTTCAGTCGAATAGGCCTAGGTCATATAAATATTGAGGGAATGCATGTATGTATATGATGAAAAGCACCAAATGATGCACGAATAATGCTTTGCTGTGCCACAGAACATGCACTGTGTAGATTTAAAAACTATGTATTTGCAGTGTTTTATTACAGTATTGCCGGTCGTTTCTCAACCGCTCTATCGCAAATACTCGAAAATTTGTTGGAGGACGTTATGGGTCATTTTGACGCGAAATGTACATTATCTTTCGGTTTATTCAACCTCTTAAACTGAAATTTTTATGGAAAGCAGTAAAAGTATAGCTTTTAAGGTCAGAAACATTTGTAATTCATGCAATTTCGATTATCGACATCCAGAAATATTGCATGCTTTATAACAATCTAAACTTGGGAGGGATTGCTAGAGAGCAAGAATCTTTAAAAATCGTTCTGTTCAACATACGATAATATCTATTCAATTACTTCACATCAAGTCTTGCAAATTGAAGCTGTGTGATAAGATTTTAACGATTTGAACATGATTTGATAGACCCAGTTTAAATATGCTTTTGGGAAAATGATGCATCATTTAATTGTTCTAGAGTATGCCTAAATTTCCATCAATTTCTATTCCATGACTGGTCGCACTGTTTCATCGTAATCACCTGTAAAATTAGTCCGTGCTCAAATTATTTGTGCTGCAGCGACTTAGACAGGTAGCTCCACAGTTTTATAGGTTGTTTATTGACATACTTGTAGCCTGCTGACAAAAAAACCTTCAAGCAGTTCAATAAGATCAGTTTTTATAATTCGCTAAGCGATTGCAGATTTCATTCCCTGAACTTCATAATATAATATATATGTATAATATCATAATATATAATGAATTCATAATCTCCATCGTATAAAGGAAGCCAGCATCTAAACCACATTTTAACTCAATACATGTTGCTTCATGTCCGTGTCGTCGAACGTGCATGCAACTTTTGTGCCGCTGTATACACGAATCAGCATTTCAACGAATCTTTCTTCCTCTAGAAGAAAGCAGTATTCAATGAGCATTCAATTCTTCTCAGTAAACAATAGATAATAGGTCATCAATATTTGAATTGAGTAATTGGGGCGGATGATGTAAAAAGATATATATCGGTACTAAAAAAGAAATAATGGCCCGCTAAGTGCAAATTTTTTGTTAAACATTGACATAAGCCATTTACATGACTATGATGACTCCTACTTCTATCCTCTCCTTCTATTTCATAAAATTGTTATGATGATCGAGCACTCCTCCAGAGTGACTTCCAAACTGCTCCGAATGTGCATTTTTCTTCTACTTTACCTCCTTTTTTAAACATGACTTTGTCCAATTAATTGGAAACGAACTTTTTGAATTTACGTTGGAATCAATGCGGATGACGTGGTTCCTATTTTGAAAACAATTTTATTTCAATTGATCGAGCTGGTGGATATGCAGAGATTACTGCGTGCATGCAGTCAAAAAGTAGAAAGTAGCCAATAAAATATTATTGTCATGAAATTGATCAATCTAAAGGGAGATTGTCAGGCAAATTATCGCCGGTGATATTGCAATTTAAGTCAAAAATGTGTGTCACCACCAAAATACTGCGGAACACTGGTAACTGTTTCCACCCCAGGAAGATCAGCATTTTCTTTAGCGCAAAGCCAAACCGATCAATCAAAATCGACCAGTCGCAATCAGAAAATAGACCATATATTTTAGTCTAAGGAAACTGACCCTTTTGTGACATCCTAGCAAAGTAGTGTTCATTTATTAACTGTAAGACGACGCGATAGTCGAACAAATCAAAGAAGTGAAGGATATTGTACTGTTCTTGAAAACTTAGCACACTTCAGCATAGATAATTGATATATCGTCTTTGAAGATCATCAACACGTAAAAAATTCTCGATTACGAAAGAATCAAATTTTTCTTATGGAATGGAGTGCGCAGACTCCTTCTCCATATGTATGCAGTTGACAACTGAAAAACGATATTAAATGATGCAAAGCGCTTGAAGCTACTTCACACATGTGAGCCAGGGATAAGAGCGCGCGATGTGAGCGCGTGAAAATCAAAATGAAAATTTATGGAACAATTTGTTTTTGAATTTCGGATCAAATCGACCAAAACCGTACTAATTGCTTAATTGCAAAATTCAAGATTGACAGAAAACCATGGATCCAACTGAAATAAAATTTTGTCATGCTGCAGCTCTCTAATAATTCAGGATAAGTAACTGAAAGATTATGCTATCTAACAATTGTATACCTTTCCATATCCCATGCGCTCTGGACATGTTGTGAAAAAGGACCCCATACATCTGAGGACAGACAGTTGAACAACCTATGCAATGTGTCGACTACCTCAAAAGCTGTTTTGAGGCGTGAAGTGATAATTCGTTCTTTTGTATTTATATTCATGAAAATATTGCAAATTGGATATGCAAAGGATGTATCTCAGAAACATATAACTTAAACACGTGACGTCATAATCAATTTCGTGTATTCTAAGCACTTTCCTGTCCTCATTTCGTAAAATTTCAATTTATTGTCTTCATATTAAGTTGATCGCGGAAGTGTCAATTCCACTGTTCGAAAATCCGACAATTTGAAAAAACGTAAGAAACTATCAATTTTGATATATATAAATTGTGAACATAAAATATTTTTTACGTGTTGACTTTTTAACTACTTAAGTCTTAACGAAGTGATCATTTTTTTCAAAGAGTTTTTTCTTATTTTTCGCCGCAGGCAAATGAAAGTTTCTCTATGTCATTATATTCCAAGATTTTTACTTTTACTCGTATGTGTTACGTTCCATTTGCGTAAGACGAAAGCTTGATAAATTTTATTTAAAGCACCATATATGGCGATAGTAAAATTTGCGCGAATAGCTGCAGTGCTGGATGTGCATTTATTTCAAAATTAAAATCAGGTATTGTCTGTGCGCATTCAAAATATTTATATTCTAATGCTTGAATGTTTGCGTGGCAGATCTGTGCACAGATCAACCATACATACCGGTTTCGCTTTTAAATTTGATAATCAGTATTTTGCAAGAAAAGTGATATTTGACAGTGTAACAAACGGAGTGCAAGCATGTCATCGTAGTAGGTGATCGTTGTGGACCTCCCAAAATCTGCTGGCCTTCATCTCCTCAACACAACCTTCTGCAAGCAATTTATCTGAATTTTAAAGGAGATCTACGGACTTCCTTAGGATTGTGCTTTAGTCGAAAACACAGCTGTTGGCCGAAGAGCACTTGCCTCAAATTTAGTGCACTTATAGCACATTATTGGTTCATTATAACTCTTCCCTTAAAAATTGCAAGGTTTTTTATAAGTGCCTAATTTTCAATAAAATACTTAGGAGATGCATTAAAATGCTTCTGAAGACGTGCTTTTGATATGAAAAGAATTTTGACTCAACTTGAAAACATCCAATTGTTTCCCTTGATTGATAGATATCAGAGACTTGACAGCTAAGTGGTTGAATCATCTCGTCCGACCGCAGCAAGAGTTTTTGCAGTAAAAGAAGTTGATAGTTGGACTTTCGGAAAATGTAGTACACCCTATCCATGGCTGCTACGAATCTGCAAGAGCTGAACCAGAGCTGCGAATTTGCCGAGTTCTACCCGGTTCCGTCTCTTATCAGACAGGACAAAAAATGCACATGTAAATCCAACTGTGGATACGGGTTGAAGCTTTTGAAAACCCTATCAATGAAGTCGATGTGTCTGACTACAATGCCTCTCTCAAATCAATGCTGCCTCACTCTGGAAGAATGAAAGACTTGACCTTGACCTCTGATTAAACGTCAAGAGCGGTCACAGTATGGATTAAATTAGATGCCTCAATCAGTCCCCTAAAAGTAGAGAAAATTTTCATGGCTACCTCTGCGACTCATGCCCCAGAAAATGGCTTTAAGTATGGTAAGCAAAAGCTAAGTCATAAATTCATAATTTTTAGCATGGAATATCTTCATGTGATTTTCTATCCTGCATGTGTCTATGCCTCTGATCGCTGATGTACATGTATGAGAAAATAGTTTTAAAGACATGAAGTATTAGTTAAAATTTAATCAAGACGTTGTGTTTGACGACAAAAAGTAGCAGCAATTTGATTAAGCTAGATGTGTGTAGATTCTTAAACAAAGGTACATGACAGATAGTTCTACACTTACTGTAGTATCCTACTTCTCACATAATCACAGAAAACACAGGCAAATGTCATCAACCGAAAAACTCAGTCTGTTTCCCAATGGATATTTTTTTCTTGTCTCTTTTATCTTGGCTGACAAGAAGAGATACCGGGTAGACCTCTACAGATGCCCAGTTTCGTAGTGTAGGGTGTGCGTCATTCTGCGAAAGTCTCATTTTCGGTCTTGTGTTGGCGGTCCGACTATATGTCGAAGGGTCTAGGGTCATAGCCGTGGTAGAGAGTCAGAGTCGGACCCGAAGCCGTGGTAGCTGGACCACGACTCCAAATCCCTGATACTAACATGCAAACATGAGAATCTAAAAATTCTGATTTTAGTGCTTAACTAAGAATTTATAGAATTGTAGATACAAGAAAAAGCATTGTCTATGTATTGATAGGAATTGTAAGAATAGGAGATGCATCAGTTCAGTTTGTTCATCAATTCATGAACGGCAATTTCTTAGTTCAGATCAATGTACGTATTATCAAAGCGATGTCGACATTTCCCAAGCATTGTTAATGAAATTATGCTGTTCCTTTGATAGCATATCGGATACGAAATAACTAAATCACATTTCGCACATCAGTAAGTGGTGACTACAAATAATACTTTGAATCAGTTACTTTGATTCTATGAGGAATTATTGGAGTCCAGCTGGCGGTTTAACTATATTCGTAGGGACTATTTCAGGGTTTCGGTATCCTAAATTTGAAGAGTCCGATTACACCTAGGGTTTTGCAGGACTTTACTGCGGGCTCAATAGCTTTCCTGATTTTATTGAAGCTCCAACCAAGTTTAAGCAAGTAGATAAGCTATTATAAATAATTATTAATTATTATTCAGTTATATGCGTGCGTATTATCAATATGCAAGCAAGATGCATAATGATATGAATACAATATGTATCCATGAAAAATTAATGATTGCATTTTCAGACTTTCAATTAGCGCACGAGCGGATTTTAGAATTTCTTTCTTTCTTTAATGCACAACATAGAAAGCTTTTTATTATGTTCGTATATTCCTCATATTGTATAGCAGTTCTTATAGCAGTTCGTTATATTGTATAGCAGTTCGTTATCCATATATACAGTAGGCGCCATATTACTTGGGACACCTTCACTTTTTAAGTATTTCGGTCATATTTCCTTGGATGCACATGCATTGGAAGCAATTTCAGGCACATTTGTTCTCATGAGTGTTGAATGTATTACCAGCACATGGGCGCCAAGATATCATGTTTCACAACTTTTTGACGAAGTAAAGTGTGAAATGAGCACGCGACAAATTACTTGGGACAGATATCTATTGCGTTCCTTCTGGGGCGTCAGACATCATATCTGATTGCTGCAAGTTGTAAAAAAACACGGTCATAGAAATTTATCAAATTTGAGTTTGAATATGAATTTAATTCATAGATTTTCACACCTAGACTTGTTCAAACCACATTTCATCATTCAGTGCACTGTGAAGCACAATGCCAGGTCAAGACCTCTCAACAGAAAAGAGAACCGAAGTTATAACGTTGCTGAATCTGAAAACAATGTCTATTCGAGAAATAGCGAGAAGAACTGGAGTGAGCAAATCATCTGTGGCACCGTTGAAAACGTCTTCGACAATTAAATCTCGACGACATGGCAAATGCGGACGCAAATCATCGACAACTAAGAAACAGGACCGCCTTCTCCTTCGAAATTTACGACGAAATCCTCTTGATGACGCTCATCAACTCCATGGAGAATGGAAGAATGACGGTGTTAAGGTCTCCTTGAGGACTGTGCAAAGACGACTCAAGACATTTTATCGCTCGGTGGTTCCTAGACGTGTGCCAAAGCTTACCCCTTCAATGATGCGCAAACGACTGTCCTTCGCAAAGAAGCATGCTGAGTGGACAGTGGAACAATGGAGGCAGGTCTGCTTCAGCGACGAAACTCTCTTCGAATGTAAAGGAGCGCAACGAAGCGGAGTGTGGCATATACGAGGAACTTCAGTGCCCATCAGACAGACAGTGAAACATCCGACGAAAGTAATGGTCTGGGGAGTTATCAGTGCGAAAGGCCCAGGAAAGCTTCATATCGTCGAAGGCAATATGAACGCTTGTCAGTATCAGAAGGTTCTGGAATCACGTGCACTTCCTCAACTCCGTACATGGTTTCCCAACGGAAATGTCATCTTTATGCATGATGGGGCACCATATGTAGCAACTGATAGTAACTGAGTTTCTTCGAAGCAACAACATTGTGACATTGGATTGGCCTGGGAACTCTCCGGATTTGAACCCTATAGAGAATGTCTGGGATATCATCAAGCGGCGGATTTCATCAAAAACAACAACCACGAAGCAAGAATTAATCTCCTCTATCATACAACATCAGCACCGCGATGCAACACTGCCTAATACTCTTTCAAAACTCATCGACAGCATGCCCAAGAGAATGCAAGCAGTGATCGACGCTAAGGGTGGACATACGAAGTTTTGATTTGGAAAAATGTCTGAACAGTGAGCCTGATTTGTTTTCTGTGCATTTTGAAACCATTAATGTTAGATTTCAGCATAAAAATTGGAATCAGTATTGGAAAATCAAATAGTTCTCATAGTGTCCCAAGTAATTTGTCGTTTAGGAAATACAATGTTATGCTGAATTGATGAACATGACCTTTGAAAACGCGAATTGGACTAAGCATAAATCTAGCTAATGTCCACAACAATAAAGTAGAAATAGCCTCTTTGTAATCGATTGGTGTCCGAGTATATCATATGACAATTTTTGCAAAAATTCAGGTGTCCCAAGTAATGTGGCGCCTACTGTATGTTCCTGTGTACATGGTAAACAAAAATTAATACATTGGTATACATTGATCCGGTTACACTGTATTAGACTCTGACCTTTCGCTTTATATTATTTTTCTATCACTTTCTGCATCTCCTATCATTTGCCTTGTTCGCTATGCGCATTCATATAATATATCGAAGCGATGATTTGGTCAGCCAATATTTTTAATGAGACTCCAGCTGTTGGAATCATTAGCTTTGAAAACGCTTCTTTGCTATATTTATTTATTCAGTATGAAAAATGGTTGGTTCAATTGCATTGATGAATGAGTTTACATATGAGATGGCTGATGGTTGAGTTTATATCAACCCCACTAGAAAGAAGACAGTGCATGCGCTTGACAGTTCTTCAGCAGTCTGATCAAGAATTCCTACGTTGAGCAAAGAACAGCTATTCACTGCATTGTCTGAAAACCCATTTATTGCTGTCGTTTGTGATACGCTTAACATCATCAGCTGATAGATCCGCTAAGTATTTCTGCTCAATTGGCTGCAACACAATATTCATACTGTCTCCCATTGCGATCACATTGCCTGAAATTACAATGCAAAGATTGAAACAACTGAATTAAATGGCAAGTAGTTTATTTGTTTATCATAAATGAATTCAAACAGGCAGTGCAAAAAAACACAGATCTTTATGTATGGCAAGTTAAAGGTGTGAGGGTGCGCTTGCACGTGCAACTTTATTGCTGACACTTTCCAATCCATGACGAGTCAGAAAAGAATGGGCAAATAATGGAAACAAGGACATGCTTTTCAATAGTCACACTTCGTGCGTCATCAGACAACAGCAATTTAGTGAATGGTGATACAGAGAAATGCATTGATCTCATCAGCTTATTAATATTTGTTTAATTAATTAATTATACAGGGTGAGCATAAATTCCTTCCCTGATTACAACAATCAATTTAAAAGTGTTTTACAGGAATTTTCAGTGTTTTCTTGATATCATTCTGAAGCTTAGACGCCAAAGCTTTATCTGTGATGCATTGTATGCATCATATCGTTAATCGAGTACATGAAAAAAATACTTTTTGTATTTTTCATCTTTTCTGTCATTTCTTAAAGCAAACTTGGATTTAGAAAGGAAAAGACATCTCGTTGGCCATGAGGATTTATCCAGTAAAACATTGAACTAAAAAATCAATACACGTTACTGTCTTCGTTTGCTGTTAAAAATCAGAAATGAATGAGATGTCTATACGATCGACAATGAGTCACTAACTGATTTGCTATTCTGTTATTGTTCTCTGTTATCTCATTCCATAAAGCGACTAGCTTGCTGTCTTTCGAGTCATTCCACATTGACGGATCTGAGTGTTCATGGCTTCTATGGTAGAGAAAGCACAATACTTGTTGTGGTATCATGAAACAAAGTCACCTTTAACGGTGCAAAGAAATTTCCAAACACATTATGGCCGACCTCCTCCTGACGTGAAAAGCATCAAGAGTTGGTACGAGAAATTCAAGGAAACTGGCAGTGTTGGTGACCCCAAAAGAACTGGGAGAAGAGCTTCAAGTGAAGAACTGGTAAACTCTGTACGTAGCTCTTTTGAAAAGAGTCCTGTAAAGTCTACTCGAAGAGCTTTACGAGAACTTGGAATTCCGCAGAGCACCGTCGTCAAAATTTTGCATAAACGCTTGCAGTTCCATGCCTACAAGGTGCAAATCGTCCAAGCTCTGCAACCAAATGATCGTCCGCAACGTGCAGCTTTTGCTGAGGAAATTCTTCACAGAATTGACTTGAACAGTGACTTTCTGCAGTGTGTTGCTTTTTCTGATGAAGCCTTGTTCCACCTGTCTGGTAAGGTTAACCGGCACAACGTCAGGATTTGGGGATCTCAGAATCCGCATGCTGTGAGAGAGCACCAGAGAGACAGCGCAAAGGTCAATGTTTGGTGCTGCCTAATGCACAACAAAGTGATTGGACCTTTCTTCTTTGCGGAATCGACTATTACTGCAAACGTCTACTTGGACATGTTACAGAACTTCGCCGTTCCTCAGCTGGTGGAGTACCAACCGAATGTCATTTTTCAACAGGATGCGGCTCCTCCACACTGGGGTAAGCAGGTTCGGGATTTCTTGGATGAGACTTTCCCTAGCAGGTGGATAGGGAGAGATGGTCCTATTCCATGGCCCAGCCTGACGTAACCCCGCTTGACTTCTTCCTGTGGGGATATATGAAGGACCAAGTGTATCGCACGCCGGTCCGTGACCTTGGAACCCTAAGGAACCGGATTCGGGAGGCGATAGAGTCTGTGAATCAAGAGATGCTCGAGAGCACATGGAGAGAGATTGACTACCGTCTGGATGTGCTCCGAGCTACAAGAGGAGCTCATGTTGAGGTGTATTGATTTTTTAGTTCAATGTTTTACTGGATAAATCCTCATGGTCAACGAGATGTCTTTTCCTTTCTAAATCCAAGTTTGCTTTAAGAAATGACAGAAAAGATGAAAAATACAAAAAGTAACTTTTTCATGTACTCGATTAACGATATGATGCATAAAATGCATCACAGATAAAGCTTTGGCGTCTAAGCTTCAGAATGATATCAAGAAAACACTTTTAAATTGATTGTTGTAATCAGGGAAGGAATTTATGCTCACCCTGTATAACTAAAGCGCTTTCAAAACACTGCAAAACGCCTGCTGAAAATCGACGACTATGGCAAGAACCACACCACGACCGTCCCGGAAGATTTTGCTCTGCAGCGAACTATGTAAATAGCGCAGCTACTAAGTTCAGAGATAATTGAGTCGGAACCTTTTGCCATAGCTGTTGTCTTAACCGACACAGTTGTTGATAATTCAAGATCTCTACAAACCCTATGATCACTGCGTCATTCTCAAATCTACTAGAAACATTTTTTGCACGTCGTTCTCAATTTTTTGCACGTCGTAGCATGGTCATAGCATTAATTTGGCAAACAGGGGATTTCATGTCTTCAAAACTGGCACAGTTGTTGGCAAAACCAGCATGC
>CAJQUW010002633.1:402500-407500 GCA_907163375.1 Prostheceraeus crozeri | reverse complement strand
CGCCAATCTTCAAAATCCATGTAAGAAATGCAAAAAATCCACTACATCACAGGACGCATTGCTATGTAGAAAGTGTGACACATACTTTCACTTTGGGTGTACAGACCTCCCCGAATATGAAATAGTGAAATACTATAAAGAAAACCTGTATCATCGAAAATATGCGTGTGCAGAGTGTGTCCAACAAATCCATCTAGCTGAATTAACCTTCGTGAAAGACAGAATGGTGAAGTTTGATGGCAATGCTGCTCTCCTAGACGACTACAGAAGACGACTACAATTGAAGGACGAGGAAATCGTGGACCTGACTCAAAATCTGAGCAAGGTAATAGAGGAGAAGAATACACTCAAGGAGCAGGTTGAGACCGTCAATGAGAATACACGAGCCCTACAAAGATCGAACGATGATATGGCGCTATCTCTGACAGTCCTACAAGATCAATTGACTCAATATGAAGAAAAAGACCAACAGAATCGTCAAAATCAAAGTCAAAACCACAACGACACCGGCAGTGATGAAGACCTACGACGCATGTTCCAGAAACACAAGGATGAGACCAGCAGTGAATTGACTGTCTTGAAACATCTACTCGACGACATAAGACATTCCATGTCTGAGAAGCAATATCACCAGAAACAACATCAATTTCAACCAGTGCCACAACCAACAATTCCACCTCCAGCACCACCAGCAGTAACGTTCCAGCACAACCGTAGCAACCAAAGAAGGCCACCTCCAATCTGCTACGTATGCTCACGACCTGGTCATATCGCAAGGAATTGCTACAATGCGAGAAGACCAAGACAAAGATGGAACGGAAACAATAATGGAGGTTACTATCGACCTAGAATGAGGCCCCAATATCATGGACCAGCACCTTATCAATATCCGCCGAATGGTCAATACCAACAAAACTATCATCCTCAACAGCAACAGTTCTCATCTATGAACTATCAGCCTGTGGCCCAACAAGGTATGATGTACCCTTACGCGAACAATTACTCAGTGCCACCTTTATTTTAACATAGATGAAGGAGGAGAGGAGACGGAAATTTCTGAAAAAGTGAGCGATCCGAATTATGAAACATTGAAGATATATCACGTTAACATTAACGGCTTAAATAAAGATAAGCTTCAAGATCCTGACATGATGAAAGATATACATGATGTTGATATCATATGTTTTACAGAGACGCACTTAATTGAAAATGAATCGAACAATCTTTCCCTTTCATTAAATCATAAATACGATATAATCGAAACGATGAGCAAAATAAAAAATAACTTCGGAAGACCAATTAAAGGAGCTAGATTATACTACAGAGATGATGTAAACCAACAAAGCATTGAGAACATACTTACCGAAAACGGAGACATACTAATAATAAAAATTATCAACAGTAGATGGAAAGATATCAAAGAAATTTTTTTGATACTTTGCTACAGAGAAAGCAGAGAATCGAAATATGCCGATAAAAATTACTTTGGTAAAATAAAAGATTATATTAAAAAATACAAAATGAAGAACATACTGATGTTAGGAGACTTTAATAGTAGAACTGGTATAGTAAATGACAATGAACATATGGATCTTCCCATTAGAAAATCGGATGATTCAGTGATAAATAAACAAGGTAGAGAATTGATAGAATTCTGTAATGAAACATCTCTTATGATAGCAAACGGCAGATATGAAGAAGGCACGCATACATTTTGTAAAATCCAAAACGGCATAAACTACAAATCAGTTGCAGATTATTTACTTCTATCAGAATCAATGATAGAAAAATTGAAAGCCTTTGAAATACTTGAACCTAAACTTTTTACGGACCATAGACCAATGAAAATAAACATAGATTTACAGGTAAAATCAGAATCGAAAACACTTAATAGAAAATGTGGTCATACCATAAGTAAAAATGTAGGACCATTCAAAATGATGATTGATTCTGATTCCTATGAATATCAAGAAGTCATAATTACAAAAAGTATTGAACTTGCAGAAAAAATAAATGAAAAACAGTTTAATACAAAAGATTTATATACTGAATTAGTTAATACAGGAAAAGAAATTTACCAAAAACTAGATTTAAAAAGACAAACTAAGTTCACAAAAGATGCTAGATGCCTTCGCAAAACTTATAAGGCAGCAGCTGACATGTACAAATATGACCCAACCGAAGAAAATTTAACTTCATTATTGCAAAAAAAGAGACTGTTTAATAAGACTCTCAAACTAGAAAAAAGAAAATTACGAAAAGAAAAATTGGCAGAACTACAAAAAGCAAAACTCGAAAATAATGCCAAAAGATATTGGGAACTAATAAGCAAAAGTAGACCTGAAAAAAAAAGTAAAAACCAACACTAAACTAACAGTAGAAAATTTTAAAGATGTGCTTAAAGGCAAAGATCTTCAATTGAATATATCAAATATAGTTACAAAAAATCAGCTTAACTGTGTCAACTTACCTATGATTACTGAAGAAAATATTTTAGACAGGAAAATTACAGTTGAAGAAATCGAAAAATCAGTAAAATCAACCAAAACTCTGAAGTCAAGTGGTCCAGATCATATTGTATACGAAATATTCAAAAATAACCCCAGTCAAATCCAGATATTGGAAATACTCTACAATGGCATTTTTCAAGATAAGAAAACTCCATGGGAATTAAGTTGGATGATTCCTATATACAAAAAAGGAGATAGAAACAATACGAACTCATACCGATGTCTTAATCTATCTTCGTGTATTGAGAAACTGCTTACAAAAGTATTAAATGAAAGACTGAATGCCTGGATTGACAAACATGGATTAATTCATGAATGTCAAACAGGATTTCGTAAAGAACATTCTACCTTAGACAATATCTGGATCCTAAAAGAAATTATACAAGTTTATAGAAACAATAAGAAGCAGTTATATATTTGTTTCATTGATTTATCAAAGGCTTTCGATTCAATACCAAAATATCACCTGATCAATAAATTAAGAAATATCATTCCTGATGGTCATTTTCTTTCTTTAATGGAAAATATTATAGAAAACAAGAAATACAAAATTTTGCTTAACGGAGTGGAAAGTGAAGAATTTATGTTAGAAAATGGAATTCCACAGGGAGATAGTTTATCGCCAACTTTATTCTGTCTATATATAAACGACTTTTTGATAGAACTAGATAGAAACATGAATGACATTGACCCAATTCAAATAGATGATATAAAGCTGGCCTCATTGGTTTATGCTGATGATATTGTTTTATTTAGTGGATCTCAGCAAGGACTAATCAAACAAATAAACCACATGAGAAACTTTTGTAGTGAAAATGGACTCAACCGTAAATTATAACAAAACTAAGATCATGATAAATAATGAGAAAGAAAACTTTAAAGAGCTCGTGTTAAAAAATGATGATGATACTACAACATCTATCGAAATAGTAGAAGAATACAAATACTTAGGTATTTGGATAGCTAAAACTGACAGAAAACATATCGAAGAAATTACAGAGAAAGGACGAGCATCATCATATTTGACTGCTAAAACACTGAAAGAATTTGGAAATGTCAATGCAAAAATTTTAAATGAAACTTTTGATATGCTAACCTTATCGAAAATGAGATATGGTTGTGAGTTCCATTTTGATAGAAATTTGAATGATCCTAATAAAATAATTATGCAGTTCTACAAAAAATTTCATCACCTAAGAATCACTACACCGAACTATTGTATTATTGGCGAATTTGACGCGAAACCTATGGAATTTCATTGTTATAAATCAGCCCTGAACTACTATCTTAAATTGAATACCAAAACTGATCAAAGATTAATTACACGTTTATTTAACAAGATAAATGACAACATTGATAAAAAACCATTCCATAACACATGGTGTAATAGGATAATGAAACTTATGGAGAAAATCCATTTACAAGAATTACAGAATCTTGATATGTACGACAAAAATCTAAAGCTGTTATTACCAATCGTTTAACTGAATATTTCCGAACCGAATGGATCAATAGTGCAAAGAATAGCAACAAAGGACTGAGATACTTAGAACTCTGTAGATTCCAAACTGATTTGAAACAATATCTGTGTCTAGTCGATGAAAAAATAAAAACTGATAATATCCTTAAATTGCGAACTGGAAATCACACTCTCGCAGCAGAAGTTGGAACATATCAAAATCGAAGCACTCATAATGATTTTACTTGCAAATTATGTGAAAATGATGCGACGGAAGATATTTATCATTTCATGTCAATTTGTCCTCGATACAGCGCAGAAAGAAGAACGCTAATTCCGTTCCTAGTAGACTGTACACGATCAGATTTCTATGAAATCATGAATACATTAAAGATAGGACAAATCAAAGCAATTGATGAATTCATTGATAAAGCGATGAAATGTCGAAACAATAGATAATATATTTCATAATAATTTGACACGATGAGAGATATTTCTTTCCAAGTCTTGACCCACAGCATTCGATACGATCTCTATGGCAGACAAAAGAAGAAAGTCACAACTTATCAATTTCCGATTAATCCAACCCTTAAAGCGATAGATTCTATTTATTTTTTCCTTCGCACAATGAACGCTGTCCGATTTCTATGATATCATGATTGGATTGATAATTTATTGATAACTGTGTCGTTATTTATCGAGATCTTCGCGAATCAGCATCGAAAGAATTACGTTGCTTCCACTTCCTAGCAAACTGCATTGATCAAACAATGGATTGAAGGACTCAATTACATTACGCACGGTATTGAGCCTAGTCATTGATCAAGAAATCAAAGATATCGATGAATTCATTAATAAATTGACGTTTGATAGATAACACATTCCAAGTTTAATTATAAATATAGAAGATATCTTTCTCCAACTTTGTGAATGATTGAACTCGATCAGATTTTCTATGAAACCACAAGTGCCCGTTTCCTTTAAGAATAATCAATACAATAATGTTGGCGCATCTACCCAGTAATGAACAA